>QEPC01003796.1:1501162-1587224 GCA_003113815.1 Sphenodon punctatus | reverse complement strand
GTTTGTAGGAGTAGGTCTGTGTACTTATTAGATAATCCATTTAGTTCATAGCATTTAGAATAGTTAATAGCAGTTAGATTTAGTGTAGATAGATATATCTAATATTAGATTAAAAAAAATAATTAAAAACCATATAAAAACAAAAAAGCCAACTAAAAAACAAAAGAAAACCATATAAAACCCAATAAAAAAACCAAAAAACCATATAAAAAACAAAAAAGCACCCATAACAACATTTCCCGAACAGCTGAACGGCCGAACCGAACAGCCGAAAGGCCTGTTCGGACGACCGAACCGAACAGCCAAACCCGAACTCAGCGAACTAGCCGAACTGCCGAACCAAACGGACGAACCGAACGCAGCCGAACCGAACCGCCAAACCGAACGGACGAACCAAATGCAGCCGAACCGAATGGCCGAACCCGAACCGCTATCTGTTCACCTATCCCTAATAGCGGGAGGGTGGAGAGTGTCTTGTGTGAAAACGGCCTCAGCCTCAGTTTTCCATCTGTAAACTGAGAATAATAATCGCCTACCTTTTAGGGTTGTAAGGATGAACTAGATAACGCTTGCAAAGCACTTTGAACACTGAAATCACTCTAAAAATGATTTGATTAATAATAACAATCTTGTCTTGAAGGCCGACACATTTGCCTTTCTCCCTATTCCTGCTGCCTCTACAGCTCTCCATAAGTTCTTCAGAAATAAATGTAAATCCATTTGCCTAGAGGGCAGGTCATCCAAACTGGAAGATTCATCTGTGTTCATATTTTCCAATTGCTCTTTCATCTGCATCTCTGAATCCCCCAGCACCCAAACTTAGAACAAAAAAAATCCAGCTCCTGTAAGAAAACAGTCCCCTGACAAATCCTCCTCTCCAGTCACTCACCCGTTTCAGTTGAGCATCTGCCTTCATGTAAGCCTCTTGTAACCTGCTTAGCTTCTCTCTTTCTCTTTGCTACTGACAGTTTGCTTAGTCATACACTGTTATACCTATGACAGCTACACCCTCTTGCATCATCATATAATAGTAGTGTGCTCTTATACATCACTTTCACCAATAGCATCTCAGCCCACATACACACATACACACACACACACACCAAAATAGGCAGTCTTTAAGAGACACAGAACACTCCCCTCCCCGCAACCAGTTCTTACCTTCACCCAGTACCAGGAGCCACTTTGAAAATTAGTCCAAGCTCTGAGGGCCACATAGAAGTTGGTGACCAGGGGTGCTTAAGGGAAGTGCTCAGGAAGAGGGTCTAGAATGATCATGGATCTGCCCCCTATGCAGGTGTCGTGTGTCTGCCCTCATCTCTGCTTCCTTATACTGAGCTCGGTATTTCAGTGTTTGGGGGCTGGGATTGGATCCAGGAACTAGAAAGGGACACAATAAAACTAGTGGTGGGACGCATTTGGCCCAAAGATCCCCATCCCCTGCTCTAGAACATCAAAAGACTGAGAAAGGTAGGCGCACTCATTAAAAAAAACCCAACTCAAATTTATCTCTAGTGCTTTTCATCTGAGAGCTCCGACACCCTCGTGCATATTCTCCTGGAGAGCGGCATGCATCTTATGGCCCCTACTTCGGAGTATCTGGTCGGGCTGGACAAGGAAGAAGTATCGATGTATCTTCCCATTTGCATCACCTCCTACAGGTGACAGTCCAATCGAGGGTACATAACTAGAAGCTGTTTTACAGTTATTTGGACAACTGGATCCATTTGCTCAGTTGGATTGAATTGCTTTGTTCTTGATTTCTCCATAAGCTGCCACCCCAAAATTAAGAAGATTCTCCTCAGGTGTTTAGTCACATGCTAAAGCTCAAGGATGGTATTCAATATTTTATGTTTAGCCCTTGACGAAGTTATTCGTGGAGACAGCTCCTTCTTGAGATTCAAGCTTGTCTAGCTAAAGCCATTAAGTTGGGCAAGAGTAAGCTATGGGAACACCACAATCCTATTAGGCTGCATTCACACCTGTGGCAGCAGTGGCGGCAGCAGGGAGGAGCCCGATGGCGGAAGTAGCTCCCGTGCGGGTGGGCTTCCTCCATGGCTTCCCATGCACATGTCAGGGCACAAACTCCTGCCCTGACATGTGCGAGGGAATCCGCAGCAGAAGCCCATCCACACGGGAGCTACTTCCGCCATCGTGCTCCTCCCTGCTGCCGCGTCTCCCCTCGCGGGTCTTGCCGCCGCCACACTGGTGTGAATAACAGGTATGAATGCAGCCTTATTGTCACTGCCATTGTCCCTCCTCCTCCTCCTCAGCCCTTAGTTTATTGCATTCGTAACATCTTGACGTTAATTATTGTGTAAGTTCTTCAGGGCAGGTTCTCTCTTTGAGGCCTGGTGTGCACACCATTTTGGTACCAATGGTAACTATTGTGAATAGGGATATAATGCTATCAGTGCAATCCCTGTAAATTTACTGTAGTAAGCTGTACTGATAGAAATGAAGTTGCGTTGACAGAGGAGCTTCCATTTGAAAGTTGCACTGATATCAATGGAAAAACTGAATGTAATCCTGAAACTGGTTGCATGCAAGCGAACAGATTCCTATTAAAGACAGATCCCATGAGACACAATGGGACAAGTAAATAGGGAGCTGTTAATTAACCTTTCTAACAATACTAGTACTAGGGGTGACTGTGAAACTAATTGGCAGAAGATTTAAAACAAAACAAAAAGGAAGTTCTTTTTTACTCAGTCCCCGGTTAACTTGTAGAACTTGATGCCACAGGATATTGTGAAGGCCAGTAGCATCGCTGAGTTTAAACAAGGACTGGGTAAGTTCTTGGAGGATAGGTCCATAAACAGTTATTAGTCAAGTTGGTTGGGGATGTAATTTCTGTTTCTGTCTGTCAGGAGCTAAGAATGGATAGCAGGGAATGGTCTCTATCATGACTTGTTGTATACTTCGACGAAGGGACCACCTGTGACAGGATGCTGGGCTTGATGGACCATTGGTCGAACCTAGTATGGCACTTCTTATGTTCTTATGAAAGTAAGAAGTTTCAGGGTTGTGACCACTGCATGTAGACTAGCCTTTACTACATGTACGCACAACATACTATCACTGGTATTCTCTTATTTCAGACACTCAGTAAACACCCAATGGTATTTTGCCATTGGGTGGCAATAACCAGCAAGTACCACCACTTAGGACACATCAGATGAACATATAGTTATGCCTTAAATTGCTTTTACTTCAGAATTGTTTACACATCAAATGCACGAAATTGACATTATTCCGGAGTAGGAAGCGAAGTATATACTCCAGTAAAATTTGGACTACCTACTCCCCTTCTCCTTTTCTATCCAAGTAATTGTAATATGATTGAGCCATCAAAGGATAGCTATATCATCCATGTAGTGTCATGGCATGATGTCTGGTAGTGGGAGGTTGTGGCAGTACAATATCAGTTTGGATGGAGCCATGGTGAGAACGCTACCAAACTGGAGTAATGACACTGGTTTAATTCAATCACAAAAGTTTCTTTGGTTTCTCACTGTTCGCTGGAATATACCCTTTGACCACTGAATGCAATTATGTCCTCTTTTAGTTAGAACTGGTATGGGTACTAAATTTAGTACCTGTGGGTAATGCCAACTTTTTTGATACTGCATTGGGTACCCAACAGGTTACTTAGGTACCAATCAGATACCCCAAACCCCCCAAAATCGGGTACTTCGAGTACAATTTTTTTAATTTACAAAATTCCTAATTGGTATATTGGTATACCAATCAATAAGGTCGTTTTTACATGGACACCCCCTCCCCCAGATGGGTGTGCTGGAGGGTGTTCCGCCAGTGGGGGCATCTGTGTACACAGCCGGTGGTGGGCGGGGTGAATGGGTGTAGGTTCGATGTTCGCCCATGTGAACACCGCAGAAAATGGGTGGAATTGCGTGTGTGCCCCTGCGCAACACCCACCTCCACCCATCTCCACCCACGAAGCCCTCCAGAAAACCAGAGGAGGTTCTGTGGGTGGAGGTGTGTGTGTGTCCGTGTAAAGGGACCTCCATCCACCGCGCCAGAACACCCATTCCCCCCACCCCCCATCCATGTAAAAACAGCCTATATCAAGTTGGAAACTGAAAAATTGGAAACTGAATTGGTATATTAGTATGCCAATCAAATCAAAGTTTATTTCAGCGTGACCGTGGGTCATTGCTTATAAAACATAAAAGGTATACCAATCAGTATATCTACCTGCAGGACCGCCTTATCCTCTGGACCCTGAACCAGCCCCTGTGGTCAGCCAGGGGCGCCCTGCTTGGGGTCCCCCGGGTTTCCTGGGTGTCAACCATGAGTAGGGCTCTCTCTGTGGCTGCGCCGTGGCTGTGGAACTCCCTCCCATTGGAGGTCCGCTTGACCACCGACCTCCCCTCTTTCCGTAGACAGTTTGGGGGACTCTACCCCAAACATCCTTTAGAGGACTCTAACCCCAATATCATCACTGTCAGGGGACCCTAAACCCAATACCATATTTAGCCAGGGGACTCTAACCCCAATATAATCACTGCCAAGGGACTCTAACCACAATACCACTGCGTGTTTTTACATGGGAGACATTTCTCCCACAGCTTGGGGAAACCCCCACGGAGGGTGGGGTGGGGGATTTAGATGTTCCTCGAGTTGCCTAGGCACCATTGGAAACAGCGGTGCTGAGTGACTCCCAGAAGTTTTGAGATGCAGACTACGTAACTCCCCGATAGCTGAGGTCTTACCAGGCCACGTCTCTAAACGTCCGGAAGTTTCCTGGTGCTGCTGTTTCCAACGGCGCCCGGGTAACTTCCGGTCCGGCGAGAAGCATCTAAATTCCCCAAGCCGAGTTTTTAAACTGTGAAAGAAATGTCTCCCGTGTAAAAATGCCCATAGTTAGCCAGGGGACTCTAACCCCAATAATCAAAGTCCCAGTCAATAACTGAAATCCTGGAGAGACTCTGAACCACTCAGTGCCGGTTCCATCGCCCCCTGCTGTCTCTTACTCTTTCAGGGCCCCCAGAGTAGCCTGGACACTCCCTTTTCCTGTGACCCCCTAGGCTACTGGCTCAGTCGCCCCCTCTAGCCTTTGTAGAGCCATTTCCCCAGGCTCTGCTGCCAGCCTCAGAGGCAGAGCCCTCCCTGACTCTCCCAGGGCTCAGCTTAGCCTCCTGTAGGCTTATGGCCGGCCCTGCCATGCCCAGTCCAGCTGACCCTACTTAACCCCAGGGTTGCCAGGCCCTGGAGGTTAGCCAAGCTGAGGCACCGCCTGGCGCCATCCTGCGCTGCCTTAGTGGTGATGCCCTCCAGGCCTGTGCTGACCCTCCTTAAAGGGCCAGGCTCAAGCACCCAGCCTGACCCTGCTACTACAAGTACCAAATCAGGTACCGTTTTCATTGCTACTCTCAATGTGTATCTGCGTTATTGGGCAGGCACTGTATTGCGGGCAAAGAGGAAAGCAGAGTAAATTAACAGATCTTCTTTTGCTAATGGTAAGAATCAGGTTAGATCCTCACCAGGAGAAAATGTCTCCGAAGCCTCTATAATCAAGAGACCTTGTTGGAAGCTTCATCAAGAGATCTACTGTGGTTCTTTGAATAAAAGCAATGACATTTATTTTTGAAAGGTCAGTCTCACTTGCCAATTAAGAGTGTCTCCCATCATTATTAATGACTGATACCACACTTTCAGTGTTCAGTCCGTATCTCATTCATCATCATAGCAACCCTGTCAGGCAGGTCATTATTATTCCCATTTTACAGATGGAGAACTGAGGCTAAGAGATAGTGACTTGCCCAAAGCCACCCACTGAGTTCATGGCTAAATGGAATTTGAACCTTGGCTTAGGTCCAATCCCTTATTTATTTGTTTGGTTGGATTTTTATCCTGACCTCCCCTTAAAAAGGTTCAGGGTGGGTTTCATAATAAAACATATAAACCACATATAAAAACCAAACATAAAAAAACCAAACATAACTCCGGAACTCCCAACTCACTTCAACCCCCTCACAACACCCACCCAATACCACATTCCCCCATTACTCCTTCCTCACACCCCTATCCCACCCTCAACTACCCCCACCCCAATTCAGTCCCCGCTGCCAAAAGCCCGACAGAACAAAATGGTTTTACATTGCCTCCAGAAGACTGCCAGGCCTGAACACAGGTGGATCTCCTGGGGGAGGGAGTTCCACAACACAGGTGCGACGGCCCTTCTCATGGTTGAGACCCGGCAAAACCCCGAAGTCTCCAGGACGGTGCCCCTAGCCGACCACAGAGGCCACAACAGGACACAGGGAACCAGGTGATCCCTCAAATAAATGGGACCCAGGCCTTTTAGGGCTTTTAAGGTCATCACCAGCACCTTGAATTGGGTCCAGAAGACTATTGGCAGCCAGTGCAGCGAACGGAGCACTGGTGTTATGTGCTCGAGGTGACCCGTCCCCATAAGGAGGCGAGTTGCCACGTTCTGCACCAGTTGCAGCCTCCGGGCCGTCACCAAGGGAAGCCCCACATAGAGCGCATTGCAGTAGTCTAGCCTTGAGGTGATGACAGTAGCCAGATCGGAGTCCAAAATAAAAGCCTCTTCACCAAATGGAGTTGGTGAAAAGCGCTCGTGACCACCAACGCGATGGCAATCTAGGCGCAGCAAGGGATTCAGAAGCACTCCCAGCCTCCGAACCCGATCAACCAGAAGGGGCCAGACACCATCAATAAGAGGCGTCCCAATCCCTTCCAGATCACCACACCGGCCAAGCCATCATCACCTCAGTCTTGTCTGGATTCAGCTTCAATCAACTCATCTTCATCCAGTCCCCGACAGCAGCCAGGCATCAGGTTAAGCACCAAGACTGCAGGACCTGGGTTGGATGAAAAAAGAAAGGTAGAGCTGGGTGTCATCAACATACTGATGGTATCTCATCCCAAACCTCCAATGACCTCGTCCAGTGGCTGTATATACACATTGAACAGGAGTGGGGACAGAATTGAACCCTGCAGGACCCCACGAGGGAGATCCCGAGGAGATGATGAGCAATCGCCCAACATCACCCACTGACACCTCCCGGCCAAGAAAGAGCAGAGTCATTCAAGAGCAGTCCCGTCCACTCCAGCCAGGTCCTGCGTGTGAGTCAACACCACCTCATGATCGATGGCATCAAAAGCCACTGAAAGATCTAAAAAAAATCAACAGGGTTATCTGCTTATCTACTAGGCAACACTGCTTCTTTATAAGCAGTGTCGTTTTTTATGTTTGTTGTGAACGTGGATTGGCTACGTCAGGGGTGGGGAACCTTTTCTTTCCCAGGGGTCACTTTGAAAACTCGTACACGCTCTGAGGGTCACATAGAGGGGGTTGCAAAAGGGGGGCACTCAGAAAGAGGAGGGTCTGGATCATGGAACTGTGCACTGGATCTGTCCCCTCTCCATATATGCATATCCTCATTCCTGCTCCCTGACTCTGAGCTCCGTCTTTCAGTGCTAGAGGGTAGAAAATGGAGCAAGGATGTAGAGACAGGAACTGGAACGGAGCCAAATAAAAACTAGCTGTCAAGTGTATTTGACCCCCAGGCCAGATGCTCCCCACCCCTGGGCTAAGTGGTGTTTATTTTAGGGACTGTGCCTTTAAGGGAACCATTTGCTAATCTTGTTAAGTGAGGAGGGTGTGTGTGGGGGTGGATGGATGGATAGACAGTATGAGAGGGGAATAGGGAGCCTGCTGCAAGCAGGGTAGTAAGTACTACTTGTTCTGGGAGTTTGTTCAAGGGCTGCACTCTTTGGCATTTATCAGTCTCTCAGCTGTCAGCGGCCACTAATTAAAAGCCGTTGGGTGGCTTTTAATCAAAGCTGCACGGGAGGTGAATAATTTCACTGTTGATCACACCACCTGGCCTCTGCTAGACTTAACTGTGCAAACCAAACACTGGCATCACTTAATTTTCGCTTCCTTTTTTAAAGGACTGAAACGGGAATTCTCAGAAATGGGAATTCCCATCAAAATCATGGTTCCCAATACCGTCTCGGCTGAATCAAGAAACTATCACTAATAGATTTGATTAGGGAGGTGCCCTTTTAGGCTTGTGCAAGAACATTGGCCGATATAAAGACCTTTGCTGATTTTATCTATATACCCTGGACATGTCAGAACATGCCAACATACTTGACCAAGTTTCAATCAACCTATCATTTGCCTATTTACCGATAACATCTACCAGAATCCTGCTTACCATTTGCCCTTTACTGCTTTTCTGTCAGTTTCAAATCCTGAGATATAATACAGATGCAATACCGTATTTCTTCTGTCTTCTCTGCACTCATTGGCTGGCACGCAGATTCCTTTGCAAAACGCCAATCCAGTTGCAGATTGCTCAAAGGGGACGACAATTCTGATTGGTTGCCAGGATAAAATTACTGTCCACCTGTTTCCAATTCAATCATGTCATGTAGCACCCTCCCTCCACTTACTAAGTCTCTTTTAGTGCCCCCCCTCCGGCCCGCCACCCTCCTCACACACACAAAAGGAAAATTGAAGCACTGTTTTTATACTGTGTTTAGGCAGGTGGGGGAGATTAATGGGTGGGTCTACTATTCACAGCAATCGGCTCAGAAATGCAGTAAACAGAGAGAAACCCTTGTGTGGATGGGTTGGCTCTCCAGACCTGGAGTAGCCAGTTAGGGAATTAGCTTTTGACTATGCCCACACCAGTTGTACAGTTCCTAGCCCTTGTATGGCTCACAATAATCAACCCCCCCAGTGGGGTAACAGCAGTAATAGTGCCTAGTGACACCCTTCTATATGCCCTTGATGGTGCAGTCAGCCAAACAATCAATATTAATTTCATTGACTTGGAGTCTATGACCCAGGACTAGGGCTTTAACACCCTTCCAGCCTGCTCTTTCTCCCCTTATAGCTAGGTCCGTTCCACTGGGTATGGGGTTTATCCCAAAAAGGCAGGTCCCCAAAACAAACAATAAACAACATAAAGTTCTCCCAATGGGGATCTAAACAGTCCCTTCTTTGTTTAGAGGTAACTTAGGCCGCTTTTACACAAACGGACAGGAAAGCGCGTTCTTAAATGCGCTGCTCGGAAAAGCCGCGTGGGTTGCATTTACACGCACCTGAAATGGCCGCCCACCATAGGAATTGAAACCTCGACATTGGGGTTTCTAGAACGCGTCTTCAAAGAGGCCGCGCGCGCCGCCAATTCCTATGAAGGGCGGCCACTTCTGGCGAGTGGAAACGCACCCCACGTGGCTTTTCCTAGTGGTGCGTTGAAGAATGCACTTCCCTGGCAGCTCGTGTAAAAGCGGCCTTAAAGTCTTCGGGTCAGGTCCCAGGAGTCTGGAAATTTCTCAGGTCCTTTACAAAGTTCTTTGATCCTTCTTACAAGGTTTAACAACAAAGTCCCAGGCTCTCTTGTGAGCCACTTTGATTAAATAAGATCCCACCTGGGTCTCCCATGGTGTCTGCGTGGATCTTTGTAGAGGCTGGCTAGTTCAGAGTTGTTCCAGGAGCTGGAGACTTGCTCCCTTGGGAGGCTTGCTGGCTATTGGGCTTGGTGGCCCTCTCAGCAACCTTTCTCCTCAAGCTCCTCCTTCTGCTGGAGTCCAGCACAGACTGAGACTTAGCTGTCTCCGCTCTCTTATACATGGTGCGGGGCTGCATTGGAACCCATGCAGACCAGCACCATGTATTGTCCATAAGTGTCCTGGATTAAAGGGGAGGTATGGCAAACCTAGTAGCCCCATGCCCTCACATTGGGGCTCAAAGCACCAACACCTACAAGGCCATGTGGAGGGTGTCCTCGAGGGGCCACCAGGGGTCCTGCATTTTATCTTTGCCCTGGCCAATGCAAATTCTAAGGCTGACCCTGGCCTCAGTTTCAAGTAGTTTGCTCCAAATTCACGGTGTGACAGTCAGTCCCACAAGCCATAGAATAAGGGAGCAGAAACAGTACGGTTTTGTCTCACTCATTCTCTGAGTGGTGGGAAGTTCGAGAGTGACGTCCTTTTTGAGAGAGAGAGAGAGACAGACTTCGCATCTTCGTGAATGTTACACCCCTTGTCTCTCCCTCTGTTCCCCTTTCCTTCGTCTCTCCCCACCCCCCCTCCCCATCTCTCAGATTGTAAACCCTACACCAGGGACCATGTCTGTTCCATTACTTTGTAAAACGCCAGGTACATTGCTGGTGCTATATAAATGTTTGATGATGATGATGACGATGATGATGATTGATAGGAAGAAGAAGGTTCCATCTAAGGTTGTTGGAGAAAAGGAGACTAGGCGAGAAATGGAAGGATGAGAAGGGTAGATCGGAGAAAGGGTTGGGGTGAGAAGCTCAGTCAAGGCAGATGTTGTCAATCTTGTCCTTGAAGAAGGAGGCAAGATCCTGTGCAGAGAGTGATGAAGGGGAAGGAGGAGAGGGAGTTTTGAGAATGGAACTGGAGTTCAAGAAAAATACATTGGGAAAATTTCAGGAGAGAGAGAGAGAGCTTGTAGTTTATTCTAATTTAGTGAGTTCTTTACTGAGTAGAATCAATGCGGTTACATAATACACAGAGGGCAACTGTTATCTTCCTTACACCGGTGTAAATTGGGAACAAGATAAAAAGAGATAAAAATCTCCTTCCCTGTAACTAAGTGAAACACGTGCACCTGCAATTTTCTCAACCTTATAAATGTATCATTGTCTCTCCCGATATTCACCTCTCCCCCGTCTCCCCCTTCTTTGTCTCTCTGAGATTCTAAGCCCCTTGCGGTAGGGACCTGTCTACAACTACTGATTGCACAGTGCCAGGTACACTGCTGGTGCTATATAAATAATAAATAACAAGTCCGGTGTGATCAAAAATTCAGGTCCATTGAGTACACCAGGCTGCGTCGTAATCATCAGTACATTTTGTTTGTTTGTTTAGTCATATTTTAATCCCAACTTTCCCCTAAGGCTCCGAGTGGGTCACAAAACACAAAGAAATCCACAAATTTGCAAATAAAATCATCTAATTCTTCAATAGATTAAAATAACAGCAAAAAAAGAAAGTGAAATCAAGGGAGGGAGGAACCTAACCCACAACACGTCAACCCTATCCCTGCCTGTCGAATGCCCGGCCAAAGAAAAAGATCTTGCAACACTTCAGGAAGATGACCAGGCTGGGGCTTAGACAAATCTCCAAGGGGAGGGAGTTCCATAATTGTGGTGCATTCACTGAGAACGCCTCTCGCCGTGCCCTTGTTGTGGATACTTGGAGGGAAGATGGTACCTGCCAGAGGGCGCTCCCAGATGAACTCAGAGGCTGTGATGGGACATGAAGGATGAGGCTGTCTTTCAGATATTTGGGGCCTAGGCCACAAACATTACACCATATTGTAGCTGAACCATTGCCTTATAAATGCTGCTAAATAATGGTGCCTTTTTTACACTATACAGGTTACTGGTCTACTGGCTTCTCATTGGAACATCCCCATGTTTGGCTTTGTTGGTCAGAGTGCAAAAATGGACAATACGCTTCTGTATGACACCTATGTCAAACTCATCTCCCCTGTGCAACGGATGGGAGAAGCTCTCTATGAAACTCTCCTGTACTTTGGATGGAGGTATGTTGGGTTGCTTGGAAGCTCAGCTGATGCTGCTACCTGGGAGAAAACTCAAGCACTCTGGAGGGTTGTGGAAAACCAACTGGAAAACAATGCTAATATCAGTATCACGGCTAAGGTGAGGTACGACACAAAGGATCCAGGACTCCACAGAGAAAATCTTAAGTACATATCGTCTGTTGCAAGAAGTAAGTCCCAGCAAAGTGGTGATTTCCTCTATCCGAGGTTAAAGGGATAAGCTAAACAAATATGAATGTAGAATCAGATGTAAACAGTGGTATCAATTTCTTAAAGCGGGTGAACTAATTTCTGCTATTAGTTACATTGGCCCTGACCCAAGGTCCACCCATGCACGTTGCATGTACAAGGGAACCAATGCTACACTTGCACATGTGCACACAGCGTATGCACACAGGCTGTCCCCGGCAAAGTTCCCTGCCCCCTGACCGTGCCGCCATCTTCGTCAGCTACTTCCCAGGTAGGAGGCTGGGGGTATCCTGTATAAACACACTGGGAGCAATCCAACAGCCTATGTACACCGACACCCCCCCATGCCCACGGCGCACAGCCAGAACGTGCGCGCTCATGTGCACGCGCATGCACACCAGGCGGCTGTGCTGTGTACGCAGCACGCATACGCACCTGAGTGCACATGTTCTGGCCGGAGCATGGTACCAGCAGGTGGTGTACACGGCCCGTTGGATTGGTCTCACTGTGTCTAGCATTGGTCTGCATGCGCACAAGTGTAGCTTTGGATAACATGTACTCAGATTGGGGACATAGTGAGTTCAATGAGAGAACAGAATATTTACTTATTTATTTTTCCATTTATACCCCCCCACTTTCACCTAACGGCGACTCGGGGGGCTCACAAATCAGCAATATAAAACATCACAAAACAACAATAAAAATTCATAAGCCTAAAACATCAGCGATATAGAAAACCAAATCTGTGCAAAAGCAGCATACCCACCCAATCCCATCTGTCCCAACCCACCCATCCCCACCGAACACCTGATGGAACAGCCAGGTTTTGCATTGCTGGTGAAAAGCAAGGAGATTCGAGCGGAGGCAGATCTCCACTGGGAGTGCATTCCACAGTGACGGAGCGGCAGCCGGGAACGCCCTCCTGTCCATCTGGAGGGCCCAGGGAGTGGGGCGGTTTGGCCCAGGTCATGTAGGGCTTTAAAGGTTGAAACCAGCACCTTGAATCAGGCCTGGAAGACAATCGGCAGCTCCGTACAATGCCTGGAGCACTGGTCTAACGTGGTCTCTGTGACCCATCCCAGCCAGCGGGCGGGTTGCCGCGTTCTGCACCAGCTGCAGTCCCCAGACTATCACCATGGGCAGCCCCACATAAAGCGTATTACAGTAGTCTGCCTCGAGGTGACGAATGCATGGATGAGAGTGGCAAGACCAGAGTCCGATAATGGGCGGAATGTCCCCACATCAAAGCACCACCAATATCAAAGCAATTAAATCATTGGTGTCTTGTTGACCTGTCTGGGCTGCATTGGTGGCTAATTAAAGGACCCACAGGTGCCATGTGAAACCTCAGTGGTTAATCCGAAGTCCCTGTGTGTGTTGAGATGATCTGCAGCCTGACTAGAACTGTAATGAGTACCCGCAAAAATGAGTATACTCCTTGAATTTCCAGTACCCAAATTGACACTAAAGTGTTTGGGTACTAATTGGTACCCGGTCAGTGCTCACTTTGGGTAGCTGATGTCCTGGAATATCAACGTCTGGTCCCAATTTTTTGAGTTTCCATCCTGATTTAACGATCAGTAACTGGGGGCGGGGGGAGGGAAATCAGTAACAGAAATTACTGATTTTCAGGTATTTGGATACCCAATCAGTGCTCGGCTGGCCCATTGGATACCCAACACAGTACTCAAAAAATTACCTGTAGGTACAGGAACTCATTTTAGCTCTGACTGCTTGACCCATTGCTGGGGGCACTGTGGAGAAGTAGCCTCTGTAGCTGTCAAGGCACAGGGAATGGTTAGGTGCTTTCTAGGGAATTTTCCTAAAGGATTTTTTTGTCTTCTGTGACTGAAATAAAATGGATCTTACGGCCTGCAGGGTGTGCGAGGACCAGACATGTGTGCCTTTTGAATTAATTTAGGGTGACACAATGTATTCCAGAGGCAGTTTACCTTGCCTGATATTCTTATAATGACATGTTAGTGGAAGTCAATTATGGGAGTGTAGTGCTATGCTTGGGGCAACATACTAAAACACGCTAAATAGGCAAGAAAAAGAGTAGGGGAAAAAGAAATATCTTCGAGGCACTGAGATGCACAGAGAGCAATAAAATGGCTTAATCAAGGTTTCATGGGACATTGAGTCAAACATAATGTGAGGCTCTGGGTCTCAAACTCCTGACCCTGGGGTGTTTGTGGTGATGATGCTCCAGCCTCTGGTGTCACCACTCAGGTCTGAATCTGATCTACTTCCCTCATCTCCATGGCTCCTCCTGTGTTTTCCCAGTCCTTACCATGCCATGCCTGTTCCCAGCTGTGTCCCATTGCCCCAGTCCTGCCCCCCAACTTCCTGACTGACTACCAGTCAATACTTAAGGTCTGCTGGTGGCCACAGAAAATTGGGTGGAGCAACAGGTTTTCTACCCACTCTGTGTTTGTTCCCTCCTGCAACATCTGTGTTCCAGTTCTGTTCCTAGCCCCTTGTGATAATCTCCCCTTTCTCTTGCTCCCACTCTCCCCTAGTTCCTGTTTATTTGTCTTACATGTTTTGCTCTACTTGTGTTCCCTAGTTTTGATCCGGATGTTCCCACTCCTAGCTCCTAAGCTCCTGTTTCCCTCTAACCTTCAGGCCTGTGTCCCTCCCAGTTTCCAGGCCCTTGTACGTTTCTAACCTCCTTGTTTCTGACTCCTTGTCCCCTCTGTGTTTTGGGTTCCCCAAGTCCTTGTTCCCTGTTCCCTCTGGACCTCAATGATGAACCGTATGCTCTCTGAGGCCGGTAAGGCCGGTTCCTTCCCTTTGATGAGCTTCACTCTCCCTCAGATTGGAGGATGACTAAGCGGTCAAGGTCCCAGATCTGTCCTCCCCTCCATGACACCTAAGAAATGAAACTAGATTTTATTCATCCCATCTCAAATTGCATTAACCACAAGACCAAGCATGAAACTGTTTATGAAAGCAAATCCAATGTTGACTTTACTTCTGCTGTAAATGAAGACCTCCCTTTTCTTTATTTAAACTGCCCTGTTAATTCAAGCCGCTTCCATTGTAAATCTAGCTGTTGATCGCAAACCACAGAATCCAGACAGCTAGAGTGTATGACATTGATTTCACCTCCGTGGCAAGTGAATTGCATTATTAATTAATTAATTATTATTATTATTATTATTATAAGCATTTGTGTAGCGCCAGCTGTGTACCTGGCGCTTTACAGAACAATAAGAATGACGCGGTCCCTGCCTACGGCTTACAATCTAATGGACACGGAGGGGGGAAGACAAGGAGAGGGGACATAGAGGGAGACAAGGGATAAATAACATTCAAGCAGATGCAAGGTCTCAGGTGCATGTGCTTGGCTTGGTTTGGTTGCAGTTAGGCAGGAGTCTGCGGGGAGGGCAGACAGTAAAAATTGAAAGGAAAATTCTAACAGGCGTTGGGAAAGACGGTGAGGAAGAGGTGGGTTTTGAGGAGGGATTTGGAGGTGTGGAGGGAGGGGGCAAGGCGGATGTGGGCAAGGTGGGAGTTCCAGGCATAGGGGGCAGCAAGGGAGAAGGGGCGAAGGCGGTTAGGGGAGCAGGGGAGACGAGGGAGAGCGAGGGAGGGGACAGAGGAGGAGCGGAGAGTGTGTGCAGGAGATAACTGTCAACTGTGGTAGGTTATACATGCAGGGTGTAACATACTAACAGATCAACAGCAATTTCAAATCGAGTTTGTTGGACTTCTTTGTTACATAAACCAGCTTGCTAGCTAGGCAACTGCTCAAACTTTATAGGCCATGGACCTGCACTTTCCCCTCACACATGTACATACATCCGGTTCCCTTTCTTCCTTTTCTCCTTGCCCCATCACTCTCTAGGTCTGGAATCAGAATCTTCACCCAGTTCTGATTCCATCAGAACTGGTCATTTCATTTGGTCCAAAAGGAAATACTATGGGCATTTGTGCATGTGCAAAAATGGTGCTGCCCGTAACTAAAATAGCGCTGCCGCCATTTTGGCTATAGGCAGTGCCATTTTGTGCATGGAAAAATGGCTGGGGTTTTGGTGAGTTTTTTTTTAATTTTTGTACCAGGACTCCGATTGGAATTCCTGATGAAATTATGGACAATGGTTCCATTTTCACGGAAATGTCCACAAAAATGGAACAGCTGTTCCCAAACAACCATGTCTCTCTTCCCCTAGTCCCCTCTCTCTCCCATCGCTCTCACCATTTTGGAATTCCCCCCGCCCGTCGGGCTGCCCCAATAGGTCAGACCCTTCAAGGGTGCGGGGGCTTTGCGCACCCCCCCCCCTTTGTGGGAGAAGGGGGACATGCAGAGCTAGCGGCGCAGTGTCGGAGACTTGCCGGGCGCCATTTTGGTGTTCACCGCCCGGGGAAAAGCGGAGGGTCGGGAAGGAACTTTTTGCAACCATATCAGATTGGCCTTAGATTTGGTTGTTTTTTTGCCTTCCTCACAGTGCATTCACTTGGAGCAGCATTTGTGTTGCTGCCAGAGTTAATTGTTATGGTTGTCGCTCTCTTTGGCAGGGGTCCAGTTAAAGATAGGATAGGTAGTTAAGTAGATTAATTAAAAGGGAGACATCTCCTAAATGAGATGAGGCCATCGGAAGGAAGCAAGTGCAGGGGCGGCCAGGTTCCTTCCAAGGCTCAGGGGAAAGGAATGAGCCATACGCTCGAGGACAAGGGGGTCCCGAGGGGACCATTACCTTCTCTCCTGCTCCAGGTCACTACAAGGCTATGATGCCTTCGCAACCAGCTGCACGGCTGGGGAGACAGTGAACTAGCGTAGTTAATTGTAGAATGTAAGGAGGCGGCACTGAGGAAACATCAGGTCGCCTGTACAAGTTCAGGTTATAATAGTTAATTATGGACCCTGAAGGAGTTAGTCTTCCTCCTCCTCCTTACCCATTTGTTTAATAAAGAGTGCGGCCTTTAAAATCCAACTAATGTGTGCGTGTCTTCCTTCGGGGGTGCTGGGTAAACTCCTCGTAGCTCATAGTCAGGGACTTATCAGTGCCACTTCTTCTCTCATCCCCCCACACGCCATCCCAGGAATCATTCTGCACCTACCCCCCCAAGGGATTTCCTCCCCCCCCATTCCCTCCCCTCTCCACCCTTTTGGCAAACAAATAGGTTCTTTCAGACATCACAATTTTCAAGTGATAAAACCAGGCAGAAGCACCTCATAGTGATTTATCCCGTGGTAAAATTTGTGACATCTGAACACTTCTGCCCCCTGTGGCAAAGCTGTGGTAAAGTCACGCCACAGTTACAGAATCAGGGCCCAAGTTCTTGCAGAATCGGGGCCAGCGGGGTGACAAATCCAAGGGGGTGATCGAGGTTTGAGGCTGATGTCTGGGCCAATGGGCTGAAATTGAGGGGTTAGTCCTGGAGTGTTTAGGGCAAAGTCTGGAGGACAGGGTGGATTGGCAGGAGGGAGTGAGCTGGGCTGGTGGGGAGGCTAATTGGTCATGAAGGAAGACAGGCTGGGAGGGACGACAAGGCAAGAAAGGGCAGGGCTGGGCTGGAGCTTCACTGAAGCAGTCTGCCTGCAACGTAATGGTAAGTAAGTGCAACTGTCTTAATGATGAATTACTCAGGCATGGGAGGTGTGGCAGAAAGAGGAGATAAACACAGGAGGAGGGTAGTCCACTGATCAGCAGCCTCCTGCTCACCTGTCCCTTTCAGACTGCAGCAGGATAAGACTGGACGTCAGTCCGTGGTGGGACATAGTTCCTTGGTATGGCCTTGAGCTGTGGTGGTACCAATGGTTAGGTGCTTGCTCATCATGGGGCCTGTTCTTTTGTTCTTAATAGGCTTGGATCAGGGTAAGAAGAGGGATGGGTCAGGAGTAGAATGGGGACAAGTCAGAGACAGGAAGCATTGTTCCACCCAGCTTCCTGGCCTTGCTGGCAGGCCTATAAATTTGGCAGGAGCCAACTGACAAGCAGTATGCGTGCATGGGGAGTGGATGTGGAGTGCATGTGAGAAACACAAGGGTTTCAACTAGGATCTAGGTCACACATAAGTATATTCTTCTCCATGTAAACAGAAGTGGTGTTGCCAGGACAGCAGAAATAATAATTCCACTGTATCTGTCATTGGTCAGACCTCAGCTGGAGTATCACGTTCAGGCTTGGGTGCCTCCTTTGTAGAAGGTAATTGAGAAACTGGGATAGGTAGAGGAGGGCAACTAAGATGATAAAGGGTCTGGAAAGCAAGTCTTATGAGGAAAGGTTGAAGGATCTGGGTATGTTTAGCTTAGCGAAAAGAAGACTAAAGGGAGACATGATAGCCGTCTTTAACTGAAGGGCTGCCACCAAGGAGATGGCAAGGAACTGTTGTGCATTGATATACAGTAATACAGAGGGCAGGACTAGAAACCATTGGATCAAGTTACGGGAGGTAGATTTTGGTTAACTATTGGGGGAAACTATCTAACAGTGAGAGCTGTGTGGAAATAGAACAAGTTGCCTGGGTGTGGGGTTGCAGGCTCTCCATCGCTGGAGGTTTTCACAGGCACCTATTGGGAATGTTGTACCAGTCATCATGCTGCATCCAAGTAGGGAGTTGGACTAGTTGAGCCTCAAGGTCCCTTTCAGCTGTGGCATTCTAGGAGTCGATGTGGCTTGGTTCTAGTTAGACCTGCTCTGTGTTGCAATTACACTGACATCCCCCAGAACTTAGACACCATCATCATTAATAAATAGCTGGGGAAATTAAAGGTTTATGTTTATTGTTGTTTTTGTTTTGTTATTATTGTTGTTATTATTATGCAGATTTACCGGGTTGTTGGAGTGTTTAGACGTCACTATTTGCTAGGGATGGGCGAGAAGAACCGAGTTCGGAAATTCGGTTCAGCTCAGTTCGGAAATTCGATTCGGTTCGGTTCAGAAGTTCGGTTTGGTCGATCGAACTATTCGAGTTCGGTCCGAACTCCAAACTTCCGAACAAAGTTCGGAAATTCAAACCCCATTGAACTAAATGGAATATTATCTTTTAGGGATGGGCGAACAGAGCCGANGAACTCCAAACTTCCGAACAAAGTTCGGAAATTCAAACCCCATTGAACTAAATGGAATATTATCTTTTAGGGATGGGCGAACAGAGCCGAGTTCAGAAATTCAGTTCGGTTCAAAAATCGAGTTGGGTTCGGAAGTTCGGTTCGGTCGACCGAACTGGTCACGTTCGGTCCGAACTCCGAACTTCCGAACTGCGTTCGCCCATCCCTACTATTTGCCATATGGTGCTTTTTGCTGGTTTTTCATTTGAAAATGTGCATCATGTGCAGCAACGTCTCGGTCTGGGGCAGGATTGGGTCCACAGCAGGTTCCAGGGCAAATTCAGGGCAGGGCAGGGCAGGGCAGGGCAGGTTGTATCAGAACAGAACATGCAGGATCAGGGTAGGAAGTGATCAATGAAATGCCCAGTCTCTGTTGGCCACACCCAGGGGGCTTTTTATTCAGGCCAGAAGCCAAGTAGGCATTTGGGGTGTGTAGCAAAGGGGTCAGAGCCAGGGACCTAGCAGAGAAATTAAGGGACGTAGCCACCCAGCACAGGAGTCAGTCATCATCCCTGGGGCCCCAAGGTTTTGGGTTCGTGGCACGGTCCCTTACAATATGACATCTGAAAGTACCCTAGATTAGAGTTTGTTTTAATAGTCCTTTGACTGCTGGTATTTCCTGTTGCAAATACATCTAGAAAGGGCTTATCAACAGATCTTTCCAGCAGCCAGAGTTAAAACCAGGCAAGGAAGAATGACACAACGCTGCCTGAGAGGTAGAACCTGTACTCCAACCTACTTATCCAAAGTCTAATTGTCGCAGGTCCCTTTTGCTCTGCCTACAAGAGCCGTCCCATTGACTGTTGACTCTCCCGCAAGCATTTTCTTCCATAGTGTCCCCTATACCTGCTCTAGGGCAAGGATGGGAAATCTTTTCCTTCCCGCAGGTCACTTTGAAAATTAGTACAAACTCCACAGGTTGCATAAGACAGAGATGTAGCTAGAGTAGGTGCATCAGGAGTGGGCGCGCCAGGGCATGTAGAGTGCATATCCACACCGGAGTGGAATGCCTCGGAGAGCTTGACTGAAGCACCACTGTCGCTGTGGGGGCTCTGGCAGGCTCCTTTGCTGCGGTGTCCTCCCTGCTCAGGATCGTGCATGTTCAGTTAACCAAAATGATAGTGATGACATGTTGGCTGCTGTCATTTTGGTTAAGGATAGTGGCCATTTTGCACATACGCGATATGGACCAGGGAGGACTCCACGGTGAGAGAGGCTGCTGGAGCCCCCACAGCAGCAGTAGGTGCTTCAATCAATTGAATCAAGCCCTTGGAGGCCAGTAAGTACCATTCCAGGGCCACGGTGGGTGCGGGAAAGTTCATAACTCCAGACTGGTGCCCTTTTCCAAAATGGCGGTGTCACAGGGTTTCACGTCTTTAAATTATGGGGAAATTGGCTCTGAATCCCAGACAAAAGATGGGGCACCCTGAAGTGCTCCGTTATCTCCCCAAACAAGGGGTTCTTAATTTTGGGGTCTGGCCTCCACACTTGCCTCTACAGCCAGCCTGTACCCACCTTTAAGGGCTTCTCCCAACAAAGGCAGGTCCCTTATTAACAATAGACCAAATTATATATGGTGTGGTCCCACCTTGATAGTTAGGTGTTCTTTGGGTTGCGGCCTACCGCTCCTCCAAAAGCCTCAGAGTCCAGTACTTCTAGCATGGGCCCCTTGCTCCAACTTTCCTGGGCTCCAGTGCCATGGGCAGCCAGTCCTTGAGGAGATGTGCTCTCTTCAGTGTCTCCTGGTGACTGCCATTTTCCTGCTAGAATAGGCCCTTTATAGGTCAAAGTTCTGGTTTAAAGGGTCAGTGCCCTTTTCCCTAAGTATGTCTGTAGACAGGCATCATTTTGTGTTGCCTTCAGTTCTGGGGCCATCTTGTGGCTGGACTCTGCCACAGGCGACGATGCTGTTGGTGCCATTTTGGAAAAGGGTGCACATGCTCAGAATGGCCCAGTGGCTATTTTGTGCATGCACAGGTTTTTTAAAAAAAGTTTTAAACGTTTTTATTTTTAATTGATTTAAGTATGGAACTGTAAATATGAATCAGTAATTAAATCGAATCTGAAAAAAATAAATAATCAAAATTCCCACCTCTAGTATCCAGTAGCATGTGACAGTTAATTGGATTACCAATTTATCACACTACCACGCATTATCGTTTACCAAATTATTCTTTACCAAATTATCACTTACCGCAATACCGTTTACTGCCCAATGCCCATATTTCATGTTTTTTAACTCCCTCTGGACCTGGTTTTAGAATAGTAATGGTAATATTTAGTTGTACAGTAATATGGTAATATTCAGTAATTCAGTTTGGCGGTTGACTTCCACAGTAACCAGTTAGTTACTGAATAACTGCCAAACTAACCAGAATACCAGATATTAACTGGGGATAATTTTTTTCCCTATCCTTTTCAGCACTAGTCTAGATCATGGATCTATGCCACTGACCCATCTCCTAGCCCAGGGGTGGGGAACCTCAGGCCTAGGGGACAAATGCGGCCTGTGGCAAGTTTTTATGTGGCCCTTCAGTGAATTTTGTTGCAGAAAACCAAAACTTAGAAAAAGTCTACCAAAATTCCCAACTTTTTTTGGAAATAAAAAAAATAGTTCTGTGCAACCAATATGTTTTTCCAACTGTTTTCGACTGATGAAAATAGTTCACCTTTTCACCAAACTAATTTTTCATGTGAAAAGATTCAACCACTGTATTCACAGTTCTATAGGAATCCTTCTCCTGGCCATTCATTTGAATCTGTTCATACTGCAATGTCCTTATTTACATTCAAGATGCTGGTGAAAATGATTGTTAGTATTTCCTAGTGGTTGTCATTTTGGTCGCATGCATGAGAGAGCTAAGAGAAAAAAATAGGCACGACAATGGCCATGATTCCAAATGTCCTACGTGTGAGATCCATGTGGGTCCCGTGTGGGTTCTGTGCCGCACGGTGTGCCCACAATGGAGACGTGCATGGGCTGCATGCACATGTATGCATGTGGGACCTGTTTGACTTGTGCAGGCATGGGATTGGCCCCATTGCCTTGTATTGGGTCAGTTTCTGTTAGTGAGTGTACACAAGGGTGTACACAAGCTATGGCCTTGGCCAACCAGAGCCGGCTCAGAGGGCCACAGGGTGGGATGAAATGGTTTTATGGACCAATCATGTCTACTACCTGGGGCACACTTGTGCAGGGCTCTGTCACTGGATACATGAAAAATTCAGCTAAGTTGTGTGTGATGCCATCTCTCCTTTGGAATAGAACAAAGGTTTCCAAGCTGTGGTCTGGTTTGTGGACCATCTGTAGTTTGCAAGACAATGGTAAATGGTAAGGTTGAAATGAATAGTAAAACAATTATTTGTGAGTATTTCTGAGTTTCCAAGGACTGGCTCCAAGTGTTTGGACAGTCCTCGGAAACTTTACTCAGTACTTGGTAAAATACTCGGTAAAATAAAACCAAGTACCAAGTATTTTCCAAGTGCCAAGTACCAAGTCACCTTATATAGGGGCAGGAAAAGCCCCGTATGTTGGTCAGAGCACTGGACTGAGTACCAAATACCACTTGGTAAAACCGAGTCAAATACCGAGATCCTTGGTAAAAACTAAGTAATTTTGAATATTGAGCTTCATCACTAGTGGGCGGTCTCTAGCTGGTACATGTAACTGGCTAAGGATACTGCTTCATTCCCATTGGCACCATCATCATCTTTCTGTGAGTGGAAGAGTAATAACGATAATGTGCACAATGCTGTCCATGACTTTCCAACACTCAGCACATCCATCTCCCACCTCTCTTCCCCCTGGAGGCGGCAGTGATACCAACACGGCCCAAAACCTCCCACTTGTGCAGCAATGGCCACATCCAGTAGGTGCATGGTGGTCTGCGAGAAATTTTGAAAATGTTGAAAACTGCACACCAGAACCACTATCTTAGAGTGGTGTATAGCTTTTCTGCCAAACCTATAAACCCAACCAGTGAGACCTCTGCAAACTGCCTTGGCTGGTTGTTCCACTGCCTAACTGCCCTGGTAGTTAAAGTTTTTCCAAAAAAATTGCCTTGATCTTTCCTCCTTTAATTTAATCCCATTTGCACCCAGCAGCACCCATCACTGGGCTGCAGGTAGTGCCTGCCTCCTTGGAGGAGGTGTCCTCCAGATGGGCTAGCACCGAGCAGCAGGTAGTGCCAGCCCCTGTACCTCAGAGACTGCTATGGCATTGGCCAATCAGAGCCGGCTCAGAGGGCCACAGGGTGGGACAGGAAGCACCCAGCACTTCCACATCTTCCCCCATAAAAGGAGGAAACAGTAAACTATCAGTGGCTTATCAACTCCTTCCCTCCTGGTATAGTCTCTCTGTCTCCATCCACTACCCTGTCTACTTGCACCGGCCCTACGTGCCTCTTCATTTTGTCCTTGCCTGTTGCCAGTTGCCCTACTCTGTGGTTTCTCTGTACCTATGCTATCTGCTCACCCAGTTTGACATACACTTGTCCTGATTACACCTCCACCCGTTCCTCCTGCCAGCTGCCCGTGCCATTGATTCACCCAGTCGACACCTGACACCATTCATTCCCTCTAGTATAGTGGTGGCCAGACTTATACTGCATGCCGTCCACTTGATCCAGGTACCAGTCTCAGGTGATCTTCCAGGACCACTCACACTTGCTCCAGTGCTCCAGGCTGGGACCTCTCTCATTGGCTCCTGGCTCTAGGGCACCTCAGGAACTGGTCTCGGAAGTGGAGAGGAGCACTCCCCTTTTGAGAGAACCTTCACCGAGGCACTGGAGGAGCTCTCCTAGCCTGTCCTCTCCCTGGAGACACTCCCCAAGGCACCCATCCCCTCCCCCCCCCAGATGAGCTCTAAGAGGCTGGCCCCTCTAACCCACACCATAATCTACCAGAGAGCTACCAATAGATCATGATCTACCTCTTGGCCACCCCCACTCTAGACCTTTCCTCAGTGGCCAGAGAAAACAAGGCACCATTCGCCCCAGCCCTTCACGGCTTGGGTCCTGCTTATCTGCGGGACCGCCTCACTCCCCATGTGCCCATGCGACCCTTGAGATCATCCGTGGGAGCCTTTTTGGAGGTTCCCCAGGTGAGGCAGGTGGCCACCGATGTTAGATCTTTTTCGGTGGCCGCCCCATGCTGTGGAATTCGCTCCCAGAGGAGGCTCGGTTGGCTCCCACTCTCCTGCTGTTTCGGCGTGTATGTAAGACCTGGCTGTTCCGTCAGGCTTTTGGTGAGGGGTAGGGGTGGGGGTGGGGGGTTCCCCACATTGTATTGTATTTTAAATTGTTTATTGAGTGTTGTTTGCCGCCCCAGGCTGTCCTGTGAGCAGAGGGGTGGGATATAAATTTTAAATAAATAAATAAAATAAATAAATATACTAGCACTTTAAAAACTGTCATCGGGTGAAAACAGACATGATGCTAATCACCCTTCAACCACCCTTGGTGGTTATTTATGCATGTTGCAGGGCTGCATAGGGCACCAATACAGCCCTGCAACATGCAGAAATAACCACCAAGGGTGGTTAAAGGGTGGTTAGTGTCATGTCTGTTTTCACCCATCATGCCCTCCTTTCATCTTCTTTTTTTCTAGGCTAAACATTCCCAGTTCCTTCTCTCTCTCCTTGTAGGTCTTTTCGTCCATCCCCTTTATCATTGTGTAGCTCACTGTCTGAACTCCCTTCAGCTTATCAGTGTGCTGCGTAAACCGAGGTGTCCATTATAAAGGTTCTTCTCGAGTCTTGTTCTATCAAAATCTTTTCCCGTCCCACAGCTCGGTGCCGCAGCAAGGCAGAATGAAATTAACATTGTGTGTGCTTGTTTCAATGTCAATCCTCAGACAAGAGTGCTCGGGCAGATCAGAATGATTTCACAGCAGCCTGCGTCTGAGCCATGCAACACGCTGAAGGGTGTGGGCATTGCTTTTAGTCTCAGCCAAGTTTATATATATATATATATATATATATATATATATATATATATATATATATATATATTCTTTTTTTTCTGTGTTTTGAAAGCCATGGTTAAATATATATATATATATATATATAAGGCTTTCCTCAACCTTTTGCCTCCAGAACTTTACCATATTGTGACATCAGCGTGAATAGTAAATGGGGAAAGATGTTATCTCTCCAATAAATAAGCTATGTTAGGAAACACGGCCATGCACCCCTTAATCACAGGTTGCAGATCAGGAGAGTAACCATAATCATCCACTGGCTCACACGCAGTTCTGCTCTCTGATTCAATTAACTAAACGAAGCACGTGCACCTGCATTTTCTCAACCTCATTAACGTCTCCTTGTCTCTCCCGATGTTCGCCTCTTCCTCGTCTCCCCCTCCCTTGTCTCTCCTAGATTGTAATCCGTTTGGGGTAGGGACTTGTCTATAACTACTGATTGTGCAGTTCCAGGTACACGGCTGGTGTTATATAAGTAAATAAATTATTACCGCACCATAATCTACTGGAGATCTACCAAGAGATCACGATCTACTTCTTGGCCACACCCGCTCTAGACCTTTCCTCAGTGGCCAGAGAAAACAAGGCACCATTCTGCATATACTAGCACTTTGAAAACTGTCATCAGCGCCCCCCCCCCAGGCTAAACGTTCCCAGTTCCTTCCATCTCTCCTCGTAGGTCTTTTCGTCCGTCCCCTATTATTAATAATAATAAATAATATTTCACAAACTAAAAGCAGAGTGGTGGAAGGAGGACATGCACTCCCCCTGAGTTTGAAGTGAAGGGGCACAGTCCATTTCTTAATTTTGGCCCCCTTGACCGCTGAGATTATGGAAGATAAATTTAAGGAGAAGACGATCCTCTGCTCCCAAATCTCAGTGGGAATTGTGCCCCCTACAGTCCTCATTTGTCTGCCAGAAAACACCCATGGTCTATTTAAGCTAGCGCCAAACCTAGGCTGCATTCCCATGTGCGACAGCGGTGGTGGCAGAGGGAGTGGCGAGTGAAAACGTGGCAGCATGGAGGAAGCCCGCTGACAGGAAAAGAGCCGCCAGGGATCTGCCGCTGCTTCTCTCACACATCAGGGCGTAAAATCCTGCCCTGACATGCGTGAGAGAAGCCACGGCAGATCCCCGTTCTCACCGGCTCTTTTCCTGTCAGCCGGCTCCTCCGCGCCGCTGCGTCTTCCCTCGCCCCTCCCTCTGCCGCCACTGCCACCGCAGATGGGAATGCAGCCAAAGTGTAGACTGGTAGCTAGTATCGCTGCACCCCTAATGTTGTTTGATGGGTGAGACAATGGTCTAAACTCCTCTTTTCTTGTTGTAGTTATTGTCTTAATCTGTGGCTCTTCAGATGCCAGGTCCATCATCCTGGAGGCTAAGCAGCTTGGGCTCACAGATGGGCCATACGTGTTCTTGGTTCTGCAGCAGTTCAAGGTCAGTTGCAATGTCATATTTCTTAATATTTATTTGTGTGGTTGTTTAAAAAAAAAAAAAAATTCATATTGTCGATTTTGGGACCCGTCACCAGCCCAGAATTTACCCAAAATATTTTAAAACCAATTAAGACTGAAAATGGTTGGGGTTTTTGCCTTGTGAGCTGTGCTGCTCAACCTCAGGACAGAATGGGAGTCGACAATGGCATATTGAAGAAGGAGCGTTATTTTTCCAACACGACCATGGATCCAACATTAGGGCTGATGTGGAACAACCCTTTTATCTTCATGGAGATTTTCTGCATTTTCAAAATGGCGTCCAGAGATCCAGGGCTGGCTTTCAAATTTGCACAGTCCAGGGCGAAAATAAAACGTGGGGCCTCCATGACTCCTTGTTCATTAGCCCCTCCCCTTTTAACAATTAACAGTTTGGTGTTTGCTTACAAAAACAAAGTGTCAAGTTTTCAAACAAACGCACATACATTCACAGGTTTACTCTTATACATGCGCTTGTGCACACACACATACACGCACACACAGTTTTCACATGGACAGCACCCACACCTCTGCTCCGCCTCACCCCCGGGCTGTTCAGCACCGTCAGCAGAGCGGTCAGCCGGAAACATACTGGCGGGAGGTGGGGTTGGTATCAGTTTGCTCGGCAGATGGCCACTGCAACTCTGCTCTCGGCCAGGGGTTGCCCAGGGCAACACCATACCACTGCCGACTATATGGTGCAACTATATGGTGTGGGGATGGGGCGCCGTGCAGGTGGAACGTGGACCGCAACAGCCGCCGGGGCGTTTTAAACCCAACCCAGGCAGAGCTGCAAGTGGGCTGATGCAGAAGGGCACCCCCGCATCTGCTCCGGGGGTGAGAACATCCATGTGAAAACACCCAATCTCTCTCTTTCTCCCTTTCTGTCTCGCACACCTCTGGCAGGGGGAAAATGAGGGCTTGGTGATTTACTGAGGGTGAGGGGAAGGGGACCCCACATGAAGCAGCCACTCTGAGGGCTGAAAGTTATGGGCAGGGAAAGGGCCCCTCTCAGAATAGCCCCTCCTAAGACCTCAGGAACACTGGACCTGAGGCTACCAGCAATGGTCTCCCTGCAGGGCTCCCTCTGACTGTGTGTGGCCTAGGCCATGACTGGCCCTGCGTACGGCCATCCCGACAGAGGTCTGCTGCCGATGTTTACCCGCCACAGAGCTCCATGTTCTGTTTTGAAGCTCTCCCAACACTACTCTTGCCCCCATTTGAGGCACGCACACTAATCTGAATGGTTTTGTTGCCTTCGCCAAAGCCAATTCAGTTTAATTCAACCCAGTTCAGGTATTGTCCTGTCTGCGAATTGAATTTTCTTTTGCACAGGTACAAAAAGTATTCTGAGACGTGCTCATGCGCAAAATGGCGGCATGTTAGTGTTAGGAAGCCGGAGTGAGCGAAATGGAGCTCTGGCGAAACAGGGACAGAATTGTGTTTGGTCCCTTCTGTTGGGCGCAGTTAGGACTGGGTGAAACCATCAGAGGGTTGCATCCAGCTCAGTTCCATACTCTGCTGATACTCTATGTCAGCTCTACCCACCATTCTCTTTCAGGACAATTTTTTTGAAGAAGCGCTAAGTACTGAGAAGAACAGCAGCATCCTGCAAGCCTACCAGCCTGTATTTCTAATAGCCCTCAGGTCTTACGGAGATCACAACACCTATTCTGATTTTGTGAAGCGGGTTCATAACAAGCTGAAAGAACCGCCCTTCTCTAGCTCCCTTGCTTCAGAGGAAGAGGTTTGATAGCCTATCTCAGTGATTCCCAAGCATGGCAACCAGGCCCACTGTGGTAACATGAGGGTTAACTTTGTTGTGTAGCATGACCTCCCCTGAAGCTATGCAGTTCCTGGGTTAGGAGGGACTGAAGGGGATGGGTTCGAGCTTTCTGGCAGTTGAATAAAGATGGCTACTGGGTTAAGCAGCTCTTGCGTGTGCTCCTGATTCCTCAAGCAAACAAACCCTTCCAAGCTACAATATCTGCTGAGGAAATTTCAGAGCTCCTCTTGAGTAGATGGGGGTCCCCAACCTCCCTTTGCTCCAGTGTAAATTTTGAAATCAATTTTTGGAGACCATACTGGGATTGTATTTATTTATCCATATGTTACTTACAATTATTATATTAGGCATTATATTTTAACATCTATTAAGAAAGAAAATTCTAGTAGATTGATGACATGGACCTGTCCCCTAGCCTTGTGTCCGTGTCCTCATCTCTGCTTCCTTACCCCGAGTTCAGTCTTTCATTGCTTGGGGGTAAAGAACTGGATCCAGGGGTCAGATCGAAGAACTGGAAAGGGAGCAAATAAAAACGAGCCATGGGCCACATTTGCCCCCAACCCCCCCAGGCCTGAAGTTCCCCACCCCTGATGTAAAGGATCGGATTCGTCACTGTTGGGCACAGTTCACATTGTAGTAACTGAGTTTAGCACCTGTTGAATTTGGGTGAGAATCTCACAGATGATTTTTCTCTCAAAGTGTGCAATCAGCTCAGGAAACTTGAATCAATAAGTAAAAAGGGGGAAAATATAGTAGCGCACAAAAGAAAGCTACTATATCTGTAAAAAGCTTTTACTGTAAATATATATATTATTTATTTATTTATTTAAAATTTATCTCCCGCCCCTCCTGCCCACAGGGCAGCCCGGGGCGGCGAACAGCACTCAATAAAACAAAACAATTAAAAAATATATAACATGTATACAAAAGAAAAACAAACGCTCCCAATATATTACACAATAAAATAAAAGAAAGAACCCATACAACCCAACATGTTTCGGGTATCAACCCTTCATCAGGGGTACATAAAGAATTTATGGTTCAAAAATGTTGAGTACAAGTCTATTCGTATTCGCTCCAACTGGGATAACATGATCTGGGTCAAGTCTAGCATTCTCCTGCTTCACTGCTCCATGTGCAAACCCATGAATAAAAGAGAACTCAGCCTGATAAATACTATGTCAAGTGTCCTGACAACCTTCCTGCTAGAACCAAACCATGGCCTCTGCCGAGAACCTGCTGTATACTGAAGACCTCTTTT
Organism: Sphenodon punctatus; assembly: GCA_003113815.1. Classification (NCBI taxonomy): domain Eukaryota; kingdom Metazoa; phylum Chordata; class Lepidosauria; order Sphenodontia; family Sphenodontidae; genus Sphenodon; species Sphenodon punctatus. Next base: position 1,557,875 of record QEPC01003796.1, on the reverse strand, counting down.
AACATGTCTACAAAAGATGCATACATCTTTTCATGTTATATATTTACAGAAAACGTTTTTACCGTTATAGTAGCTTTCTTTTGTGTGCACGGTTAAATTAATAAGTAAACATCTAGCCATGTCCCTTGGATCAGTCCCTAGAGAAGGACCCCCTCTGCCTAACTTCTTAGTGTTTGAAACAGAAACACTCCCTTTCACTATGTGCCTCTTTCAGGTAAGCCCTTATTCTGCCTACCTCCATGATGCCGTTCTACTTTATGCCTTATCAGTCAAGGAGATGTTGAAAAGCGGGAAGAATTTCTGTGACGGAAGGGCACTTGTCAATACTTTGAAAGGCTACAGGAAAAACCCCTTGCATGGTAAGTGGAGGCCGAACAAATTTTCCCAGTCTCTGTTTTCGATTATGAGAACACTCCTGCCCATTGGAAGCTCACAGATTTGGTATTGTCTTATAGGAATGGCTGGGGTGCGGGGTTCCTCCCCACAGCATGGAGGTGGACATTTGTACATCTCCCCATCCCCTCCCCATCTTAGACGCTGTAATGTTTGTTCAGTAGCCGGGCCAGAGCCGGAGTGATGGCTCTGACCACCACCTGGAGCAGTCATGTCAGAAAGCACCCACGAACGGCTTCTCTCCAGCAGCTGTGGTATGGGCTTCGTGGGTCCAGAATATATACCAATCACTTATAGTGGCAGCACCACATTGGCTAGCTCACAGTAGCCAATTTGTGGCACCAAGACAGTTCCACCAATGCCATCCCATTGGCTAGCTCACATGGTTAGCCAATCAGGCTGTAATCCTGTGCTGCCACTAGAACCAGTTTTTGCAAGAGTTTGGCCAAATGCAAAATTCTATGAAAATGGCTTCAGTCACAAGCATGCAGAATTCATAGGTTCCAGCTTATGACAGGTTGTCCATGGACTCTACTGGCCTGGGAGCTGCTATGGAATAGGTGGATTGCCACAGCTGCCCTTAGTCCATGAGTAACAAACCAGTAGAATACCTGGACCCCAAAGAGGTACACTGGCTATGACCTATTCCTGAGGATTGTGAGTTCAAGGTCTACTACTTGGTCTTACTGAATAACTGCCTCCAGTCCACCGAGCTGTGAATGAGAACCTGGGAAACTGAGGCTGGGGAAATTCAAAGGTGGTTGGTTGCAATGCTGACCACAACAGCCACTTCTGTTATAGGTAGGGTGGCCAGATATGCAAATTTTAGAAGACACTTATGAGAAATACAGGTTACAGAGCTGCATTGGAGCCTATAATTAGGGTGGCCAGATATGCAAATTTTAGAGGACACATAAGAAATACAGGTTGCGGGGCTGCGTTGGAACCAGTGCAGCCCTGCAATCTGTATTTCTCATGTGTCCTCTAAAATTTGCATATCTGGCCACCCTAGCTATAGACCTCAGCTCACTTGACCAGTGAGCCACAGGGCTTGGGAACAGGATTTGATTTGACAAAAAGGGCAAGTGTGCTGAACTGGGACCAGCTTTCTTTCTCCCTGATGCTTACGTTGACTCTCAGGAAGAATTTTCTGATGAGCAGGACAGTTAGGCAGTAGAATAATTTGTCACAGGAGGTGGTGCAAGTCCCATCACTGGAGGCCTTTGAAAATAGGCAGTTAAGCTTCTCTCAAGGACAGTGTAGGCCAAAGGTGGGGAACCTTTTGGAGGCCACTTTGAAAATTAGTACAAGCTCTGAGGGCCACGTAGACATTTGGGGAAGGGGTATTAAAGGGTGTACTCAAGAAAAGGAGGTTCGAGATCATGGATCTGTGCCATGGATCTGTCCCCTATCCTTGTGGGCCTGTCCTCTCTTCTCCCTTACTAACAGCTCAGTTTTTCAGTGCTTGGGAGTAGGAACTGGATTGAGGGGTCAGATCTAGGAACTAGAAAAGGGCCCTTAAAAACTTGCTATGGGTCACATTTGACTGCCGGACCTGAGGTTTTCTACCCTGAGGTGGGCCAGTATTGTTTAACGTATTAATGAATAATCTTGAAAAGGAGGTAAGGACTAAGGAGTGAGGTGGCTAAATCTGCAGAGGACGCCAAATTATTCAAGATAGTTAAGATTCAAGCAGACTGTGAGGAACTACAGAGGGATCTTGCACAACTAGGTGAATAGGCAATGAAATGGCAAATGAAATTAAATGTTGATAAGTGCAAGATGATGCACTCTACAGTACCTGGGTGTAGGTAATGCTGAGCCTGCTTAATGGCAGCAGCTGGACTGGATAACCCCTAGACTTCCTTCCAAGTTAGATGAGTCTATGGATAGGGCTGAAGTGGCAACTCCTTTTTATGCTCCGCTATTTCATTCCGCCATTTCGGAATTGCCCATGACTTTCTGCAGCTTTTCCGCCGGCATTCTGCTAATTACACTGGCATTCTGCTAATTTGGAAACTGTCAGAACAATCTCGGAAACTGTTGGAACAACCATTGTTCCGCTACTTCACAGTGTGGAAATTGTGGAAGATAGAAACTGTTGGAACAAACATTGTTCTGCTATTTTCGCAGCCGGTGGAAGTAGCGGAATGAAAGTAGTGGAATGGCGGAAGTAGCGGAATGAAGGTAGCAGAATGAATGGCTCTATCGTACTGTGCCGCTCACTGTGGAAGAGCTTTTTCCATTGGAAAAAGCTCTACCGCAGTGGCTTACCATTTCAACCCTATCTATGGGTTTTTTCAGATGTGATGTTGGGCATGGATTAATCCGATTTAGCACGGATTAATCTGTGTCCAATGTCACATTTAAAAAGGGCCACCCGCTTTTACTGCGGTCTGGCTCCCAACTGTGGTGGGGTTTAGCCTGGACTGTCACTCAGGGAAATCCCCAAGTGACAACCCAGGCTAAGCTCCACCATGGTCGGGAGCCAGCCGGCAGACCTGGAGTGAAGTGGGCTATCACGTCTGATCGTCCGCTTCACTCAACCCAGTCTGGAGTGGCGGCAGGGGCCGGGCACCATGGCGGCTGTCATTGGCCGTCATGGCTGCCTGTCAGCCAGGGCAGGTTGGAGCACTGCATGCAGCATGGGGGTGAGGATGTACAGATGCGTGTCTATGTGTTGCTCTGCCCCCTCATTAGCCCGGGCCGCTGTTGCACTTCTTTGGTGACACGGTGATTTCCGTCGGGATGTGGGCTGCTTCCACCGCTCGGAGAAGTCTGTGGTAGCGGAGGCAGCCCATCACACCCTATGATTCTCTTTTATGAAAATATTTGGGCGGTTTTTTTTGCAGGAGTCACTGGCCCAGTCCATATGGATGAATCAGGCGAGAGATGCATGGATTACTCCGTGTATGATCTGCAGACGGCTGGAAACTCATCACAGTTTGTTCCCATCCTCAGTTATGACAGCTGTAGTGCAGCAATCAGGTACTGTAAGTGAACATCTGGGGGAAATGTTGCATTGGCAATGGTCCACCCATGATTATCCTCATCCACATGCAGAGAGCTCATGGACTGTATACACATATATGCAGATGAGTTAGATGAGGAGTGAGGAACTTTTTGACTCCCGTGGGCCAACTGGAAAATTAGTAGGAGTTCCATGGGCTGGGTAGGACTTGGGGTCTAGGGTGCTTAGGAGGTGTGCGCAGGGTGGGGAAAGGAAAGGGAGGGTCCAGATAATGGCTCTATGCCGTTGACCCCTCCCTTATCTAGAATGCAAATCTGCAACTCCATTCCCTTCTCCTGATCTCACACTTTCAGTGTTTAGGAGTAGAGAATAGATCAGTGGGCTGAATCCAGAAATTGGAAAGGGGCCAAATAAAAAACAGCTGTGGGCTAGATTTGGCCCAGGGGCAAGAGATTCCCCACCCAGGTGTTATTTTACCCATAATCTCTGCTCTAGAGAATCTTGAGTCTAGCCCTCATTTTACCCCTTGAAAATTACAACATTGCAGGGCTCATGGGGTAGATTTTTACCCCAGTTCTTTGGCACTTAAATTGCTTGAATGTGTAAACTAACATGAAATGTGATGGGGTAGATTCTGGGGTAGAAATCTACCCCATGGTAAAATGAATTGGGGTATGTTTCTACCCCAGGAGCCTTTTTGGTCACATTTAAGAAATGGTTAATGTTAACCAACTTCCCTTTGGGGATATTATGTCTGCAAACACTGCCCTGTCTGCACCTGTCTGCAGGTGACACTGGGTGTTTTTACACACCCATTTCTCCTGTATGTTTGCTGTTACATCCTGAACTTTCTGTGTGTCTGAATCACTCACCCAGATTTTAAGCATCCGGATCTTTGAACGTCTGTGTAGAACGTCTCTCAGAACTTTTGTGTGTAAGAAGTTCCCCTGGTAAACTGCTTTGCTCCAGGCAGCTGTGGTCGCTTGGTTTCCATGGCAGCCCCTCACGTCTACAGCTGCGGCTACTTTAGGCTGCCTCAGGGCAGTGTTTGTGTGAAGAATGTATCTAGGAACTGCCTCAGGGCAGTGTGTGTGTGAAAAATGCATCTGGAACTTACTTGTGGACTTGTAAACTCAGAAGATTGAAAAACCTGGAAATTTAAGGTGTGTGTAAAAATGCCCAATGTCTTAAAAGGGCAAAGTTGGAGCATCAGATGAAAACAGACATGACGCTAACTCCACTTTAACACCGATTTAACATTTCTTATTCATGTTGCAGGGCTGCATAGGGCACCAATACAGCCCTGCAACATGCATAAGAAATGTTTAGCGGTGTTAAAGTGAAGTTAACGTCAAGTCTGTTTTTTCACCTTGCCTTGTGAATTATTGCAAGAGATGTGCATGCAGACTACAAAAATGCCCCAAGAGCTAATACTAGGGCTAGTCAAACTAATATTCTGGGTATACCCATAGTCCCTGCTCCAGAGAAACTAAAGGCGGGTTATGTTGATTCTAGTGAAACTAATTTTCTGGCTATACTACTGTATATAGAACAGACACATTACGTAAATAGCAATCCATTTAACCTATAAGAAGATCTACCTTATACTCTTCAAAAATATTTTGTCAGCTTCCCAGGAGCCAGGCATTCAGCGATAAGCACTGAAACTAGACTGGAAAAAAGAATTCCCCAACAAAAAGTAGCACATGGAGATACTTTGCTTCTGGCTTTGTAGATAATTACAAGAGCAGGAGACTCTGGGGTTGAAGAGTAAACAGATCAATTCACTAGTCATCTGGAAAACCACACAAGCAGGAGGAAAGATTTTCCCTCTTAGCTTAATTTACTATTATCTGAGACAAATAGCTCATTTATGAGATTTGGCATGAAGTAATTTAGAGTATTGTTAAATGGAAGAGCTCATCTCCACTGATACGCTCCTATTGGTAGAAAATAAGCTTAAGTTTAACAGGAACATTATTGCTTCTACTAGCAGAAACGCCGAAGCTGCAAACATTTATGCGCCGGCTTAAAAATAAGCATGTGCTTAAATATTGAGGGATCAAGGACAGAACTAAAAGTGATCCCTTCAGCATTCAGTGCCATTGATGGAGGAAAGATGGTCCTAAGTGATAACGGGAAAAGCTATTCCTATTGATCCCAAGTCCCAGCCCTGACGTCTCCAAATGGTAGCAGATTCACACACTTATCCCACTTCTGGGGGGGTGGAAATATTAGTAGGAATGAGCATTTTTGGTGTTGGATAGAAACGGCCTGAAAATGGATTAATCAGCAATTTCAGATTTTTTCAGGTTGGGTGTTTTGGTTCTTTTACACTGATTTTGTTTCAGTTATTTTGCATTGTGCCAGTTGCGTGTTTTTTTCCACTACTCTTTGTTCCCATTGACTTCAGTGGTAGAAAAAGTTCTGAAACAGGAAAATCCAAAACCAAAATTGCCCCTGGAGTCCCATCCTGCTTATTAGTATTACAGTAACAATGTGGTTTGTATTCAGGTTGCCGCCTTTCCAGGTTTCGTCCGAAAACTCTGGTTTTTGGCCTAGAGTCTCCAGGCTAAGCACCGATTTAACTCCTGGGTTAGCTATGGGTGTTCCTGGTAGCCTAGAGAAACTGGGGCTTCTGGAGGTGGCTGGGAGCGGTCACATCAGAAAGAGGCACAACATCTCCTTTCCTACTACCCCTCTGACCTCTGTGGAGTATTATGATGTCACACCACCTCTAAAGGGCAAACTTACCTCACCAGAAAGGGGAATGACTGCTGCTTTGCCCTGCCAATGTTGCCTCCAGATAAAAGCCCAAACGGGTAGCTCATTTGCTACCTGCAGGTAGTGACCTCAATTTCGGGCACCATATCGCGTGCCTGACAGGCTACCTGAGTGCTGGTCGGATACCCAGTTATCTGAAAATACCGTGTTTTACTGCTACTGAGTTACTGGTCTACCAATTGGTAACGGAATCGTGACAGTAAGTCAAAAATCAGTATCGGATGACGGAAAATCAGTACTGGGATGACAAATGGTATTTTGGTATGTCGGGTGTCAGGGACCATGGGCTGGGGCGTGGAGAGTAGTGGCAGGATCAGTGCTGGATAGGTTGGTGCAGGATTGGGGTCTAGAGAGCTGGTTCAGGATTTGGGTTCCAGGGGTCACGGCGGGGATCAGCTCACAGACCACGGGGGCAGGCCTAGATCATCATCAATCATCATCATCATCTTTAATTTGTATCCCGCACTCTCCCATTACAAATGGCTCGAGGCGGCTCACAACATAATACATAATAAACACAACACATCATTACAAAAATCATTACGGCAATAACAGCCCCCTAGATAGCAACCCCCAATATAATTTATACAATATAATACTACCCCTCCCCCAAAGCAATAATTACAACGAATACATCATCCATCGATCCATCAGTCCTCTCATATCTACTCATTGTCCCACACCCCGAAAGGAAGACACTGACACCATTATTTGGGTTAAACTAGGCCGCACCGAAAACTTTATTAAACGTAGTCGGGTAGGGAGGGGCCTATGCCCTTTTAAGTCCTGCAACCTTAACTATTAACTAATTAACAATTGATAATAATCTTAAACGGTCTGAGGTTCCTCAGTACCGCAACAATGCTAACTATAGCTGCTGCAATGTCACACCTGTCCGGTGGCCCCCATCCGGATCAGGAGGCCCTATGCCAACTGTGACCCTAAGAAGGAGTGAGGAGATGCTCCCCCGTGTCTTGGACCGCCTCTGTCCTAAGGCAGGGGGTTGTCTCCCTCCTCCTGGCTCTGAAGTGACGCTGGCCGGACAAGCTCTAGCCTTCACTCAGAGCCCACCTCTTAAGGAGATGACTTGGCAGCAGACTATCCCTATTTAACCTAGCTACTTCGCAGGACCCCTGCCACTAGAGGCTGCCAGCTTCTGCTTGGCTAGTCTCGCTCCCCCTCCCCCGCCGACCTCTCCATTATCTGGCTCAGTTGCTTCTGAAGCGCCTTGAGATAGATCTCAAGTCCTACATCCGACAGGTGCACGCCATCAACCCTGTACAACTCTGGCTTGGTAAATTTGATCTCCGGGTGGCTAATCACCCGCCCCCCCATTTCGATAACCAATTTCCCTATCTCTTTGTTTACCTTTCTCCTAGCCCTATCGACCCTACTCGGGCGCACGGCATTCCTCCAGTTTATTCGCTCAAGCATCTCAGACCATACGAACAGTGTTCCTGGGAGAATCCTTCCTGCAATATGCAAGTCCTTCTTGATTTGGGTGACCAGGTGCAGACCTGTGTCCCCCGGCAGGTTATTTTCTCCCAGGTGTATCACTAGGATGTCTGGATGCGGCTGCGATGCCATCGAATGGATTAGAGGCAGGAGCTGGGCCCACTTCATGCCGCTCCGGCCTTTCCACGATATCTTTGCCAGATGGCCCAGTCCCAGCTGGGTCCCCCAGTACGAGCTTCCAGCTCGTTTCCCGGCCCAGTAAACCATACTGTGGCCTGCTATGACGATTCGCTGCTGCCGGCCTGGCAGCTCGCGACCTATGAAAAAACACAACATCCGTTACAATATCTTCGACCCACCATGTGTCACTTGCTTAACTCCGGGCCTCTTTTTTATAATTGCACTTTCCTAACGTAGGAGCGATAAGCCTCTGACTTCCAGCGACCTATTGCTTTAACTTGCTGCTCGGATAATCCGGCAGCCGCTGCGCAACTAGCCGCCCCAATCCGAAAGGAGTGGGGGCCGAAAACGTGCACTGGCAAGTCCAATTTCTTCAGTGTTTTCCTCAATACTGCTGAAAATTGGTACCTGGTCATCCTCGTACCATTTTTGTGTATGAACAACTGGCCCGTGCTCCTCGGCCGTATCACTAAATATTCCTCCAGTGCCCTGACAGGGCACAGGTTTGGCTCATCTATCCTGGCCAACCTTATTAAATGTCCCTTTCTACGCTGATCCGTTTTGGATCCCCGCATTACTATGGACGCTCCCTCCGTCCCTGTCTGGACATCCTCTACACACAACACTGGTCCCCCTGTGTTGCGAGCCGAGGCAGATGCTAATTCTCCCACCCGGAAAGCACCGAAAAAGGCCAGTTTAAACATTGCCTGAAATAACCGGGTCTCAAAAGGCGAGAAACACACCCCTTGGAGTTGTTGGGACAAGCCTTGCAGTATAGCGGGCTTAATGGGTTGTCTATTATCGCCGGCCCTCGGGGACTCCCGTTCCCAACCCTCTATCATTTTTTTCATAAAAAAAACCCCATTAGGAGATTGGAAGCCTGCCAGCTTATTATAAAAAGTCAAAGCTGCCAGCTTCCCAGAAATAGTCCCGGGCGCCAACCCTCGACTTCTCAGGTTTATTGCGAACTGCAGGGTTTCAGCCTCCTTAATTGGGAATTGTGTCCCCCACCCTTTCCCTTTCCTGAATTCCTGGAACTCTGCCAAAACCTGGAGGTAAGCTGCTCTCGTGCGCGGAGCAAGTGATCCTTGCACTGCTTGGAACATTGTCACAGTCCAATGTTCCAAATCCCCTCGGGCAGCTTCTCCGGTTCGATCCTGGCTCCCGGTGCCAACTGCCTGAATCGCTCCATCTGTTGGCGAGAGAGTGCGTCGGCTATGCCGTTGCTAACACCAGGCACATGCCTGGCAGTGAACAATATGTTGCTCGACAGGCATTGCCGAACGAACCCTCTCACCAAACCCATCACCCTTTTGGAATGTGAAGATAACGAGTTCATCACGTGCACCACCGCGAGGTTGTCGCACCAAAACAATATTGTTTTGTTCGCGAACTCCCTCTCCCATATGTGTACTGCGACCACTATGGGGAACAGTTCTAAAAAAGTCAGATCTCGGATCCAACCTTCTTGCACCCACTTCCTTGGCCACAGGGCTGAACACCATCTCCCCGCCCAATAGAGACCGAACCCCAGGGACCCTGCTGAGTCCGACTGGACTTGCATCTCCGCCTCCATTAGCCACCTCTGCCGCCATATGCTTATTCCATTAAAATCCCTCAGGAAGTGGAGCCATGTCCGAAGGTCATCCCGCATGTCGGCAGAGATCCTAATGTGGCGGTGCCCGGGTTGGTTGGACCCGACCTTCTCATATAGCCTGGATAGGAAGGCACGCCCCGGCGCCACCACTCGGCACGCGAAATTGAGGCTCCCCGTCAGGGCCTGCAGTTGCCTGACCATTGTCTTGGGGCGCCCCAACGTCGCTTCGATGTCCCGAACCAAAGCGACCAGCAGGCGAGAAACTTGCTGTTCAGTGTCTAACTCCACCCCCAAGAATGTTAGCACCGGTGCTGGACCCACTGTTTTTTCTGGGGCCAGGGGAACCCCCAGTTCCCCTGCCATCACCTGAAATTCTTCAAGTGTTCTTCTGCACTCTTCCGTCCCTTTCTTCCCCAGGAACAAAAAATCATCAATATAATGCAGAATATATTGAGATTTCGTTCTTTTCCTAGCCAGCCATTCCAGTAGGGAGCTAAAACACTCAAAGGCCGAGCAGGATATGGAACACCCCATGGGCATTGCCTTATCATAAAAATACTGGCCTCCAAACTGGAACCCGAGTAGCTTAAAGCTGTCGGGGTGGACTGGCAGCAAGCGAAATGCTGACTTGATGTCGCATTTCGCCAACAAGGCGCCTTTACCACATTCCTTTGCCATCTCTATTGCCGCGTTGAATGACGCATATCAAACAGAGCACAGCTCAGGAGGGATGGCATCATTTACTGACCTACCCTTGAGATGAGAGAGGTGATGTATGAGCCGGAACTCCCCTTTCTGCTTCTTGGGCAAAATGCCCAGAGGTGAGACATGCAAATCAGGGAAGGGTAAGGACCCGAAGGGGCCCGCGATGCGGCCTTCATCGAGCTCCTTACGAAGCTTGGCGGCTACCAATTTCTCCTTCCCTTCCACTGATTGCAAGTTTTTTACCCAACTCCTGATTGCTTCCAATTTGGCCGGGATGACAAAGCCATCTCTAAATCCTGCTACTACATATTCCACCTCCTTGGCCTTTGGGCAGCCCGCCAAGGCCCGCTGGAGGGCCTCATGATTGACTGGCGTTGGGGCCATTCCCTCCCCCTTGAGGTTGATTACTCCCGGTCCCTTGTTTTCCCTGCCTTTTTCCACGGAAGGTACCCCGCGCTCTGTTGCATTGAACCTCGGGGTGTCCCCCCCCACATTGGGTGCAAGCATGCCGAAAATGGCACACGGGGCGGGCGCAACCCCCCGACCAGTTGAAGTCCCAACAGGTCATTCCCTTCTGGCTCTTTTGGCGCCCTCCTTCCCGAAAGGGTTCATTCATCGGAGCCACACACCCCCGTGCCAGGGTGTGTCCACTGTCAGTCTTGTGTGTCCCGACCGTATTAGACATGCACTCAAGCCATAAATCGGTTGCGTACACATCCCATCTAATCCCTGGGGTAATTGCTGCCCTTTTCCTAAACCCCTCGTCGTAACAGAGCCACGCCCCCGGGCTCCCGGAGTCGTATGCCCTGCGGAAGATGTCAAGGTATTTGATCAATTCGGCTGCCCATTCAGGGGCAGCCTGAATCATCACACCTATTAGCACCGAAAAGGCTGCAGACCAATTGGTCCAGTTCTTCTCTACCTTCGGGTGCTTGAACCTTTTTTTTCTTTCTCCTTCTCACTCGAGTTAGGATCCAGCACCGGTTCAGTATATAATAGTGAGAATACGTCTACGTACTCCCCTTTCCATATTTTATCCCTCGTGTGTTGGGCTAAATGTGCCCCCACGGGTGCCTCCACCGCCGCCCAGGTGCCAGGCTCACGGAGTGTTGTTGCAGTCAAGTTGCCCCTGCCTTTACATGAACTGCATGTCTCTGACTGTGACGTAACTGTCACAGTGCCTAACTCCTTTTGTGGCATTGCCCCCGAGGCTTTCTGGGCAGACGCCTTAGCCCTTACATTGTCCTGGTCCGGCCACGGCACCCAGGACCCGACCCACCCAAGCCGCATGGCCGCTTGGAGGTCTGGCTGTGCTGATTGCCCTTTGTTCCCAGCACTTTCTTTATTCCCGCATTGACACTGCTGGCAGTGTGCACACTTACTTATGTTCTCCTGGCTGGGGCCTGCACCCTCGTTCACCGCCAGTTCCCCGCTAGGCCGGGTCCGTTGCTCCTCTGCCCTAGCCACCCGCGCATCTGGCGGGGCCGGGGCATCTGCTTGTCATCCCTCGCCTCGCGCGTGCTGCCTCGCCTCTTGGTGTCGCCCCTCTGCCAGCTCATCCACCTTCCCTTCTAGCGCTGCGAAGCGATCCATAAACGCGTTGAGGGTCTCCAACACTGCCGCTAGCTGGTCCCCTCTTGCACGCTGAGCTGGTGGTTCCTCTCCATCATCCCTGTTAGGAGACAAAGGGCGCCTTCCCCCTCGCCTGGGCGGAGAGGAAGGCTGCCCGGTTTGACCCGGGGGGGCTGCGCCTCCTGGTCCCTTTGGCCCTGACCACCCGCGGGGCGGGGAACTCCCTGCACTGCGGGGTCTCGCTCTTGCTCCTCCCTGAACCTCGCAGGTGGCTGCACTGTTCGCGTGCTAGCTCTGGGTCCCTTATTCCTTGCATCCGGCTGATTAACTCCGGATGCCCCCTGACTTGCTGCACCCTCAGCCTCGCCTTCGAGACTGCCTTGCGTTTGTTCTCCTGAGGCCCCACAGCCCTGCTCTGATTGTGCGGTCTCTGCTTCCCTCTCCGCAATCACCCTATCCCCCTGCGGTTCACCGGGTCCATGGTCCCAGTTTGCCAGGCTGGTAAGGGTACTCTCACAGCCGCTCATCCGGGCCTGCAAGGCTTCAAGAACCTCCTCAACCCTCTTTGGCAGGGCCTTCTTGGCAGGGCTTTTGCCCTTCTTTCCCCCGCTTCCTTTGGCCATGGCCTATGCCTTCCACGGTTGCTTGCCCTCTGTAGGAAGTGTTCCACAGCAACCGGCCCCTTCACGCTTCCTTTGAGCTCCTGTCTCAAAACCTTATTCCAGCTATCAGTATCCCTTCCTATGCTTGTTTCCCTCCTGCGGCTCCCTCCTTGCCTGCCCCTAGACCAGTTCCCAACTGGCCCCTAGGGGCTCCGTTCACCACCCGCTGTTGTTGGGTCCTCCCACGGGGCTAATTCCTCCCCGAATTGGGGCTCCACTCACCTTACCTGGGCTGTGCAGGCTACCGTGTTTTTTGAAGCCACTAGACTCCGCTCCGCTACCTCTCCGCAGCACCCCTCAAGGCCTCACTACCGTCCCTGCCACGTGCAGACTGACTCGGTTAGGGGGCCAGCTGGGTCCTGATCAGCCCCAATTGACTCCCCTCCCCTTCACCAGGGCTCGCGTGGGCCAAAACCTTGAGGGCCCTTTCCTGCCCTGCACCCCCCGGCCCACTCTCCAATTTCTTCGAGTGCAGCGCTGAACACGCTGCACTCACGTCGATGTCTGGGCGCAGAATGGTGATTCCCCGCCGAAATCCAAAATGGCGGCTGCAAAGTCCCGCCCCTCACAAGACTTCGTGCTGGGCCGCGTTGCTCCCGCCGTGCGCCCCACCAGTCTTCCTAAAATGCCTGGGAGGGGGAGCGACAACTAACCGCCTCCTAGCAAGCCACTCCCCGTGCCGAGGAGGGCCGCGCGGCGGCGGGGCTAGGTATCCTGACTTGACTACTTCCTCACCTCCACCCTGCTGCCACTAGGGGTGGCGGGGAGGCTCCTTCTATCCTCCTGCTCTCACCAGGAGGGAGAATCCTCTCACATACAATATAAACATACCCCTCCCCCTCCCACCAGATACTGACTATGCCGGCTCCATCTGCCGGCCCCAGCCACTGGACCCCGCCAAAGGCAAGCCCCTTTGGACGAGCCCCTTTGGCACGGGCCCCCGGCATGGCAACTGGCATGGCCGTTGGCCACTCCCTGTATTTGAGGGAGTGACCCAGAAATCGGCCTCCTCAAGCCCCGCCCCCTTCCTGGGAGTGGAGACGCCGACATCCTGCCCCAGATGTCAAATGGGAAGGAGCGCCCCCCAGCCCGCTGGTGGACGGGGTCCCGGAAGAGATGTATGAAAGACCCCCAACCAGAGTCTTCAAGGGGGGGGCAATGACACATGCCCCCAGCTGTAAGTTCCACAAGATGGGGGGAGGTGAGCAGATCTTTCCCCCAGCCACGGCCTCCAAAGGGGGAGCAGAACACCGCCACCCCCACACACATAGTCGCCAAGGGGGGTGGGGGGGTTGGCTACAACCAATCCCCATGTCCATCTCCAACTCCAACCCCCGGCCTGGCATACCACCACGGGGCCCGTACCACTAGCCCTCTCATGTCTGCCACTGCTTCCGTCCTCCTCCTCACGAACTGGAGCAGAGGCGCTTGATGTTCCTAGATGAGGCAGGATTCGACTGGACGGGATACATAAGGCAGGACAGGACTGGCACAGGGCTCCTCAGGCAGTTGTGTAGGGGGCTCAAAGGGCAGTTGCATAGGAGGTAGATCCCAGAGATGCTGAGCCCCCATTGAAATGAGGCAACAGAAGGTAGAAACAAGAATCAGGAAGTTGACTGATGGTCCACCCAGCTTTGTGTGGCACTGGCTATTGGCTGGCCTTATATAAAGGCCAGCGACCAATGAATCAGGGGGTATGGAGTGAGATGGAGGAGGGGTGTAGTTTGACCAGTGCTGGGGGAAGTCTTATGGCCAATAGGAGGTCCTGGCCAGCAGGAACTGAAGGCACTGCAGAGGCAGCCACTGCACCTAGGGTGCCAGTTCAACCCTGGGACTTTACATCAGATAATCAAGTATCAATTCATACTCAAGATTGTTGAGTACCGCAGCTTCAATGGCTTTAACCATTTTTATGGATACTCATTTCAGCTTTAGCCCAGAAGGAGGCGGTAGCCCTAGCTTTCACTGAACTGTCATGATTTGAGACAGGCCACTGCCCAGTGGGGAGCAGCTCCACTGGAAACAGATTTCCTTAGCTCAGTGCTTGCTAGATAGAACTCCTTGTTTTTAAGAATACCGATAGAGGTTTAGAAATGGTGACAATTCCTTGTAAAGGACCATACTTCAATTGTCTTCGCTTCCAGCCCAGAAAAGGAAATTGCCGACATCAGTTGGCCTGATGGCATTTCTCCCCCAGAAGACAGACCGCGCTGTGGGTTTCACAACGAAAAGTGTAAAAGTGTGATGACCAGTGAGTATGTTTCTGCAGGCAAGATCAGAGAAATCAGCATCGTTTGACAAACTGGGAAGAGCGAAGGAACCAATAAAACATTTTGCTTTTCTTTAGCAACTTTAATAAAAAGATCAAAAAAGGACTTTTTGGCAGAGGCTAACTGTGGCGTGCTGTAATCTTATTAGCTCAGCCACAATATTATTACCCTCTTTAACAAAAAAAGAAGAATTGAGGCAATCTCAAGGCCAAATTTGGGTGCCTAACGTTAGCCAATTAAGCTTGAGTCTAGGCATGAAGATTAGTGGGTGGTGGCTACTTAGGTGAGCAGAACCTTCAAGAATCAGGACCCCAGGGTTGTAGGGTGTCAGGTCCCCATGGAGAGAGGGGGCTGAGTTAAGCCCAGTCCCTAGACTCTAGGGGGACCTGTTGCAAGTGACAATTTTCAGAGTGGGTGTGGGACGGCACAGGGTTAACACTTTGCCCCCCCACACTCTGAAAATGTTCTAGTGGTGTTCAGACTGTTTTCAGAGGGCCCTACCAAGAAGGAAGTCCTAAGAGTGGGAAGGGATGAAATGCTGATCCTGCCATCTCTTGAAACTTTCTTCTTGGCAGGGATGAGGAGCGGTCTCTGGGAGCTGGGACAGTGCCACCACCATTGCAGAGGGAGGCTGAGGCTGGTTGGGAGTCCCCATGGGATGAGCCCCATGTAGGAAAACACTTCCCCCTTGCACTCTGGGGGCACCATAAATCAGGACACGGTGGACATGATGCTGGGCGGGTCCACCACAGCCTCACCATGTCATTGCAAGCCCCTTATTTAAAAACGAGATTTTCAAAGCATCTGAGTGAATTAGGAGCACAGGCTCCATTGCTGAGACATTCCAAAATGCGTAATATGAACTTACACCCTGTTCCAACGAAAAGACCCTCCTGCAAAAAATAATTAAGACGTCGGGAGCTCTCGGAACTGACGTTACCCGCTGTTCTTCTCAAGATGCAAGAGGGGAGGTTATGTCTGCAATAATCACCTGTTTGCTTGCATCATCAAGGCCTTTCTCGAGCTCTTTGCAACCAACGATCTACCCCTTGCCTTTAACAGGTGCTCCAGTTATTGCTTTGATCACCGTCCTCCTGCTAACAGCCTCAGGGGCTGCTAGCGCAGTGGCGTTCTTGAAGATCCAGAAAGGGAAGGTACAAGAGCAAGCTGAGGACACTTGGTGGACAATAAATTATGAAGATATCACCATCCTTAAAGATAACAAGGTAAAGGCAAACCTTGGAATACCCATTGTCACGGGAGGGAGACTGTGATTTTAGTTACCAATTACACCACGCAAAATGCAGCGGCTCGCCTCTTGATGGGGGTGGGTCTCTGTGAGCCCGTTACAACAGGGCTTCACAGTCTGCCCTGGCGGCCAATAGCATTCCAGGGACAATTCAAATGCTGGGTTTGAGCTATAATGGCTCTATAAATCCTGGGCTCTACAAATCTAAAGGCCCGCCTCCCCCTTATGGCCCTCCATGGCCTCTAAGGTCGGCTGAAAGTGGTCTCTTGAAAAAGCCATAATTGGCCCAGGTCTCTTTGCCTTGGCCATGGAGACAGCTATTCTCGGTGGCTGCTCCACGGCTTTGGAACGCCCTTGTTTTAGAGGTTTGCGTAATCCCTAGTCTGAGCCTCTTCCAGAGGTGGTGTAAGACCTATCTATTTGGCCAGGCATTTAACAGCAGGATTAGGAGCTGGGGGATTTTATGGCTATTTAATGCAGTAGGAGGGGGTTTATCTTCTGTATTTTATATGGGTTTTTTATTATGGGGTTAGCCGTCCTGAACCTTCGGGGACAGAGCGAGATAGAAATCTAACTAAATAAATTAGGAAAGGCTTTGTCATGTGTTTACCATGAAGTTATTAGAATATCCTTATTGTGGTCCTGAGCCAGCAAATTACAATTTATGGTGGATTCAGGGCCGGCCTTAGAATGGGCAGGGCCCAGAGAAAGAATAAGGTGTGGCACCTCTGGTAGCCCTGACTCCTCCCATTCCCCATAGCACCACCCTTCCAGAGCACCCTCCAGGGGCCCAGAAGTGGTTGTGTTTGGGGCTATGCTGGAAGGGAATGGGAACACTTCCCTCTGCCCTGGTGAAAACAGGGGCCACCATGGTGCCCCTGGAAGTAGAGAAAATAGCAAGGCCTGAGGCGGTCGCCCTGTGGTATCTTGCTCCTTCCATTAATTGAGTTTCATGATCCCCTCTCTATATAGGTATGAACAATTCTCAAACACACCAAAATTTGGGTAATTTCAGACGTGACAGGTCTCGGATCCTGGTTCATGATCAGACCGTCCGTTCTTTAGACGTGCCGGCCTGATTGCAGAGAGGTATCGGGGAATTGGCGGGGCTGCACGGCACGACGTGCAGCTGCTCAGCCTCGCCCCCCCCCCGCACATCCCTGGTCACCTGCTCTTGGGAAGACGGGCAGAAGCAACGGCCAATCAGGCCACTGCGCCTGATCCTGTCCCATGGTTGGGACCCGATTCCGGCACGGGGCTGGCAAACAGACGTTAATCGTGGCCATTGCCAGCCCTGTCCTGGATCGTGACCAACCTAACCACAGTTCTGGAGGTGAGGCCGGCCTCACCTCCAGAACCGTGGTTAGCTTTGAACCCCGCCAGGAATTCATCGTGGTGAACATCTGGCGGGGCTCAAACAGATGTTACTGCGATCGCTGCCACCACACGGGATCCACTGTGATTCAGCGTGGTGAGCAGTGATCCCGTAACATCGGAAATTACCCTTTAACTAGACTGTTTTTGAGTTTTGAATAACTTTTTGAATCAACCGGCAATCGACCACCTTATTCTCTCTCTTAAAGGGCAATGTTGAGCTATCGCAGTCAAACACACCTGTGTCCCGAGAAAAAGAAAGCATGGGCTCCAGTTTGCTGTTTCCTAGTCATAGCTGTTCTGTCTTGAAAGACAGGCAAGGGAAAAAAGTGTTTTATACCACAGTGGGCATTTACCAGGTATGTCCCAAACACCCAATAAGATGAGTATCAATATGCATGCTCTCTGTACTCTCCAACGGACTGTGTTCTTTTTTGTTTCCTTTGGGTACAGAAGAACAGGGTCCAAGATATCCAAAAGAATAAAAGCCACAGTGGTTCACAGGATTCACAGGTAGGACTGTGGAGTGGATGGTCCTACCTTGTTAAGATCTTTGATAAATGCTCATCTCCTCTTTACATACAAAGCTAGAGTGTAGAACTCATCTTCATGATGACCTTAGAAGGTTGTAGACATGGTTATGAAGAAGTGGAATCAACAAGTCCTCCGAAAGTCTGACTTTTAATGAAAACAGACTAAATCAGAGCTACTGAGTGATGAAGCTTCATAGCATAGTAACACTTCCATGAATGCACCTTAGGCTGTACAGAATTTCCTTCTGAAAATCAAGCTCATAATGTATGAACTGCTTCTGGATTCTGTTGTCTTACAGTCATGGACAGTTCTTTGATAACTCAGGGGGTTTGGTTGGCTATTAAATCACTGTGCAAGCAGCTCATTCTAGGGGTGTGCACCAGGACCCCATAGCGTTTTTCATTTTTTGTTATTGTTTTTGTTTTTAAAATGTGTCATTTTTATTAATAATGATATGTCATTTTTCATTATCATTGTCATTATTGCTACTGATTTGAAATGAAGATTTTGTTTTTGATATCTTTATTGGTATACACACAATATCTAGTTTTATTTATATAATATATACAGACTCTAAGATAAACTTAACTTATGTATAATATAATTCCTATCCTATAATCCTAATATATATAATAAAACAGCCTAGTATCTAAATATCTAATCTATATATATACAACTAATATCTATATCTATATAATGGAAGGAAAAAGGTAAAACGTAAGGGTAAGGAATAAGGATTGCAAAGGTAAGGTGGTAGGGATATATATGGGAGGATTTTTAGTGCAAGCACCAGTAGATTTTGCAAATGAACCCGACAGAGCAATAGCTAACACAGAACCAGAGTCAAGCAGCCCAGCCCTGCAGTATAAAGGGTTGCAGTGCCCTCCCGCAGAGCTCCCCTGGTTCTGGGAGGCAGGAGGTATTGATCAATCACAGGGTGCCATTCAACTGCCTGGGATCTGCTTGCGCTGCTCATTGGCCAGCGATTACATCCATCAGGGCCCTTCCCTCCCATCACAGGCCCAGTTCAAGAGTTCAACACTGTTTCTGGCTCTGAGATGTCTGCTCCCTCCTCCCCTCGCCACATTTCCCTCAGAAAAACACCTTCCAGGCTGCTAGGCAATAATTAAATAATTAATGACTTTTGTTATCATTATTGATTTAGTTATTATTTTTTGTTGTTTTCGTTATTGCAATAACGATAACGAAAATTACAAATTTTGTTTTCATTATTGATCTAACAAAAACAACATGCACACCCCTAGCTGTTTCCTTTCAGTGACTTTCCCTTCAAAACTCTTAAGATGTGGTTTATTTATAATGCAATTTCAATGTGTTGTAACATGGCTCAGGTTGGTAACTTGCTACCATGAAGACCAGGCATGGAGATTAGAACCTCCAGCCAGTGGATGCCTACCCTCTGGCCCTGGAAGCTTCCCTCTACCCCTGTATAATGTGGTTCACTGTCTGTGCACCATGGGTCACTTGTGACTTGCCAGTTGCTGGATGTTGGGGGAGCACTTTCTGGCTAGCGGCCACACTGCCTAGAGGGGCAGCCACGCCCCCTGCAGGATGTTCCAACCTGTGAAGCCCTGGGGAAGAGGAAGGATACCACCCTTGACACATAGCAAGGCCCATCTCAGTCACCTTTGGCAGCTGCATTTATGGAGAGGGAAGGGTGCACCAAGCCATTTATTGAATTCTAAGCCCCTATGTTGTGTGTTCTCATGCAAGTCCTTTGGTGCCAGTGTCTTAAAATTAACATATGTTAGATTCAACCTCTCTGAATATTTGTTTCAGGGGACTCTTGTCGCTCTCAAATTCATTGATAGCCAAACAGATGCCTGCTTTTGGAAACCATCAGTCCTTCATGAAGTTCAGATGGTAAGATTCAGTCTCAACGTGATCTCCATGCACCTATTGAAATGAAAACATGCCGATCATAGAATCATAGAATCTTAGGAAGGGACCTCAAAGTTCATCTGGTCCAACCCACAGCTTGGATGCAGGATGAGTACAGCTACAATATCCCAGACAGATAGCTGTCCAGCCTCTGTTTGAAAACCTTCAGTGATGGGAGCGCCTACAACCTCCATAGACAACTTGTTCCATTGCCACACAACTCTTATGGTTAGGAAGTTTTTCCTTATATTTAACCAAAATTTGCCTTCCTCTAACTTGAATTCTCTGGCGGGATTTACCTACTGACTTGAGTCGTTACTAGGGATGGGCAAACAGAATGGAGTTCGGAAATTCGGTTCGGTTCGGTTTGAAATTCGAGTTTGGTTCGGAAGTTAGATTAAGTAGACAAAACAGAAAAAGTTCAGTCAAATTCCGAACTTCCGAACCAAGTTCGGCCATTCAAAACCAGGTTTTTTGGTGTGTGTTGCCACTAGGGATGGGCGAACATAACGGAGTTTGGAAATTCAGTTCGGTTCAGTTTGAAATTCGAGTTTGGTTCGAAAGTTTGGTTTGGTTGACCGAACAGACCGAGTTCAGTCCGAACTCCGAACTTCCAAACCGCGTTCACCCATCCCTAATCGTTACTCTGTTGATGACCTGGTTGCCATTTTGGAAAAGGGCTGCGTACGTGCAGAACGGCCCTGGTGGTCATTTTGCACATGTGAAGTGATTTTTTAAATTGTTTTTTTAAAATATCTTTCATTCAAACAAAAAAAGAAAAACAAACAAAAACTCCCACCCTAAAATGAAAGGTTTTTTTGTGAAATCCCTGAAAACAGATGGGTTTTCAACCCATAAAACAAAAACGAAAGAGGTAAGTGCTGCACACCCTTACAGGAAAAGAGTTATACATCAGCAACAAATTAGACCTCACCACAAAACTGGGAAGATCCTTCTGGAAAGATCTACTGGCCAGATTCAGAAGCCTTTATTTATACTGAGTAATGGTAGGACAATCCTCCACCATTAAAGCCAATGGGAGTTTGGCTATTGACGTCAATGGGTGGAAGATGGTGCCCTAGGTGAGAATATTACTAGTGATACCAAAAGGCCTAAGTTTAAAGATTCAAGGTCGCACGTGCACCAAACATAGGGTGCACACGTGCAACACGCACTCAGGATGTGCGCACACCATGTGCACATGGGCTGCGATCCTAAATCCAGATACGCAGAATCTGGATTGGGGGCTAGGAAGGTAAAAGGATATTATAAAAGGATAAACCTTGAGAAAGGAAGAGCTTTCTGCAGAGTGGTCGATGGAGGTCTACTACTGAAGGTGATATGAAATGAAGAAAATATAATGCTGGCATAAAGAGAAATTCTTTAAGAATAAGATTAGCAGTTCCCACTTTTTTTGCCTGCGTGACCCCATGTTGAGACTTCAGTATCATCCTGTGACCTCCAGACAAAAACAAAGAAATGTATATGTCAAACAGACATTCATTTCAAGGAGCAATTGGGATCACAATGTAGTCTGCGGAAACCCCCTCCCGCCATGTATCCTCAGACTTAGGACCTTTGTATAAGACTATGGAATAAACTTCCAAGAAAGAAGATGGTCAGTCACGTGGTCATGGCAAAACTAGTTACTTAGGAAAAGAAAGTATACTATGGGGAGTTAGGGAAGTTTGGGCTTGATGATTTAAAGCAGCAGTGGGAATCTTTTCCCTCTCAGAGGCCACTTGAAAAGTTGGAACAAGCTTCAAGGGCTGCCTAGAAGTTGGGGGCAGGAGTGCTTAAGGGACGTGCTCAAGGAAAAGAGGATCCAGTTCATGGATTTGTACCATGGATCCGTCCCCTATTCTTGTGTGCATGCGCTAATCTCTGCCCTCTTACTCTGAGCTCAGTTTTTCAGAGGTTAGAGGTAGGAACTGGATCAAGGGGGCAGATCCATCCAGGAAGTGGAAAGGGCCTACCTAGCCAGGGCTGCTTTTGACTGCAGGGTCTTAGGTTCTCACCCCTGGTCTAAAGTATCTGCATTTCCAAAAGAAACCAAAATGGCAGCTCTTATAATGAGCTCTCTTTGTTTCCAGGTGCGAGAGCTGAGGCATGAGAATCTGGTGACCTTCTTTGGCATATGTCCTGAAGTTCCAAACATCTGTATTGTAACTCAGTACTGCAAGAAAGGAAGCATAAAGGTGATAACATCAGAGGATTGATGATTCACACTGCACTCAAGATGACTCACTGGGAAGTTGCTTGGAATTCACCTGCACTGGGAAAGACCAATTGTCATTGGTTTTTCTCTGTGTCCCAGTTCTTCATCTGCAACATGGGAGACGATCCTTCCTTTGTCAGCCTTGCCTACTTGTTGTTGTTACTATAGGATCATAGAATCTTAGAGCTGAAAGGGAATTCAAGGGTCATCTAGTCCAAACCCCTGCTTGGATGCAGGATGACTATAGCTATTAGCGATGGGCGTTACAAGTTCGGTTTGGTTTAAAATCTATAAATAAAAAAAACCTATGCATGTACACAGCGGCCGCCAGACCATTCTGTATGTGTGCGGTCGTTTCCAAAATGGTGGTGACGTTGCTGCCATTTTGGAAAAGGGAAGCTAGTCTGCACATGCACAGTAGCCATTTCGCGCATGCTCGGACTGACTACCCTTTGACAAATTGGCGGCGACGCCGTCACAGCCATTCTGGGAAAGGCGGTGCATGTGGAAAACGGTCCATTGGCCTTTTTGCGCACTGCGACGTTTTTAATTCAAAAATCATAATTTTCTTTTGTTTTTATTTTTTGATTGATTTAAAATATGGATCCATAATACAGATCTGTAATAAAATCCGGAAATTAAAGATCCGGGCCTGTAATGGATCTGAATCCGTCATTGCCTCTGATAGCTACAACATCCCTGATAAATGGCTGTTTAGACTCTTTTTGAAAACCTCCAGCAATGGAGAGTCTACATCCTCCCATGGCAGCTTGTTTCATTGCCGCACGGCTCGTACTGTAGAGATTGCAGGGGAGAGCAGCAAAGATGATAACGGGCTTGGAACATGTATCATCTGAGAAGCTGAAGGATTTGGGTATGTTTAGCTTGGAGAAAAGACAACGAACGGAGAGATATGATAACAGTCTACAAATATTTGAAAGGCTCCAATTAAGAAGAGCAACTGTTCACTCTTTCTCTGGAGGGCAGGATAAGAGGCAGTGGGTACAAGATGCAGACAGGGAAGGCTAAGACAGGATTTGAACTCTGGTCTACCATTATTTGAGCCCTGGGAGAGGAGGGGGGCTTGGGTGAATCATTACCTCTCAGTCTCAGTTCTCCATCTTTAAAATGGGAATAATAATGACCTACCTCCCAGGGTTGTTGTGAGGGTGTACCAGACAAAGATTGTAAAGCCCTTTGAAAATTGAAAGTGCTATATAAATTATTCATAATAATTTATTTGAATGCTTGTTTTTTTCAGGATATCTTGAGGCACTCTGATATCGAATTGGACTGGATATTCAAACTTTCTTTTGCCCATGATATAGCCAATGTGAGTATAACATGGAGTTATTTTTCTTAGACAAAATGTTATCTGAAAAGTCACGGAGACTACTGAGTGGTCACTGTTCCGGAGAGTGAATGCATGTTGGGGAACCAGCAAAAAGAATTGCCTGTAGATATGTAACCCTTCCAGCTCTCCCTCTTCAGACAAAAACAAAGTTAAGAGGAGGATTCATTACGTCTGCTATGTATTGTGACTGCAACCAAAGAACTACCTTGCTTTGTTCAGACAAGGCTTTTCAGACCAACAATGGAGCCTTGCTTGTGACAGCCGCCATTTTGAAATTGCTCTGTTTTCTTATTTTGTAGGGGATGTCATTTCTCCACAACAGCCCCTTGCGCTCTCATGGAAACCTGAAGCCCACCAACTGCCTGGTGGACAGCCGCATGCAGGTGAAGCTGAGTGGCTTTGGTCTGTGGGAGGTGAAGTATGGAAGGGAACACAAAGTCGTTGCTGAAAACACTAACTATGCAGGTAAGAGGACTTGGTAAAAATAACAAATACAGGGATACACCAAAATATAGGGGTGGAGAGGTGAGAGGACTCTTCACCACTCTCCTTCCTCAACTGTAGTGATGTGTGGCCTCCGGCAGCAGCCCTTGGAGGTGAAAGGGGAAGACCAAGTTATTTCTGCTGAGGTACTGCCATGCACAGTGTCGTAGTAAGGCTCTGGTAGACTCAGGCTTATGATAGTCGAAGGTGGGGCCTTCCCAAGTGGCAACCCTCCCAGCCTCAGCTTCCCCCCTGAAAAGGTTGTGGTGCCACCTGTGTCCCAGTGAGTGGCATCAGGTCCACCAGGAAGGAAGGTTTAAGAGTTGGTGGGGCCAGCACTCTACCCCTGCTCACTCTGAAAATTAATTCTTGGCAGGGCTCTTTACAAGTGGTCTGAGCACTACTAGAAAACTTTCAGGGGGTGGGGGGCAGAGGCCTCCTCTGTCCACTCTGAAATTTTCCTAGCAGTACTCAGGTTGCTTGGAGAGTTCCCCACCCCACCCCATAGAGTCCAGGGCCTCGACTCAGCTGAGCCCTCTCAGTCCCTAGTAACTACACCCCTGGCCATGCACACAGCCATTGGGAGGATGAGGAGCTTGTAGTATGGACACTGAATCCAGGGGTCTCAATCGCCAATGAAAACAGTAGCTGCTTCCAAGCCCAGACAGGAGGCAAAGTCTGGCTTCCCCATAGCCCCTGTGGCTCGTGTTGTCCAAGGACAGAGCCCAAATCATGGTCAGACTGCAGGATCAAGGTCTGGAAACATGGGTGTCGGGCAGACAGAGCTGGGAACCAGGCAAGGGCAGGACAAGATCAGATGAAAACAGGCACAGATTTGGACCCGGTTCAGGCTTGGACACAGGAACAGAACAAGAACACAGACTTGCATCAGGGAAAAAGTCAGGAACAGAACAAAATCAGGAACAGGAAGTGTATTGTTCTACCTAGCTCTCTGTTTCTGCCTGCAGACCAGAGATAGCCAATCAGCAGGCAGTGTGTCTGTGTGTGAGTGGGCAGGGGCAATACAAGGAACAGAGGGCCCTCAGCTAGCTCCAGGCCTCAATTCAGGTGTGGCAGTGGCTCAGTGGAACTGGCCATTGCCTGAGGCTTCTTCTTCCCCAGGGCTGATGGTTCAAGGTCTCTGGTGCTCAGACATGTGCAGTTAGGATTTCACTTCCTGGCTCTTGTCAGACCTTGAAAACCATTGCAAGGGGTCGGGCAGGACTGATGTCTTGTATTTTTAGGTCTCTTGGTTGCAAAAGAAAGCTTGAAAACAATCTGTTAACCCAGTGAGGTTTTCCTGGGTCTGCAGGATTTTTAAAAAACTGGGACAAACTACCGTCAGTCTCTGTGGGGTGTTCATGGCAGGATCCACTACTTTGTGGGATTGAGTCAAATAGGACTGAATAAAAATTTCAGCCCAGCAGAGCCGGCCTTAGAAATTGTGGGGCCCAGGGCGAAAATAAAATGTGAGGAGAAGCTTGGTGGCTCACGCCTTGGGGGCACCCTCCACAGGGACGTAAAGGTGGTTGTGTTTGGGGTCCCGCTGGGAGGGAGTTCCCCCCCACATCCTGCCCAGGTATAAATGCCCCCCACATTCTGTCCAGGTAAAAATGGGGGTCCCTGCAAGGGCCCCAGAAAGAGCAGGGTCTGGCGTGGTCATCCTGGTTTGCCCTGTGGACAGGCCAGCCGTGCAGTCCAGATTCCCGTTGTCAATGGATCTGGTCATTTTAATGAAGGATGAAACGAGCAGTGATTTTGCTGCTTGTGAAAATGCTGCGAGCGCAGGGACTGAGATCTTGTTGAGGTCTTGGTCCTGGTGCGATTTCTCGACCAGTCGTGGAGCATGGGTGGGTGGGTGGGGGTTGCTTGCAGGTTTCAAAGGCTCGCTCTTTGCTTCCCCCTGCCCCCACCAAATAGCTACCTTTGAACGCCATCTGGCAGGTCAAAGGACCTCCCTCCCAGCACCTCTAATCTCAGATGTGCTGGGGGGGGAGCACCTTCAAGGCCCTTACCCACCTGTCAGTGGGAGGGGTTAGGAAGGGGGAGAAACGCCACCCACCCATGCCTCTAGCGCACCAGGAAGCTCTGCTCATGTTGTCACGGGTTGGGGAGTCCACACCCCCACTTTACCGGGTTTGTGTGACTCAGTTTCCCTTATGCACAGTTCTCTTGAATCAGTTTCTCTCACTGACTAATTCAAGTGTGCCACAATGAAACTTCTTGTCACCCAAGGGCCCGATCCTCCCCATTTCCAGACTCTTTACTTTCTGGGTTTGCAAGAGCTTGAGGGCTCTTGTAGCTCACTTGCGTTCCAATATTAGACACTAGGCCACTTCTTTATGAAATAAGAAGTCAGTTTATTGATTACATAAACAAGATAGTTAAACAGAGTGGTAATAGAAATAAAAGGTAAATATAACGCATTCCTAACTTATACTGTTTAGTTCCTAAACTATTCATCTTACCCTAGAACAAGGTCCAGAAGTTCTGGTTTTCTCAGCCATGAAGGTGAATGGTTGGGCTCTTGGCTTTTGATAGCGGAATCTGTCTCTCACTTCATCTTCCCCCAGCCTGCTGTTTAAGGCTGGTCCCTTTCATATTCAGATGCTCAAGCTGGCTTTGCAGGAAGAAGTCTCCAAGCAGTCTCTTTTTCCTTCTGGGATCTCTGTCCTTATATAGCATTTTAACTTTCTTTGTCTCAGATTTCCCGCCTTTAGGGAATGTGTCCCAGAGCACGTACGCAGCCCCAGGTAAACATGGAAGTTCATTAACATCTCCATAGGCTCATCTAGCAAGCCAGCTTTCAATACACGTTATCTGTTTGCACTTCCTACAGGCTGATGACGTAGGAGAGCCCCCAATTTGAGTTCTACAATTCTCAGAGTCAGCATTACCAACATGTGGAGCTTTTAACATTATATAGTGTACATTTATAGTAACATTCCATCCATGTGAAACCCTTGGCCCCACACATTTACCAAACATGTAGTCCCGTGTTACACGTGTGTGACCCCATGTTTCTCCATGACAAATGTGCTGCGGAGGAAAGAAGCCCGTCAGGATAGTATGTGGGTCCGTCCGTGTGCTCACGCACCAGGAATATGGACCCCTATCATCATAGGGTGCAGCACTGTATGGCAAGGAAGGGAACCCACGCTCTCGGTGCTCACACAAAGGAGGGGAGGCGAGGAAGGTCTGTGAGGGGGGTGCAGGTTCCACAGGGGAAGGGACCAGGTCCAGGGGGCAAAGGTTCACGGGGCTTGCACGCTCAGGGGAGGGAAAGGGAAGGATCCAAGGGTGAGGAGGGGAAGCACCCACACGAGCCCGCAGGCTCACTCAGCCACCCACTCACCAGGAGGAGTCACGGGAAGCAGGGAGTACACTTGAAACCCACACACACTAGGGAGCTCACAAACACACCAAGAAACAAGGATCAGGATGGGGCAGGGGGCTGGAAGGTCAGACACACACTAATAATCCAAAGTCAAGGCAGTCACAAACCAAGCACTTATCTCGCAGGGGGGCCAATCTCTCCAGGCGTTCTAGCTCTGTTCACCGGCACTGTTGGCTCCTCAGTGCCGGAAATTGAAGCACTAGCTCCACCTCCCATGCGTGTCTGGAGGCGTGTGGAGCGCCGCAACGGGGGGTAGGGCTCCGCAATGGCCTGGGAGGCTCTGTGGCCGCCCGCCATGTTGCTTCCGCCGTTGGAGCCTCCAGAGGGGGGAGGCTGCGTTGGCGTCGGCACCTCAGACTCACTGCGGGTAAGGGGGTGGGGCCTCTCTGCTCCCGAGACAGCCACCAGGCCGAGAAGCGGCTGTGGCAGCTGACACCACCACACCCATTCTCCCCAGGCTGACTCACCTCACTGGTTTTGTGCGCATCTCTGATATCAGTCCCCCTGGGAATGGGGAACCCATTTGGGGAGTTGCACACAGCTGGGAAGAGGCCTCCCCCCTCAGAAAAAGCCGAGCGAGGAAGTCTTCAGGCTCAGCTGTGCAGCTCTCAGGCACAGGGAGAAGGGAGCAGCCAGCATCGACCAGAATAGTAGGAGCCCTAGTCTGGTGGTTAGTTGAGTCAGCCCGGGGTGTGCAGGTGTTGGGATCGGTGGCTGCAAGTTTCCCCCACATACTCCCAAGCACCTGTGTGGTGGGGGAGTTGGGAGTCGGCTTTGGAATTGACCAGAACCAGCTGGGAGCGCTTGGAAGGGCTCCCTCCCCAGTACTCCCCAGCTGGTGCTTGTCAATATATATATATTTTTAAAACCCTCATTTTTTGCTCACCAAGAACTCGATGAGCACATCCTGGTGCTCGGTTCATCCCAGAACAGAATGAGCACTGGGATTTCAATGAGATTTCCCGGTTTACCGAGATCTTGCTTCAGCCTTAGTTTGGAGCAATTGTGCAAAAATATGGACAGGAAGAGGATATGATCCATGTTTCACGGAATGACTCCGCTTCCTACTGAACATATACAAAATGATACAAAATGATGATAGCAGTATTGTGCATGCTCAAAATGGCAGGGCAGTGCCCTATTTCCTTGGAATTCAATAGTAATTTTATCACAGCTTAAATCCGTAGCAGAATTGCGATCAGTGTTCCAAAAAAAGTGGAAAAATGTCACAAAGATGGTAGAGCTGTTTCATTTCAGCCCTAGAGCCAACAACATTCAGGTGGCGTCCTCTTTTCAGGGCCGGCCCCAGGGTTTGTGAGGCCATGTGCGAAGTCTTGGTGCAGGGCCTAATTTGCATATGTGTAAATTTACATAAATTTTACTCCCTCTGGACAGGAAGGATTCCCATTCTCCGCCCCTCGGAGTGGCCATAGACAAGCATGGCCTCCCAATGCTCCCCCCCCAGCACCTCCCCAGCTGAACGTCTACCACCACTGCCCAGGAGTGGTTCCACTGCAGAGGCAGCCGGGCGGGCAGTGAGGCAGGCACAGGGAGACTGACTGTGTCCACTGCCTTACTGGGGGAGCAGGGGAAGCTTAGCCAGCCTGGCCTCCAGGGCCTGTGGATTCTTGCTGCCGGTGCCGCCTGTGTCTTGTGCACGCACGTGGTGCGACCGGTCCAGAGGTGCTGCTATCAAACACACAAGACACCCAAAATGCAACTAGCCTACTAAGCACATTATGCCATGAAAAGAGACATATATATAACCAGTTCAGTTGTGCCCCCATAATCAGTTCATGCTGCCCCCACCCCATAACCAGTTCATTTGTGCCCCCGCCCCCATATAAACAATTCACGCTGCCCCCCACCCATAGCCATTTAATTTGTGCCCCCGGGGCAGTGTGAATTGATTATATGGAGGGGCGCAAATGAACTGGTTATGGGGTGGGGGTATAAAGACAGTATTCCTGTTAGCAATAACTTCATTAAGAAGAGTTAGTGAAATAGCAGCCATAATAATCTCAGAACCATATTTNACATCCTAAATTCCTACCTAAGGTAACATAAGTAAGACAGTTGTGAGAATGTGGCCCTTTTCACACAGGCCTCTCCCACCATGAACACACAAATTTCTGCGTGTTCATGGGTGGGAGAGCCCCGTGTGAATGATGCAGTGCACACGCCCATGGTGTGTGGGGTGTGTGTGAGCATCCGCCTAACACGCATCCCCACTCACCCCCTACTTGTCCCCATGCACGGAGCAACCAGGGGGAACAGCAGTTACTCTGTGGGTGTGGATGAGTGGGGGGTGAGTGGGGATGCATGTGAGGCTGTGTGCATGCCCTGCCCACGCACCAGCATGCCCACGGACCCCCCCACCCCACCCAGCGGAGCCATGTAAAAATGGCCTGTGAGAAGCCACTCAAAAAAGAACAGGAGGTTGCTACCTTGTAAACAAGGTTCTTTGAGATAGCTCCTAACATTCTCACAACACCCACCTTTCCAGCCCCGCATGGAATGTTTTTCTTATATTCCTAGAAAGGGTTGGAAGGAACTGTCATTCTGAGGGGGAGAGTGCTTTTTTATACTACAGGAGCTCAAGACCATCATGTGGTCTATTATTTGAATAGGGTAACTACGCACAACCCAGTTGTGAGAATGTTGGGAGCCATCTCGAAGAACTGTCTTTACAAGGTAACAGCCTTCTGATTGCTCACATGGGGAGGAGTTGTTTGTATACAAACAGCTTTATCTCCCAGTTCATCGGTGTCCCTGTGCCCCCTACTAGGAGGCAGAGGCAGAAGAACTTATTGGGGAAGAAGCTGGCTGCAGCCTGCTGCCCAGCCAGGCAAGCGCGGGGCCCCAGCTGGCTGCGGGGTCATGTGCAGCCGCACATGTGGCACATGCCTGGGCCGGCCCTGCCTCTTTGTGTAGAGTGGGAGGGAAGAACACAGCTGGTCCAACTTGTCGGCTCAGCCCCACATAGTTGCCTCTACCAAGGTGCTGAACAGAATTGTTGTGAAGAGGAATGAGTGTCAGTAAGTGCCATGGAAGCATCTGGTGAAGTTAATTATAGAAGGACAGACCGTACCATGTAGAGTTAATCATTCCAAGAAGATGCCTGCTTGGCCTGTCTTTTCTTTTGGAAATAACTTCCCTGAATTTGATCCTTTTGGGGCCTTCTTGTTGTTGCCCATTTGGGTATGTAGATCTCTACTGGACAGCCCCAGAGCTACTAAGGATGAAGGAGTATCCATTCCATGGAACCCAAAAGGGGGACATTTACAGTTTCGCTATACTTATGAGGGAGCTGATTTATAACAACGAAGATGGCCCATTCCAAGACCTGAAAAAGGATGCAGAAGGTAGAATTTTTCTTCTTCTTGGGAGTTCATTTCTATATGCTGGAATACCTGCATTTAGAGGTGTTTGATTTCCTGTGCGCTGAAATATCATGGAGGAATATGGACCATTTATTTATTTATATCCCGTCTCTCCTGCCTAGGCAGCTCGAGGCAGCTTACAAAAATTAAAATATATAAAATACATAAAAGGGAAGCATAAAAAAATAAGAAAATAAAAAAACCCATCCTTCTCACCCGCCTCCCTTCCTCACCAAAGGCCTGGTGGAAAACCATGGCCTATTTGTGTCCATTGGGCACCCGCTCTCAGTTCTCTGGAGTGTGGAAGTCCTCCCACCCCTGTTTATTGTGTCCCACATGCTTTGGGTTCCCAACAACACCCACTTTGTGCTTTGGATGGACACAAAGCACTTCCTGGCTGACAGCCACACTTCCTCCATAGGACATTCTGGCCTGGGGAGTCCTGTAGATGCCAAGCCCCCAGTGGAACTAAGGTTTCCTGCCCCGATTATAGACAGAAAGACGGAGAATGGGATGCACTTTATCTGCCTCTTTTGGTAAGGTCAGACAACATGTGTGATATTGTTGGAAATACATTCCTTTGGTTGCATCCCCCCATAGCACCTCATCCTGTTTGTTTGCTAGAAACAGCAGGAGTAGACAGACAGATCAGGGAACCCTTCCCCCATCCTATCTGTCCTACTCCTGCCAGGACCTGATTGGTCAATCTCCTCCCCCAGGAGATTTCTCATCTCTTTGTGTCTCAGAGCGCTTCCTTCCTTCCTCTTGAACACACCTAGTCTTAGGACTTAGCATAGATGTAGGCCTTTCCTATCCTACATGTATTTCCTAATAAAGCTACTTAAGCTTAAGTATGCTTCCTGCCTGCTTATTGATGATTAGCTACTCACACTCCTCTATAAACTCTGCATTGGGCAAATGATTGCAATGATCTCACAGTCCTTGCATTTCCAACAGATATTTGATCTCCAAGGAAGTCAATGGGAACTTTGCCACCAGAATTTAAACTTACCCCAAGAAACAAGCCCATATTAAATCCCCGACCTTATATTAATTTCATTTCAATTTAATTTTGTACCCCGCAGACTACACCACAGGTGTTTCATAGTGGCTTACACTCACAAGTGAAATACAATATAAATACATAATATAAACAGTACATAATAATCTAAACATATAAAAAAAATGTCAACCCAATAGCAGTCCACTTGAAAGAAAAAATACAAACCCAACCCCCCTGCTGCCCCAAACCCCAATCCCCACCCCTACTCATTCCCTCCTGCCTACTTTCACCAGGCAGCCCCAACCCTCACGCTGCACCCACCTCACACCTGGGGCTGCCCTCGGGACCTCCCCCCTCCTTAAACC
Source organism: Sphenodon punctatus (assembly GCA_003113815.1). Classification (NCBI taxonomy): domain Eukaryota; kingdom Metazoa; phylum Chordata; class Lepidosauria; order Sphenodontia; family Sphenodontidae; genus Sphenodon; species Sphenodon punctatus. Next base: position 1,526,024 of record QEPC01003796.1, on the reverse strand, counting down.
AGTCCCACCCATTTCATCCCACAGCTCACATCTCCCAAGAGGCTCTGCTACAAATGCACGGGCCTACAGCCCTGCCAACTGCAGCAATACAGAGTCAGTAATTTCTTATTACTTATTACTTGCCACTGGAGACAAAAAATACAGTTGCTCTATGTTTAGCTTTGTTTCAAATGCTGCAAGAAGTCCTTACCCCTCATCATCGACACATAGTATGGCTTTCGTAAGGTGTGTCATTTATAGTGGCGAGGGGGAAAGCTCTGAAATTCATTTGACCTTTTTAACTGGATAAATTCTAAACCCTTTGTTTTGTTCAGGTAAACAATGTTGTTAGATTTAGGGTGAAAATAGACATGACGCTAACTCCATGTTAACACCACTTTAACACCGATTGAATGTTTCTTATGCATGTTGCAGGGCTCTATTGGTGCCCTATGCAGCCCTGCAACATGCATAAGACGTGTTAAAGGGGTGTTAAAGTGAAGCTAGCTTTATGTCTGTTTTTTCACCCTTATCTTAGAAAAGAATTGCATTGCAGTGAAATTTGCAATAACCGCTCACATGAATAGATTGTGGCCAGTAATTCCTGCGTTGGAGCTATTTGACAATCTAACAAACTCAACACTTGCCAAGGCACAAAAGCTATAGCACTGAAAGCTTCAGTGTGTGTGCATGGAGTAATTATGGGGTGGCACCACTCCAAGGCTAGCAGTTCCCGAGAATGCATTGGCTTCCTCCAAATACAGGTCTGGGGAGGTCCATGGCTTTTAATGTGGAACTCATTGCTAAAAGATGTGACGGCCAAGAGCATAATTAGGTTCAAGAAAAGGTCCGAATACATTTTTACAGGATACGTCAATAATTGGTGATTAGCCAAGTGGTCAGACGATGAGAACTCTAACCGTCATGGGGTGGGAGTGAATATCATGTGCACTTCTCTGAAGAACCAAAGTTGGCCACTGTTGAAAACAGGATGCTCAGCTAGATGCACTATGAGTCTGATCCTGTCTGGCACTTTTTATGTCCTTATAACTTTTGTGTGCAGTACACATACGGTAAAAACAGAAGTGCTGGTTGCCTGCTTAGGCCCGTTGAGGCCCAGAAGCCACCAAAACGTATGTTATGGCGCCACCAGATGTTGGCCCACTTCTGTCTGGACTGTGTCCACAGAAAATCTCCTAGGTCACAGCGCGGGATACGGGCTGCTCATGTGGGTGAAGATGGGTTAGTACATCTGTGTGGCCCAACCATACCCGCACTGAGTCGGGGGCCACCATGGCCAGCCACCATAGCTTCCCATCATTGACTGCCATTGTTGTCCATCATGGCAGGGGGTGGGGCACTGGGAGCAGGGGGTGGTTGGGGCCGCTGCCTGCGCATTGGTTGTGCTTTCAGCTTTACCTGGGCTGTGTGAATGGTGGGATGACTCTCCAGCCAACGGCACATGTGTCTGGTGGTTGACATGGCCTTGGCTGTGTCGGCTTTGGTTTCCTGCTCTGGGCCGGGCTGCCGCTGTGCTGGCCACATGTCTGTTTTTACTCATATAATTTATTGGGAGATTCTTCTTCTCTCTCCAACCCCGTGTTGTTTCAGTAGGAATAATTGTCCTGCTGGTCCAAATTTTGGGGGAATTTTACGAACAAAGCAATAACAATCAGGGCGGGCCTTACCACAGGGCGATGTGGGGCCACCGCCCAAGGCCTCGCTCTTTCTGACGGCCCTGCAATGGCCTCTGTTTTCACCATGACAGGTTGTGTAGGGGCACCACTCCCTCTCAGTGGGGCCCCAAATATGACCACCTTCAGGGCACTGCAGAGGTTGTCCCCAAGGGGAAAGGGCTACCAGGGGCCCCACATTTTATCTTTGCCCTGGGCCCCACAAATACTAAGACTGGCCTGATAACAATACGCTAGGGCTGAAATGAATATTTGGTGCAAATACCAAGTTCACTGAATTTGGAATACTTGTATCCGTTTTAATGAATACAAAGCAATATTTGCTTTCCACTTTCTTTGTGACTCCGAATATTCATTTTGATATTTTTGTGTTCGGTATTTTGGTTACTTTAGTATTTTTGTCACTTCGATATTTTGGTCTTTCAGTATTCAGAACCTGGCTCACTTAGGTGGTACAAATATAGAATTCTGAAGTGATCAAAATACCAAAACTAAGTGTATGAATACAAGACGTTGCCAATTTTGCAACAGTGATGAAAACAAATTCAAGTATCCGTTTGTGGGAACAAATATGTGAATGATCTTTGCAAATACAAAATGCCATATTTGTTTCAGCCCTAAAGAACCTTAGTAGTAGCCAAAAACTTGATTTCTGATGCTTATTAAATGTAGAGATAATCAACGGAATCAGGGATCCTACTGCCCTCATTCCACTGCGGCCCTCCCTGTCTGTGGAGATGTGCGACGAAAGGATCATTGTGATGCTGAGGGCTTGCTGGGATGAATATCCAGAGAGGAGGCCAACTTTCTTTGATGTGAAGAGAGCACTGAGAGATGCTAGCCCTGAAGGGTGAGTCTCTTGTCGCTGGGCAAGAACAATGATGTTGCGTGCAGGTGACGTTTGCCATCTTGACTGACACTGGGAATATCTGGAGGGGAACAATATTAGGAGTTCTCCTAGCTTGTCTACTCCTCGGAGACACTCCCTGGGACTGCAGTCCTGCCCTTCCCCACCATAGGTGATCTCTGAGAGGCTGGTCCCCTTCCCCACACTGTGACCTACCGGAGACCAGGATCTATCAGTAGATCCAGGGCCACCGATGTTACCACAGGGTGACCTGGAATGACTGATCTGGGCCCTGCTCTTTTCTCTGCTTCTGGAGGCCCTGAAGTGGCCCCCATTTTCTTCCCAGAAGAACCCTAAATGTGACCACCATATGGGGCCCCGTGGAGGGTGCCCTTAAGGGGTGGGGCCGCACGGAAGGCACCCTGCCTTTTATTTTTGCCCTAGCCTCTACAAATTGTAAGGCCGGCCCTATGAGTAGATCATCAGCCAGCAACCACACTCTGTACCTGGGTCTCGGAAGCCCACATCCATGTCTGCACAAAAGGGAGACATGGAACTCGTCCAAAGCAATGGTGTACATATACTGTACCATCCGCCCAGCCTGTAAGGGCCCCATGGTGTGGGCATTTGGGACATGGGTGAACACCAGGGAAAGAAGCAAGGAGTCGGGAGCAGAACCAAGAACAGCATCAGGATCTGGGGGCCAGGAGTAGGGCATGAGGAACAGGATAGGGTCATGGATGTAACTCTGAGGTAAAAACTTGTACACATAAGCCCTTCTCCATATCCCTGGAATTACAGGGGGAGGACATTTTTGAGGGATGTGTCCCTCACATCCTCTACTACAATTATGGGCAGGGTCCAGGATTGGAATCCGGGCTGAAGCGAGAGGCAAGCTTTGGTCAGAAGCTGTACAAGGGTCAAAAACTGAGGAGTCCATCCAAGTAGGCATGGAGTCTGGCAAGGCAAGGCTGGTCTGGGGACCAAAGAAAGGTTATTCTGTTATTCTGTCCAGTTTCCTGTGGTAGTAGACCAATCAGATGGCTGGAGTGTGTGACCTACATGGCATGGGAAGGGCCTGCATGGTAGTTTCATGGCCAAACCAAGGAGTAACAGCAATGCTTTTGAGTTGGCCACTGCTCTGGAACCTCAAGGGATGCTGGTACAAGGCCCATGGCACCCCCGCTGTGTTTTATAGACTGTGTACAACATATAGCTGTTTCTGTAATACAACTGCATCTGAAATGGAATGTTGCAGCCACGTAACAGGTGACAGCCAACACATCACCATCATTTAGGAAAGGAAGCAAAGATGAATAACATCCAATTGAAGCTGCAGGGGAGAGAAGATTTAAATCGGGGGCGAGGAGCCTTTTCCCTCCCAGGGCCCACTTTGAAAATTAGTACAAGCTCCAAGGGTTGCATAGAAGCTAGTAGTGGGGGTGCATAAGAGACTTGTTCAGGAAAAGGAGGGTCCAGGCCATGGATCTGTCCCCTGTTCTTGTGTGCATGGTCTCATCTGCTCCCTTACCCTGAGCTCAGTCTTTCAACGTTTGAGGGTAGAAACTAGATCCAGGGACCAGACTGGAAAGGGGCCACATAAAACCTAGCCATGGGCTACATTTGGTCCCCAGGCCAACCCCACCCCTGATTAAACCAACACAGCTCACATGAAAACTACCCATCACAAAGCATTTCAGTTGCTTTTAGACAGAATCCAAAGCCCTGTAATGGAATAGCAAACGGAAGGGAGTTTCCTTCACTGCTTATGACCGTGGAATTTAAGGAGCCTCTTTCTTTGAACATTTCTGCTAGCCACGTCAGCATCTTGGACAACATGGTGAACAAACTGGAAAAGTACGCCAACCATCTGGAGGAAGTGGTGGAAGAGAGGACAACCCAGTTGGTGGCAGAGAAGAAAAAGACAGAGAAGCTTTTGTCTACTATGCTGCCTAGGTAACTGACTAACTCTGGTGTGCTCTGCAGTCACTCCTACACTAGAATTTGGTGTACCATGGAGCTCCTTGCTGTGAGGTGGCAATACATGCTACTCCTACTACATGTTCTGGATTGCCAACAAAGGGAATCGTGTACATGTAGCTGTTTCTGTACCAATGAGTGTTTTTACACACACATTTCTCCTGCATGTTTGCTGTTACATCCTGAACTTTCTGTGTGTCTAAATCACTCACCCAGATCTTAAACATCCGGCTCTTTGAACTTCTGTGTAGAACTTCTCCCAGAAATGTTGTGTGTAAAATGTTCTCCTGGTAAACTGCTTTGCTCCAGGCAGCTGTGGTCACTTGATTTCCATGGCAGCCCCTCACATCTACAGCTGCTGCTACTTTAGGCTGCCTCAGGGCAGTGTGTGTGTGAAGACTGCATCCAGGAACTGCCTCAGGGCTGTCTGTGTGTGTGTGTGTGTGTGTGTGTGTGTGTGTGTGAGTGAGAGAGAGAAAAAAAATCCAGAACGTACTTGTGGACTTGTAAACCCAGAAAATCCAAATGTCTGGAACTTTAACGTGTGTGTAAAAATGCCCAATCTTAACATATAACAGTTGGTGAGTAGCCAGTGGCTACTCCACCTACCCACCAACTGTAGCAGGTCCTCTGCAGAGCTGGAAATGATAGCTAAAAAAACGATCCACCATTATTATCAGGTATTCTGATAGTTTGGTGGTTGTTCAGCAACTAACTGGTAACCATGGAGGTTAACCGCCAAACTGGAATACTGGCTATTACTGTTTACTGAATTACTGTTTATCATGTTACTGCATCAGTGAACCATCTGAACAGAGGAAGCGAGTAAAAAACATAAAAACCAAATGGTAACGCGATAAATGGTAGTCAGGCGGTATGCAGTAAACGGTAATCTGATTCACTGGATATCTGCCAGGTAATAAACCAAAAACTGTGGCTATCATGATATCCACCAGCCATAGTAGTGGTTACAGGGTCCCACCACTGTCCCTGCTTGTTGTGCTACTGCTTTCTGGGACTGAGGGCATCTTCTGCTGCCCCCAGTCCTGGGGAACAACAACGGATGGTTCAAGAGCAAGGCTGGGCCCTTTGCCACTTCTTCTTGCTGCTAGGAAGTAGTGACCTCAAAATAGCTACATACAAGTGTCTTCTATGCAGGCTGGGCCCACAATAGGTGTACCACAGTAGGACTACCTACCACTGTGAGTGATAGTTATGTGGTGGCTGCGTAGCAGGAAATTTGTAGTGATGTGCACATATTGCTATACAATTAACCTGGTCTTGCACGTAGTTATTGTCCTGTGTAAAAACATCCCTACAGTAATTTAAACCTGTGCACGTGGTCTTATCTGGTTGAATATAGCAGTCATCAGCAGTGGCTTGTGTACACACACAGCTTTTGACACTAGTGATAAAATCCATTGATGTTAGTGGTTAAACTGAACCTCCGCTGGCATCAACGGAGACAGGATTCGACCCTGGTTTTGGCTCTATTCAATGAAAAATGAGTGTCTCAAGTCCTGAATGGACTAAACAAAGCTACTTTAGCCAGCAATGTTTCAAAGTCTAAGACCACACAATTCTTGTGCCCCACTGACCTTTTACCCTAAAATCTCACAGATCGAGGGAAGGACGGGGCCACTTTGCACTGCTGAAGCCTCTTTCCCTCCAGTGGAAACTCCCTTTTATTATTTAATGCAGTCCTTTCAGCATTACCTAGTTCCTCTCACAATAGGGGTGAATCCAGATTTTTGCCCGTTTCTGATCAGAACCAGGCATTTTGTTCAGTCCAATCTAAATCAGAACAAATGATTGGTCCCATTGTTCATTCCAATTTACAATTGGACCAAACAAAATTTGTGGGTTTTTTGTCTGTTTTTTTTAAAAGAGGCCCTTTGAACATGTGCAAAATAGCACTGCCCATATCCAAAATGGGGTGCCAGCATGGATATGGGCAGTACCACTTTGCACATGTACAGTAGCCTCCTTTTTTTTTTACTCTGACTGGAATTCCGGCCAAAATATCAAGCAACTTGGAAATCACCTCTCAGGCAAATCATGGAAATATCCATGAAGACAGGATGGTTGTTCTAAACCATCCCTACCTTATAAAAACTATTCCTGTGGGATAGATTATTCCCATTTTACAGATGGGCCCTCTTCACACAGACACTCTAACACTGATAAAATGGGTGTTACATTTTATCATACATGTTGCAGGGCACCCATAGAGTACACCTGCAGCCCTGCAACATGTATGATAAAATGTAACACCTATTTTATTAGTGTTAGAGTGTCTGTGTGAAAAGGGTCATAGAGAACTTGAGATTGAGAGACAGAAACTTGCAGAAGACCACCCAGAAGGTTCATAGATGAGGCAGTATTTGAACCCTGGTCTCCAATATCCCAAACCCTAATTGCTAGGCTACATGGGTTCTTCCTGATACTGTGAAAACAGGTTAAAGCCCAGGCTGAATCTGTCCTCGGGAATCCAAGACAGCCTTGCAAGCTCTTCAAACATATTATTTGGCATATTACCAAAGCATGCCGGGTTTTAAGGGCCAGCAGATTTATCCTGAGGTAAAGAGAGAGAGAACAAATATGCCCCAAATGGTTTTCTTCCTGATCCAGCTTCATTGGAGAGCAGCTTATTGCCGGGAAGTCAGTGGAACCAGAGAGCTTTGATTCTGTCACCATCTCCTTCTCGGACATTGTCGGCTTCACTGACATGTGCGCCCTCAGCTCTCCGTTGCAAGTCGTCAGCCTCCTCAACGACCTATACAGCCTGTTTGACGACATCATTAAGACGTACGATGTGTACAAGGTAAGGCAGGCTGCTTTGAATTTGTTGGGCAGCCAAGAGGGACCTTGATTCTGTAAATGCAGTTCTTGCAGGATTTCCAATAACAGTGGGTGGCTGCGGACTGCCAGATAGATCATCCGTAGGGTGACCGTGGACCACCAGACAGACCTCTTGGGAGCATCCACTTCCCATTCACCACTCTAAGTGCATCACTAGTTCCACACAGTCTACATCCCGTCGCGTGCCGGGACCCAACTACTACATACCTTTGTCCTCTTTGTCTTTGCTCTCCCTTCGATGTTGGTTTCTGGAAACCCTAGCCTGTCAGAGGGAAGCAGATGTGTCAGGCCAGTAGGAATGCTTCTCAGGCCACCCGAGGTAGAAAATCGCGGACAACATGGCCCGGGTCAGGGCACTGAACTGATGTGCCCACAGCCAGGGAGCCATCCTGCCACCCGCACGGCCTGGGTAGGGCTGGGTGCACAACAAACGGGTGGGCAGCCAGCCCCACCCATGCCTTGCTCCGAGCACACCGCACCTCTGCCATGACAGACAGCTATGGTGGCTAATGAGGAACAGCCAGGCTGGCCGACCATGGCGGCCCCAGACTTTGGGGCAGGTATCCCACGTGAGAACAGATGTGCTGGCCTACTGTGGTCTGCTTTGGCCTGGTTGTATGGTCCTTAGCCTGGGATGTGACCTCAGAGATTTGCCGAAGTCACAGCCCAGACTAGCAGTCAACACAGTCCGGGGCAATCCTGGGCCAACATCTGGTGGTGCCTGCACACATGTGCAGGTGGGTCCTGGGCTACAGTGGGTCAAAGTGGGCCAAGGTCACGTCTGTTTTTACCCAGAGTTCTCGAGCTAGAAGGAACCTCAAGAGTCGATTACTCCAGCCCCCTGCACCAATGCAGGATTCACCGTACCCAAATGGCCTGTGCATAAAAATCCATCCAACAAGTAACCAATCTGTAACTGAGCACAATTCCCCAGGGGTAAGTCCCCACAGGGTCAGACCCCTAAGTCCCTCTCAGTAGGGACGCCGAGTTTGCAAAGCCATTCAGTCTCTAGGGTATCTGTATTACGGTTTATTCAACAGTGCAATAAGGTCTTCAGTACATCAGCTTCACTAATGCCGGGCATTCAACCCCTCCGGCATCCCTGGCCCAGCTCCGCCAGGTACCCTGTTCTCTGTCAGGGCCGCTCACAGTTCTCCAAGGCTTAAGTCCCTGGGCCTCAGGTTTCTCCCAGCAAGGCTTCAGTCCCGGACAACTCCCTTGCTGAATGCCTCCAGGAGACATTGCCTGTTCAGCTCCCAGGTACAAACTGACTTCCTCGTCACTCAGCCTCCCTCTTATACTGGCAGAGTGGGCGTGGCCAGGCTTCCACTCCTCAGCCTTAAAGGGCCAGCATCTTGCCCACGCTGTCTCTGTATTCTCCAGCCTGTTTCCAGCTCAGGCTGGCCTCTATGCACAGGACTGACTTCAGCATGCGTATAGCCAGCCCTCAGGCTGGCGCATGCCCTCAGGGCTGGCTCTACCATGCTTAGCACCAGTGTAACTCCTCTTGGCACCCACACACAGACCTCTCCACACTCAGACCTCTTAAAGGGGCAGTAGCCCTGCAAGGCTGCTCCCTGTCACACAAGCCTGTAGTATAAATCTGCCACAAGTACAGATTGGGACTGACCAGAGCACTCTGATGCCTAAAATAGCAGGGAACATTCTTATAAAATAAAAATCAACGTGAGCCACACTCACACTGCAGGGGAAGGCAAAAAACCTTTCAGAGTTGACTGCCAGTCCAGCCGGGTGGAAAATGCCTTCCCAAAACCTGACTATGACTATCAGTAGTGTTCGCTCTAGTTTCCCCATGGAGAAAAGACAGTGAACACGAGTCCCTGTTAATAATACAGCATGTCCATTGTTCTACCTGTGGAATGTGTTCTGTATGTGCTTGTAAATGTTACAGGTTGAAACCATTGGAGATGCTTATATGGTTGCCAGTGGCCTTCCCATACGCAATGGAAGAAAACATGTTGAGGAAATTTCTACAATGTCTCTTCACTTTCTCAGTGCAACGATGCCTTTCAAGATACGTCACATGCCCAGCGAGAAGCTAAAGCTACGGATTGGGCTTAACACTGGTAAATAGCATCAACCTTCTCAAATGGGGATACTTAGGCTGCTTTCAGACATGCCCCCCCAACGCGCATATTTGGGCTGTGGGGTGGGGGAACGCGCAACCCAGATATGCACAGGGATTGGCCAGTCTGAAAGCCCCTCCCCTCCCTGTGTGGCTTTGCTGGCAGAGACGCACAGGGATGCAGAGCTCAATTTCCTGCCATGCATCCCTGGGCATCTCTGCTGGCAAAGCCGTGTGTGCGAGGTGGGGGGGCGCTTTCAGACCGGCTGATCCCTGCGCATATTTGGGCTGCGCATTCCCCCCCCGCAGCCCAAATATGCACTGGGGGGGGGGGGGAAACACATGTCTGAAAGTGGCCTTTGATTTGTGCACCTAATTCCTCCCAGTCAGTAGAAATCTGTAGCAGCAGATACATAGCGCAGATGCATCCATTTATACTTAAAGAGGAGCTGGAAGGCATGAGACTGACGTTTTCTTTAAGAACACAAAACTTTAATTCCAGCCAAAATCCTAGGACTTCAGATGGGAATTTTGCTCAAATAAAGACTCCATGACTGGGCCCAAGGTGTTTGCTTTTAGCCCAAGGAATGTTCATGGCCAACAGTTTTGTAAGAAAGACTGGAGACAAAAGGTGGGTTGACACAGTGCTCATGAAATAACTTTCTAGAGAGAGGATGTGGTTACTGTGTTGGTCGCAAAAGTAATAGATGGAGACAAAGTAGTTCAGATAACTTTTATGGGACCAGCTTTTGTCGTTGAGTGTAGGCAAGCTTTCAAACCACACAGGACTCTTCATCCGGTGATGGGTAAGTCAGAACTAAAAACGAGCAACTGCAAGACAAGTACATATACACAAACGTGTATCAGGGAAGGCGTTGGTTCGATGAAATAAGTGTATCTCCATGAAATAACCATCAGAACAAGATTGCTTGACACAGTGTTTTGTGACTACAGCCCTCATGCCTTGGTCTTTCCCTTGCTCTGCAGGTCCTGTTGTGGCAGGGGTAGTAGGAATCACAATGCCACGGTACTGCCTGTTTGGAGACACCGTCAATATGGCATCCAGGATGGAAAGTACCAGTTCACGTAGGTAGCTGTGAGAGAGCAGGAGACGGGGAAGTTCTCTGGTCTCTTAAACTCAAGCATCCCCATTCTGTACACCCTCAATAATTCGATGGGCAGGGTGTTTGCTAGGAGTGGAGATTGATTGATTTTTTCATGATCCAACACAAAGCGAAAGTCAAACAATATGGCAAAAGCCACGTGACATTTAATTTGTGCAGCTGGCTCTTCTCCCTACCAATGCATCTTAGCTGGTTTCAAGTCTAGTCATTTGATTCCTTCTTCCCCTCAGCCGGCTGGTGCCACAGCAGCTGCAGATTGGGTTTAGCAAGCTCCGAACATCTCAGTTTATTCTTTTTCTTTATCTGGTGCCTCTTGCAGCTCAGTCATAGGCTGCTTTTAGATGAGCGAGTCACGATCATGTGATTTGCTCACTTCTGAAAATCCCGTGGGCCGGGATTAGATGAGACGTTTCGCACGTTAAAGCCAGTCGCGCGTCCTTTTAAAACTGCAAACTAAATACCCTGTCGTCTCCTAATCTTTCCACAATCCCTCACCCAACAGCTTATCCACTAGGCTACGCAGGCTCTAGTTCACCCCACCACCTCCATCCGAGTCCAATCCACCAATCCGCACACATCTGAAAAGCTAAACAGATTTCTGGTTTGCCTTAGCTCTCCGGATTCATGTTTCCTTGAGTACTGCTAATGCCCTGCGGTCCATTGGAGGTTATGACTTGGAAGAAAGAGGAACCATAAGGATCAAGGTATGACTATTAAGAGACGTAGGAATAAAGAATGTGAATTTAGCATACCAAGAAGGTTTATGGGCAACTCAGTCTCTGACTGCTCAGTGCTGGAGCTAACACTCAGTGCTATTTCAAGGTCTGTTCACTTTAACTGGACTTGTGCCAGCACAAAGTGTTAATACTTGCACAAAACATCCAGGGAATTGTGCCCTTAAATATGTAAGCCACCTTATGGGCAGGAACCCATGTTCACTGCATTTCCCCCATTGGCAGCAACAGGGAAAACACAGTGAATGTGGGTCCCTGCTTATGGGTAAGTCTACATGTAGGATCATGTATTCCCACAGAGAGAAACTGGCAACAATGTACAAGCGTAAAGAAGACTAAACATGTATGTATGTATGTATGTATGTATGTAGAGTGGTCTGGTATACCTTGGGTTGGACATCCTCCATCATGTTGTCAATGTGTCCTGCATCCAACCAGAGGGTTGGACTCAGTGGGGCTGATCCCATGGCCCACGTGCACTGTGCGCATTCCACATGCATGCACATGCAAACCACATGCATCTCCATAGAGATTACATTGTACCACGCAGAACCCATGCGGAACCCACGTGGATCCCTTTTGGATCCTGCATGGGATTGCGGCCATTGACCCTCAAGGTCCCTTCCAACTCCAAGATGCTATGATAATCAGTGGCATAGAAGAGGATAGTATTTTTGCTTCTCAGATGGGAAGAAAATACAGCTTCCCAGAAAAATAAGACCCAAACCAAGAAGCCATTGACTTCATTGACTTTAGCAGCAGTTTCATTGACTTTAGTAGCATTTAAATAATGTCGAATATTGTCTTCTCTGCCTGTTTTAGCTCTAGATATCAGTTATTACCAGAACCACCATTTTCGGTTGAGTGAGGAATATTCAACAAGTTTACCTGTTTTCTTTTCTGATGTTCATTAATTATTAATTATTTTTATTTATTTATTTATTTATATAGCACAAGCAATGTACCTGGTGCCGTACAGTCAGTAGTTAGAGATAGGTCCCTACCCCAAGGGACTTACAATCTACTTGTTTGAGATCTATGCATAAGGTACTTAACAAATAACCGAAAGACAATCATAGAGATTGTACTATCCACAAAGTTCCTTGTAGGGATGTGCGAATGTGGTTCGGAAGTTCGGAGTTCGGACCGAACTCAAATAGTTTGGTTGACCGAACTGAACTTTCAAACCGAACTCGAATTCGACCAAACTATTCGGTCGAATCCGAACCAGTTCGGAAGGCCAAAAACCCCCAGTTTTGAATGTACGAACTCGATTCGGAAGTTCGGAATTTGACCAAACTAGAATAGTTCGGTCGACTGAATCGAACTTTCGAACCGAACTTGATTTTTGAACCGAACTGAATTCCTGAACTTGGTTCTGTTCGCACATTCCTAGTTCTTTGACATCACCATGGTTTCACTTTTGTCTTGCCAGGGTAAAGGACAGCAGAGAACATTTTGGCTAAAAGGAAAAACTGGGCTGAATATGCCTCTACCAGGGTTCAAAGGTGACATGGAAAAAATGCCAAGGGAAGACTTGAGGTAAGACCGTAGTCAGGTTTTGTATGTAGGAAACTGAAACTCATGATACTAATTAATTCATTATTTATTATTATTATAAGCATTTGTATAGTGCCAGCTGTGTACCTGGCACTTTACAGAACAATAAGATAGATGCAGTCCCTGCCTATGACTTACAATCTAATAGACACGGAGGGGGGAGACAAGGAGAGGGGACATAGGGAGAGACAAGGGATAAATAACATTCAAGCGGATGCGAAGTCTCAGGTGCACGTGCTTGGTTTGGTTGCAGTAAGAGGGAGTTTTACTTATGAGGGAGTCTTATGTTTCAAGCCCTGGAAAATTGGTTTCACATTGTGGGCTTACTGAGTCTGCTAGGTCTGGTACTGATGGTGGATGAAATGCAAGGGATCTTGGAGAACTTGACTGAATCTCAGAGGCACAATGAAGTCCCTCCAAGCACAGCCATAGTTAGGCTGGGTCTGGCAGGGCAGATACTCCTGTTGCTGTCTCAAAGGGGAGGGGAGATGTGCAAACTCACTCTGGAAGTCCTGTACCAGGGTGTGTCCATCTCCTCTGGCTGGCTCCATGGTGCAACAAACACTTGGTCCCAGAAATCCCCACCTCCTTCTGTCAGGAGTGGACCTAGCTCACATCAGAGCAGGGGACTAGGGGCCGATACCAACTCCCAGGGTAAAGGTGAGAGGTGGGGTCCCATGTATTGGAGAATCTGGGAACCAGTCATTAGAACCTGAAACCTGGGATGGGAGCTCGGAGCCAGGATAGGATCAGGAACCAGAGAGTCAGGTCAATCAGGGCATGCAGGCTGGGAGCTAGCAGTCTCATCTCCCAGGCCAGGAACTGCTTGTGCTGCAGAGACACTTCTTTCTTCCTATGTGGACCTTATATGGACCAGGTCAGTCAATGGGCAGGCAGGCAGACCAGCCATTAGGAACCAGCCAATCAGATAAAGGAAAATCTTCATTTAAGAGAGCCTGGCTTCTGACTGCTTGCATAGCAGCTCTGTGGCAGAATGGCTAAGATTTCTCCCATGGACTCTGAGGATCCACGTTCAAGTCCTGCCCTGATGGTTGGGATTAAGAAACTTCTTTGTCAAATGGGGAGGGATCTTTCTCTGGTGCAGCGTGTCTAGTTACAGCTCTGTTTGCAAATGAGCGCAGCTCTTTCATAATGGAGAGTGTGGTCCTGCATCCTAACCCTCCTTCCTATTATGCTGTGTTTCTGAGCACCGTCGTGCCATATTCCACTAAGGGGAAGCTGGGGTTGAATTATTCCTATTTATCATGTAGCTAAGATCCAGTCCTACTGTGAACAAAACACGTGTTGATTTCAGGGGGGGTAAAAAAAAACCTTTTCTGGACTGCAGAACTGGGACTGATCTGTTTGCGAAATGCGTTATGGTCCTTTTAAAAGATAGCCACCCTATGGAAAAAAATCCTCATTTCCTTCTCTGAGGCGGCTTGCCGACATTGTAGGAGAGGGGGGGAACTCCCGTAAGCAAAACTAAAGAGAGGGTGATTGTGTGAGCCCCCGATTGTGGACACGGTGGTTGTAGCATTATTTTTTCTTTCTCCCATTAAAATCAGTAACGCGATGCAGGGCTTGAAGTCCAGCCCAGCATTGCATTACTGATTTTAATGGAAGGGAAAATAATACTACTCACTGTGCCCATCATCGGGGACTCACAGGATCGCCCTCCTGCTAGTTTTGCTGATGGAAGTTCCCTTCCCCTCCTGTAATGTCAGCAAGCAGCCTCAATTTGGAGGATGACCTGCCTGGTTCTTGACCCTTATTGCAACCATTCTTGCTGCTCTTAGGAGAGGCTCCTTGCCAGTGCTATTGGACGCAACGCAAACTAAGGCCACGTCATGCTGCCACGTGGAATGAATGGGAGGTTAAGGGTAAAGCCACATGCGACAGTCCCCAGGAAGGGCGAATGTAGCTGCCACACTTTGGGCCAGCAGCGAGAGCAGTCCAAACGATCTGCAGGGAGCAACGATCTGCAGAAGCTGCAGGGAAACCGGGCAGGCGGGCCCACCCCGCCTCGGGGCGGGCCAAGGACACATTGCTGGGAGGGACAACAGTAACACATGATGCGTCATTGGCCTTCTCCGGCTGACTCATCACATAGCAGCCGCCGACTGCAGGGCAGAACTGAGTGAATATCTGGCAGGCATCAGCCGTACGATCCGCTGCATCATGCGCTAATGGAAGGTAAAGTTGCCCAAAGTGGCATAACGTCTTGTGTGGCCTCACCCTAAGAGTTCTTGGTGTATCTGCATTTCACCTACTAGTGTCAAGACCCCTCACAAGCAGAGATCAAGACCAGTGTCTTAATGCCGCTTTAGCAAAAGCCAGGCTTCTAGTAGCTAGGAAAGTGACATCTTGCAAAAGCTGAAATGCATGGGTGGAATTTATGACTGAAATGGACATGTGAAATGAATAGTGAATGTGACAAAATGGTATATTTGAATTCATTCTACCAAAACAGAGATGAAGCAGTATTTCCTTCCCACTTCATTTGTGGTTTTTTGTATTTGGTATTTTGGCATTCATCACTGGTGTCGGTTTTTTGGTTTTTTTTATTTTGAATTTTTTAAGGTGAATGTGAGTGGTCCAAAATGAAGCAATCACATTCACATTCCAAAATTTAAAAAAGCCACCAAATGCTACTGTCTAAGTGAGGGGAGTATTGAATACCAAAATACCAACGTATCCAAAACACCAAACACAAATGACTGAAATATCAAAACACTGAAATGAAGAGACTGAAGAAACGAATATGTTAATTTTGGAATAGTAATGCAGATGAATTGAGATATTGGGTGATTTCAGAAATGCCGCGTTCCAATTCACCACAGTGAATCCCACCCCGGTGTGAACGGATTCACCGCGGGCTGTGGTGACACGTGCGGCCCCAACAGAAGTGACAGAATCGTGACCACCGCCCGGGGGCAATCAGAGAGAACATGGGCCGGGGGAACACAACAGACATGCANAATCGTGACCACCGCCCGGGGGCAATCAGAGAGAACATGGGCCGGGGGAACACAACAGACATGCAGTGGAGACGTGGACCACGGTTCGAGCCCCAGAATACACCGTGGCTGGGGTCAATTCCTTCCACCGCTGTGGTTTTCCGTTCAGAAGTTACTTTTCATTCAGCTCTGCCATGGTGACCATTCACCACACTTCTGGACCTCCTCCCGCCCCGACCTCACGAAGCGTGGTTAGCTTCATCCCGGGCCGCGTTTGACTGTGATGAACATCTGGATGCGAGCAAACAGACATGCACGGTGCTTTCACCACCACCCGTGTTTGACTGAGGATGACTGTGGTGGACATTCGCCACATCACTTCTGAAATCACCCATTCATTTCTGTGAATGAATATGCAACTAAGCTTTGTGAATATTAAATATAATACTTCTGTCCAAGCTGAAATCTCTTGCCATGGTCATGATCCAGAAGAAATTCCAGTTCTGACAAAGTAAACAGTGATTAGTGTGACCTTACAAATAAAATAACCACCATGTACAATAAGAACATAAGAAATGCCATATTGGGTGATACCAGGAGTCCAATGAGCCCACAAGTTCCACAAGTGAATTAGTTATTTAATTTAATCGATTATTCACATTTCTATGCTGCTTTTCCTGCAAAGGCAACTCACAATAATAAAAACTGAATAAAAAAACATTAAAATCAACAAAAAAACAACAATACCCCACAGAATCTGCCCATGCACCTCCCACCAATCCCATCCCAACCTACCAACCCCCCCATCCCCTACTCAACCTCTTTCCATCCTTCCCCCTTTAATTACACCCCCACCCCCACCCCATTTCAATCCCTGCTGCCAAAAGGCCAATGGAACAAAATAGTCTTACACGGCCTCCGGAAAGCCGCCAGGCTTGAACAGAAACAAACCTCCTGGGGGAAGGAGTTCCATAGCAAAGGTGCGACAGCCAAGAACGCCCTCCTGATAGTTGAGACCCAGCGGAAAACCAGAGTCTCCAGGAAGGCGCTCCCCAGCCGATCGCAGAGGCCGCGACGGGACATGGGGAGCCAGGCAATACCTCAGATAGTTGGGGGCCTAGGCTGTTTAGGGCTTTAAAGGTCATAATCAGCACCTTGAAATGGGCCCAGAAGACTATCGGCAGCCAGTGCAGCGAACGGAGGCCCAGAGTTATGTGCTTGTGGCGACGTGTCCCGATAAGAATGCGAGCTGCTGCATTCTGCGCCAGCGGCAGCTTCCGAACTGTCACCAAGGGCCAGCCCCACGTAGAGCACATTGCAGTAGTCTAGCCTCGAGCTGATGAAAGCATACACGACAGTAGCCAGGTCCAAGTCCGAAAGAAAAGGCCACATTATGTGTTGAGTGAAAAAATACTTTCTTCGGTTTGTTTTAAATCTGCTGCCACGCCCAGCTCAACTGGTTCCAACCAGTCCCTTTGTTAGATTGGCCATGAGGGCTAGCCCAGCTGTGGCCCACTAGGGCACTATCCTGTGCCACCACAGCACCTGCTGGTGCTATTCTGGCAGGTGCTAACCTTCTTAAAGGGCAAGACTTCCTTCTAGCCTGCCCGGCTGCAGAAAGTAAAGAGTGAGGTGATCAAATCTGAAGATGTCACAAAGTTATTCAAGGTAGTTCCAAGCAGACTGTGAGGAATTGCAAGAGGATCTTGTGAGACTGGGTGACTAGACATCTAAATGACAGCTGAAATTTAATGTTGAGAAGTGCAAAGTGATGCAAATAGGGAAAAATAATCCGAACTATATGTACACAATGCTGGGTTCTAAATTAGGGGTTACCACTCAGGAAAAGGATCTTGGGAGTCGCTCTGGACAATATATTGAATTCTCCCCCTGCTGCAGACAGTCCTCCGGTTGGGGTAGCTCCCCTTTGACCAGCAGGAAGCAGAAGAACACAGTAGACCTTTCACGCATGCGCCTCCTGTGCTACCCCGCCTGTGATCACCAGTTTGTTCTTCTGCCTCAGACCGGCAGGAGCTTCTTGTCTGGGGACTCTAACAAAAGAGAAAAAGATTCACAAGCCTTGAGAGAACAACAAAGGCAATACATTTTCAAGATGGACACCTTGATTGACGGGGTCAAAAGGGGTTCCTCAGCCTTGACAGTAGCCATTGACTGCGGCTCAAGTGCCCCGGCCTACTCCCACGCAGTAGCCTGGGAGCAAGGGGGAGCCCGGCGCATGGAGAAGAGTGGGCTCTCGTCTCTGTCCATAACATCCTTCTGCGAAGACAGTGAGGCTGTTCAATCCGGCTTCCTCGCCTCCCGCTGGGGAGTTTTTTGCCAGCGTGACTCCTGTTCTCTCCCTCGCGGGGGCAGCGGGAAATCAGGATGGATACGGAAGATGCCTCCAGATCTGAGGTAAGCCATTACCACACGGATACTGGCGAACGCCCCCCATCCCTCTCCACCCCACCTCACCCCCGATGGGTCGGACGCTGGGTGCGGGCTAATGCAGCTCCTCTCTTGTTCCCTGGTAGGCCCCCGCTCAAGGAGAACCACCAGCGGCCCCTGCGCTTGCCACCCCTGAGGGCATGAGCACCCAAACGGAGGTGTTTAATGTTTTAAACTCTACCATGGGAAAGATTTTACCTTCTCTAAACCTTCTCTGTGAGACACGGGGGAAAAAGAGGAAGGGGGCTCTGGGAAAGAAGTCCCCCCTCCCAAAAAAGAGGCAGCCAAAAAGAGCGGGGAAAACTCATCTCCAAGCAGGGGGTGCTGTTTCCCACCTTCTGAGATCCCCTCAGGCCTCAGCCTCCAGCAGGTGATAGCAACGGGGATGCGGGGGCACCAGCCGAGGGCTATATCTCCCAATTGGGCTCTGACGCAGAACAGGGGCTCCTTCGTTCTTACTTAGAAGAGGGGAAGTGGCAGGAAGCCCCTCAGGCCAGTAGGGATCAGGATAGGCAGTTCCCTCTAAATTTCAGGGAGGAATTGATGGTAGGGATGGGCGAACGTGGTTCGGATATTCGGAGTTCGGACTGAACTCAGTCTGTTTGGACATCCGAACTGAATGTCCGAACCAAACGATCAAATTACTGAACAGTTTGGTTGTGTTTGGATTAGTTCAGATGAATTCGGGGGCAGGAAAACCGTCTTTTCCGGCAAAAAAAAAAAGTTTCGGTTTCGGTTTCGCTGTTTTTGACTGTTCGGCCAAGTTCGGCCAACCCGAACTCAGCTGAACCGAACCATCGAACCCAAACTCGGGTTTCGAACTGAACAACCGAACATCCGAACATCCGAACTGCATTCTGTTCGCCCATCCCTAATTGATGGCACGAGTGATCAAGACTCTCCACCTAGAGGAAAGACCTAGCAAGGATCAATCCTCAGAGTCTGAGGAGGAAGATGATCGTCTCCTTATTCCTTTGGTGCTGGGGAGAGATGTAGGGATCCCTTTGGACAGGGTCTTCGAGAAGCTGGTCCTGGTGGAGTGGAAAACACCAGCTAAAAGCTGCAGAATGAATAAGACCCAGGAAATGTGTTACACCTTTTCCAGAAAAAAGGAGGGATTATTTAAGAACCCTAAGGTGGATGCAGTCGCTGCTTCCTTGGCAAGGCAGACGGTTTTCCCTACTGAAGGGGATTGTTTTCCTAAGGACGTGTCAGACAGGGCCATTGAGGGGGCCCTAAGGAAGGGTTTGGAGGCCTCCTCTAATTCCCTCCGTATTAATATCCTAGCTTCTTATCTGGCCAGAGCCAACATGGCATGGCTGAAGGACATGCAGGCAGCTAATATCTCGGAGGAGAGATCCAGGGTGCTCTCCTCTCGAGTCATGCTGGCCAGTGCTCTGCTTGCAGACACCACTACAGACGCCCTCTCCTGGTCAGCTCGGGCAGTGTCACTGTTGGTTGTGGCTAGAAGGAGGATTTGGCCGAAGTCCTGGCAGGGCGACGCTACAGCAAAGACCCTCTTGGTGGAGGGACCTTATAAGGGTTTAAAGTTGTTTGGCACCTGCCTCGATAAAGTGCTAGTGGAGGGCAAATGATAAGGCTAAAACTAAGACCCTTCAGCAGTTTGGGGCAAAAAAGAGATCTTTTCGGGCCCCTGCCTTTAAATTTGGGGCCTCTTTTTCCTTGTTTCACAGACGAAGTCAGTTTGGTGAAAGGGAATACGCGAGGCAGCCCTTTCGTTTTAGGGGTCAGCGGCAGTGCAGGCCTGATCATGGCAGACATCGAGAGACTGCTAACTCCCAGGTGACCAAACAGGAATAACTCGCAAGTGGACGGGGTCATAGGGGGCAGGCTGCTACTTTTCTGCAAGGCTTGGGAAAAGTCAATTTTGGACACCTGGGTCTTGCAGACTGTGTGGCAGGGTTACACCTTAGAGCTCCAAGGAAGACCAAGAAGCAGATTCCTTCCCTCTCCAGTCTCCAAAGACCTTCAAAAATTGGCCTCGGAGATAGCCAGGTTACAATCCATAGGAGCAACAGAGGAGGTTCCCTCCATTGAAAGAGGCCTTGGCCTCTGCTCTATAATCTTTTTGGTCCCAAAAAAGACTGGGCAGTGGAGGGCTGTCTTAGATTTAAAGTGTTTGAACAGATATATAAGACCACAAAAGTTCAAGATGGAGACGGTCACCACTGGCCTCTGCCAGAGCCTGTCCAAGGATGATTGGTTGGCTTCCCTGGACCTGAAGGAGGCCTATCTTCATGTCCCTATCCTGCAGGCTCACAGACGATGGCTCCGGTTCGCAGTCAACAGGAACCATTGGCAATTCAGGGCTCTGCCCTTCGGCCTCTCATCAGCTCCCTGGACGCTCACAAAAATCCTCATAACCTTGATTGCAAATCTCCGCAAGGAGGGGATACATGTTTTTCCTTACCTGGATGACCTCCTGGTCAGAGCTCCTTCTCGGGAGAGAGCGTCCAGGGATGTGAACACGGTAATCTCTTACCTTGCGGTCCACGGCTTTGTCACAAATCTTGCCAAGAGCCAGTTGACCCAAAGGCACAGAATAGAGCATCTGGGGGTTGTATTGAATACAACCTTAGACGCCGTATTTGTGCTGGAAGAAAGAAGGGAGAGGATTTGCTCCCTGACCCTTCTTGTGCAAGCCAGCCAGCGACTAAGGCTCAAGCTTCTGGTGAGGTTACTGGGGTTGATTGTCTCTTGCTGTCGTCAGGTCCAGTGGGCACGCTGCAACCTCAGACCCTTGCAGCAGCTGTTCAGACCTTTTCAGAAAGAGCTCACCCTAGGGGCAAATCCTTGGGTCATAATCCCATCCCACCTAAAGTCCTCCATGTCTTGGTGGTTAGACCCCAGCATTTTCTCAAGCGGGGTTCCTCTAACAGAGCCCCCTCGAAGGGTGCTGACCACCGACGCCAGCCTCAAGGGTTGGGGAGCACACATGGGGGGACGATCCATACAGGGTCTATGGTCTCAGAAGGAGAGTTCCAGGTCAATCATTTTTTGGGGATCTCAGAGCCATTCGTCTGGCCCTGGAACAATTAGCCCCTCTGATTCGCAACTCTCATGTCCTAGTCTACACGGACAATACTACTGCCAAGGCATATGTAAACCATCAGGGGGGCTCGAGATCTCTGTCCCTTCAGAGGGAGGCCTTGAGGCTCTTCAGTTGGGCCCAGCTTCACCTGGGGTCCCTGAAAGCTCTGCATATAAGAGGAAAGGACAATTGCCAGGCAGACTGGCTCAGCAGAGAGGCGTTAGATCCTCACGAGTGGTCGCTGAACAGGGGGGTGTTCCTCCGCATTACGGAGAGGTTCGGGATGCCAGTCATGGATTTCTTTGCCACCAAGGAGAATGCGCAGGTAGATCGCTTCATGGCAGTTTCCGGGACTGCAGGGTTCGTAGCATTGGATGCCCTGAACCAACACGTGGCCGCTGGGGCTTCTTTATGCCTTCCCTCCCTTTCCGTTACTGTCAAGGACAGTGGCAAAGATCAGATGGGAGGAGGCACAGATAATCCTGGTGACTCCATGGTGGCCAAGATGTCCATGGTTCTCGGACCTCATGGAGTTGAGCGTGGACAGTCCATTTCCACTCCCTCTTATCCCGGATCTACTCTCACAGGGCCCCCTGTTCCACGAGAAAGCCAGCTCTCTAAGACTGACAGCATGGAAATTGAAAGCCTAGCCCTCCGTAAGAAGGGTTACTTGGAGGTGGTACTGGGAACTTTTTTGGCAGCCAGAAGGCTGGCTACCAGGAGATTCTACAGAGTTACCTGGAGGGTTTTCTCCCTTTGGGCTCTGGATAAGGGGGTGGATCCATGCAGACCCTCAGTACCCCAGGTGCTGGATTTTCTACAGGACGGGTTGGACAAGGGCCTTAGACATAACACCCTGGCTAGACAAGTTTCAGCCCTGAATTCAGTGTGGTTCACTCTATCGGAAAAAAAACAACATACCGGCTCACAGGCATATTCGTCAATTTTTGCGGGCAATAAAGCAACTTTACCCGGTGGTACATAGATGCCCTTAATGGGAATTAAACCTCGTGTTTGACGCATTGACACTTTCTCCTTTCAAACCTTTAGCCCAGGTTTCCATGTATATGTTGTCACTGAAGGTAGTTTTTCTAATAGCAGTTACTTTGGCCAGGTGAATGTCAGAGCTGGGGGCTCTTTCAGTGGAGGAAAACTTTTGTGTTTTCCATAAACAATCAGTCACCCTGAGACTAGATCAGGCCTTCTTGCCAAAGTATAACTCCATCTTCTACAGATCGCAGGAGGTGAATTTACCTTCCTTCTGTCCTAATCCAATACATCCGAAGGAAAAATGCTGGCATATCTTGGATTTACGCCGTGCCCTAAAATATGTATCTAGTTTGGACTCAGAAGTTCCGTAGATCAACGGCCCTTTTTGTTAACTTACGACCTAGCATAAGGGGTACAAAGGCGTCCAAGACATTAATTTCGAAGTGGGTCAAACATGCCATTATAGAGTCATACAAAGCTAAGGTCAGCTGCCACCTCCTATGTGTTTAAAGCAAGAGCCTCCTACGAGGAGATTTGTAGAGCAGTGACTTGGACGTCTGTACACACCTTTGTCAGACACTACAAAATAGACACTTACCAATCAGCCGAGGCAGCTTTTGGAAGGAGAGTTCTCCAGGCGGTCCTGGACTCTCCTGGGGCTGTCTCTTCCCTCCCTTAGGAGTATCCTGCTTGGGTATATCCCAACAGGAGGACTGTGTGCAGCAGGGGGAGAAAAGAGAATTGGTCACCTACCTTGGTGAATTCTTTTCTTCCTCTGCTACGCAGACGGTCCTCTGGACCCACCCAGAGAACAATGGGGAGATATATGGGATAAGGACCCCTGGGGGGATCACTTCCTATTCTAGTTTTTTAAAGTTTAACGTTATTGTTATTATCAGTAGGCTTAGGGCAGTGGGTTGTTGAGTTTTCTGTTGACAACGTAAGGCTGCTGGTCTTCCACTTTCGAACTCATGGTGATCACAGGCAGGGTAGCGCAGGAGGCACATGCACGAAAGGTCTACTGTGTTCTTCTGCCTCCTGCTGGTCAAAGGGGAGCTACCCCAACCGGAGGACTGTCTCCATAGCAGAGGAAGAAAAGAATTTCTCTCTGTCTCCTCAGCCAAAAACCTTGTTCAAGCCATGGTCATCTCCTGCCTTGACTACTGCAACCTCCTCCTTACTGGCCTCCCCTGCTCTCATCTGTCCCCCCCTTATTTCCATCCAAAACTCCGCTGCTAGGGTCGCCACATGCAGCCTCTCCTCTCCTTGCTTCACTGGCTCCCCCTCCCCAAAGAATCCTGGTATTTACCTACAAAACCCTCCACAACCTGCCCCCCCTACCTATCAGCCCTCATCTCCTTACACGCTCCTGCACGCACTCTCCGTTCCTCCTCTGTCACCTCCCTCGCTCTCCCTCATTTCCCCTGCTCCCCTAACCGCCTTCGTCCCTTCTCCGTAGCTGCCCCCCATGCCTGGAACTCCCTCTCTGTCCACATCCGCCACGCCCCCTCCCTCCGTTCCTTCAAATCCCTCCTCAAAACCCACCTCTTCCTTGTCACCTTCCCCGACGCCCGCTAGTACTCCCCTCTCAACATTCACTGTCTGCCTAACTGCAACCAAGTCAAGAACATGCACCTGAGACTCCGTATCCACTTGAATGTTTTTATCCCTTGTCTTTCCATATGTCCCTTATCCCTGTCTCCCCCCTCTTAGTCTATTAGATTGTAAGCCGTAGGCAGGGACCGCGTCTATCTCATTGCTATGTAAAGCGCCAGGTACACTACTGGTGCTATACAAATGCTTATAATAATAATAATAATAATAATAATTAATTAATAACCAAGGTAGGTGACCAATTCTCTTATCCTCTGCTCAGTGCGTGGCGGTGGTCAAAAAAGCAAACAGAATGTTAGGAATTATTCAGGTTTAAAAAAGAATTGGTATGTTCTTGGAGGCTAGGTCCATTAACAATTATTTGCCAAGTAGGTTTGGGGGACCTTTGTCTGTCAGGAGCTGGGAGTGGACAACAGAGAATGGATCACCTCATTATGACCTGTTGAGTACTTCTCCCAAGTGACTGAGATTGACCACTGTCGGAGACAGGTGCTGGGCTCAATGGAGCATTGGCCTGAGCCAGTATGGTACTTATATGTTCGTATGTTGCATCTTTCAAACTACGAATAGGAAAGGGTCCTGTTGTGGAGATGCCCAAAGGAACTGTATATTCAGTCATAGTCAGGGACCTGAGTTGACTGCACCAAAAAATCTTAAATTCCGCAACAAGTGAAGCCAAATTCTGCAAATATACTGCGAGCATTAATATTTGCATAATTAACTTGATTTGCATAACTATGAGTGCTGGGAAGCAAATTTGCAATAGGTTTGACATAGAATCACAACTTTGCTAATCAAACACAACTCAAATCCTCTGGAATTTCAGCACCTCCCTCATGCAAACATGGCCTTCAGACCCCACCCACCCACAATTCATCTCCCAGGGGCCTATTTACCCTCGGGTCATGGTCAGGATTGGCTGATTCTGCGAG
>QEPC01003796.1:1470532-1492845 GCA_003113815.1 Sphenodon punctatus | reverse complement strand
CATGAGGGGCAGCCATAGTTGCCAATAACAGGCAGCTATGGTGACCCCCCCCCCCACATACCCACACACACACACGCTGGGTCAGGCGGGTGCGAAAACAAATGTGCCCGCCCAGCTCACCCCGCCTGCACCGCTTACAGGGCCAGACCGTGGGCCTGGTTCATTCCGGCCCCACATTTCTGACCTGGCTGCCAACCCCATCGGGGTTTGAACTGGGCCCACTCCTGGTAGGCCTGGAACAGACATGTGGGGTTTGGCGATGTTATTGCCCAGAGATCCACCCCCTATCTTTGGGCGTTAATAAATGTGACACTGCCCGCTATGACCTAGCATGACCTGCCTGGGCCAGAGCTTTACCAACATGTCTGTTAGTGGGCCACCAGATGTGGGCTCGCTACACCCCCCAAATGGGTAGGTGGCTGCCCAGGAATCGTGGGTCTGGAAGGAACTGGGCCCACAGTCCAGACCCCAAAGGCTGCCCAGGCAGCCCATACGAAGTTAGTATGTATGTGTGTTCACACCATCATCTTGGCCACGGCACAGGGGTCGCCCTGACTGCCCATTATTGGTAACCATGGCTGCCTGTCGCGATGGGGTACCACCCACAGCTTGGGGGTGGGGCCAGCTGGCTTCACATCTCTTCCAGTCCCCCTCCCCGGCACAGCAGATCGGCAAAAATGTTTATTCCGTTCCCCAGCCTGACCTGGCCAGGTGTGCCCCCCCCCTCCCTGCTCCGGGACATTTTCAACTGACCCAGACCCTGCCGTCTCGCTGCTATCCCAGTGTTTGAAGGCCATGGCGGAATGGATGTGGCAGAGCAGACTGAAACTCAACCCTGATAAGATGGAGGTGATGTTGGTGGGGAGAGCGAGGGAGGTAGTGGCCCCCCTGATTGGGGGGGGGTCACCCTCCTATAGCTCAGCAGGTCCGGAGTCTGGGGGTGATATTGGACGTGGATCTCCGCCTGGAGTGGCAGGTGGAGGCAGTCACAAAGGCTGCTTTCTGCCAGCTGCATCTGGTGCGCAGGCTGCGTCCGTTCATCTCTGGCCCGGACCTGGCCACCCTCATCCATGCCTTTGTCACCTCGAGGCTGGACTACTGCAATGCGCTCTGCGTGGGACTTCCCTTGTTCCTGGTTCGGCGGCTGCAGCTAGTGCAGAATCCGGCGGCCTGTCTCCTTTTGGGGACGGGTCGTTGGGAGCACATTACACCTGTGCTCCGGACTCTGCACTGGTTGCCGATAGCGTGCAGAGCTAGGTTCAAGGTTTTGGTGTTGATCTATAAGGCCCTTCACGGTCTGGGCCCCTTGTACCTCACCCTCCATGCCCCAGAGTGGCTCCTTCGGTCGGCCGGGGGTGCCTTCCTGGAGGTCCCCTGCATAAAGCGGGGGGCCACAATGGAGAGGGCATTCTTGGTGGCTGCACCGCGCCTTTGGAACTCCCTTCCGGAGGAAGCTCGCCTGGCCCCAAGTCTGTTGACATTCCGGCGAAGCTGTAAAACCTGGCTGTTCACACAGGCCTTTGGGGAGGGATGGGGGGTTAGAGGGTTTTTATCTCCCCATCCCTATTTATTGTTTATGTTTAATTGTTTCCCGGGCCCTGTTTTAATATTTGAACTGTATTTTGAAGTATTTTAAATTGTTTTATATATTTTTATATGTATATTTTTTACTGTTGGAAGCCGCCCCGAGCTGTTTTATATATAGCTAGCATGCCAGCTGAACATTTATTAACACCCTTTGAGTACCTTTATTCTCTTCCCTTGAGCTCATTCTTTCAGTGCTAGGTGACAGGAACTGGAGAGGAGCCAAATAAAAACTAATTACTGACTGCATTTGGCCCCTGGGCCTAAGGTTTCCCATCCCTGACCTATGCCATCTACATGGTGATCGTAGTTGGGTGAGGCCCCATGCGAATCAAGAACAACCCAGCTTGCGACTGAGGTGCGTTAGTCCGAGCTGAGACAGGAAATTGCCCTGCACTTATGCACTAGCTATAAGAAGTGGTGCATAACGTCCACATGCACTAATTTCACTTGCAAAAAATCTTCCTTGTTGATGTTCACCAACGAGAGCTGTCCTGATGCTCTTGCCAAAGCCAAGGATAAAAAAAACCAACCGTACCAGCTGTAGTGATCTTGCTGTTAATGTGCTTGCGTCTCCCTCTAGTGGTGATTCCCAGCTATAAGGACCTGCTACTAAGGGTACATTCACGAGAGATGTTTAGCAGGGGGTAAAAAACCTCACCTGACTTCTTTGTGAACATGTGCAGGGTTTAGTTCGCAGGACGTACTGGGCGTGATGTGGGTCAAATTAGTTCCTGAGATGTGCATCCTAAATCCTGTCATATCTGGTATTCTCCTTTCAGCCTTTTCAAGTTTGTCTACATCTTTCTGGACACAATACTCCATCTGAGGCCTAACTAGTATGGATTAGTACTAGTGAGTAGTATCACTAGTGAGTGGTATCAGCTGAGGCCTAACCAGTGAAAAATGGTACTAGGGAGCAGTACCACCACTGAGTAGTACTAGCTGTGGTCTAACTAGCGTGGAGTAGTACTACTGAGTAGTACCACTAGTGAGTAGTACCAAATGAGGTCTAGCCAGTGTGGAGTAGTACTACTGAGTAGTATCACTAGTGAGAAGTACCAGCTGAGGCCTAACCAGTGCAACATGGTATTAGGGAGTAATATCACCAATGTGTAGTACCAGCTGTGGTCTAACTAGTGTGGAGTATTACTGCCAAGTAGTACCACTAGTGAGTAGTACCAACTGAGGGCTAACTAGTGTGGAGTATACTACTGAGTAGTACCACTAGTGAGAAGTACCAGCGGAGGCCTATCTAGTGCAACATAGTACTAGGGAGTAATATCACCAATGAGTAGTACCAGCTTTGGTCTAACTAGTGTGGAGTATTACTACCAAGTAGTACCACTAGTGAGTAGTATCAACTGAGGTCTAACCAGTGTGGAGTATACTACTGAATAGTACCACTAGTGAGTAGTACCAACTGAGGTCTAACCAGTGTGTAATACTACTGAGTAGTACCACCAATGACTAGTACCAGCTGTCGTCTAACTAGCGTGGAGTAGTACTACTGAGTAGTACCACTAGTGAGTAGCTGCAATGGAAATTAAGCATATTTTAAATGAAATCTGATTTTGGTGCCATTGATTCTTGTTGTTATCACAGTGTCTGTACACTGGGGCAGCCACTATTGGTTAAATGATGTGTTTTACAGAACTACTTTTTACAGCTAACATGCTTCCAGGTATGAGTTAGCGTATCCCTGTGTTTTTGTCGGAATGAGCAGTCATTTCCAACCTCCTTCAAAGAACTAATCAGGCTGTGTAAATCTTTTTCTTTCAGCGTTTTAAAATAACTGTCGAGGACGGGGGAAGAAAATCAGCGTAATTCTTCTTCTTCTCAGATGCTACAGAAACAAAAATAAAGCCAAGTTTTATTTATTTTTTTCCTGTAAAACCGATGGCATGGAATTCTTCCTGTGTGTGTAAAATAAAACATCTCTTCAGTAGTAAAGTACAGTTACAAAGAGTGAGGAACGGGTGTGACTCTGAGTCTTATAATAAAACAGCGCAGATTCCAAGCATGAAGATTAGATGGCAGACGATATCTGGAAAGCAAGAGAAACACAAAAGATTGAAGGCAAGCACACGGAGGTTGAAAGCCTCCCAAGTTCTGATTAGAACAGAAATAAATACAAAAACAAGTACTGTCACTGATATTATTGTACCTGACCCACTACCCGATTAATGCCAGGCAGGTTACCTGGTTTTCCGACTTAAGGTACCCACTTTGCAGTAAATCTGGCTGCTTGCCCATGTTAAGAAAGGGAAGGGGACAGGAAATTGTTCCCTCCCCTTTCACTCACATTAGAGCAGTCATGTGAAACCCCCAATCGTGAGCATGGAGGTTTTCATGTTCCTTCCGCCGTTAAAATCGATAACGCAAGCGAGAGCTGCAAATTCCAGCCCTGTGTCGCGTTACTGATTTTAACAGGGGAAGGGGGAAATAGCGCAGTCCCCCCTCCCCAGGAGTTTCACGTGACTGGGGGTTTCATGTGACTGTTACAGTAGTTCTCTAATGTGAGTAAAACTCAGGTTAGTTCCCTCCCCTTTCTTAACGTGGGCAAGCAGCCGCCGTAACGGTAATACCCAGTATTTGGGGGTAAGTAGGCACCCGTCTTGGTACTCAGGTCGCCATCAGACACTCAACCGACTACTCCAAATTGCAGGTGTTCCCCGTGGGTAGGAAACATGTTATTACCGGTTTCACTCTGGTTCTGATCTGTTCTTTGAAGCTTCACTTATGTCCATCAATTTGGCATATGAATTCCTGAGAGAGTCTCTGGTAAGGTTTCATGATTTAATAATTAGATGTTGTAAGAGAAAAATAAAATAATCGCTGATGTGGATGTTAAGATTTCCATGAATATTATTTAAATTAAATCAAAGCTTAGTTTTGTTTCTGGGTGTGGATGTGCTTTTGTCAAAGCCAAAGAGAATTTTGTCAAAGCTGCGCAAGAGAATCAAAGGGTGAAACTGACAATAAAATAGAATGAAACTGACCAACATAATTTCATCGTCCAGTGAAATGCCTTCGAAACGTAAACAGCATTGGGGGGAGGGGGGGATCAGTTTAGTCTTAACATTTTAATCAGCTATAATCATTTTATGTCCTATTAGTGATAGATGTAGAAGGTTTTCTTACCAGCCAAGATCCTCAAATTCAGGAGTAACCGCCTTAATTTCAATGGAGCTACTCCAGAGAAAGCAGTTCTGGGGTGGCCAGATTTATGGTGCACTTGATGCAGGTGCCAGCCTCAGGCAATCTACCAGGACCCCGTCTACAAGTTTTGGTGTTCCAGGCTGGGCTCCCTCCCAGCTCTAGGGATCCTCAGCAGACTGGTCTCAGGAGTGGAGCAGAGCACTTCCCCTTAGAAAGAGCCTCACTGGAGCAGAGGGAAGTGTTGGAGCAGAGGGATGTGAGGCCAATGGATTTACAGCTAAAAAGCCCAACTCTTGCCCTTCTGCGGTGTCATCTAGTAAATGTGGGTCTTCTCCCATCAGACCTCAATGGAATCCCATTATGCACACACACACCACGCTCAAGCCATGGGCATGTCCCAGGATTTAGGGATGTGAGATCATCAGTAGCTTTATTTGTATGGGGACTGGCTATTATATGCAAATTGTAATACAATCCCACCCTTGCAAGTAATCATCAAGGTAGCCCAGCCCATCTTCTCCCCAGAGACGCTCCTTTGGGGTGCTAGTCCCACTCTCCCTTCCAGAGACAATGTCTGAGAGGCTGGTTCTCTCACGTGGTGGTTTACTGGAGACTAAGTTGTGATTTACCAGGAGCTCACAAGCTCCCTCTTGGCCGCTGTTGGGTTTAAGGATTGCGGTAAGTGTCTTTTCTTCCGGCAGGGTCACTTTGGATAAAGTTAGGGAAGGTTATATTTAGTAATTAATTATATTTGCTCTTTACCTGAGAAGGTGTAATGCCTCGATAAACCTTGGCCTGTGTGGAATCAGAAAATACATAACACTTGGAGCACCTGTTTAATGTGCAATGTAAGTAGAAAGCAAAGACGACAGGTGTGCTGTATTCACGTTTTCTGCCACGGCTGGGATTCTGAGGATTAGCTGCAATTCTCCTACCAAGTAAAGCTGCAACTTGGCACTTAAAGATTTGGGCACCTCTGGGGTGCCCGAATTGGCTTGGCCCCATCAATGCCCGAATGGGACCCAATGGACTGCTTGAAGAGGTTGGCTGGCCTTTGAAAGTGACAGGCCCTGGCTGGGATGGTCTGCAGCAGTCCCAGCCGGGATCTGTCAGTTTCAAAGGCCACTTCCCCCCCCCCCTCCAAAACACCTCTCACCTAAGAGATTTGGGGGGGGGGGGGGAGTGCCAGCCGGCTGTTGAAAGTGACAGGCCTTGACTGGAACTGCCGTGAAGCCTGGCTCCAAAGCGCTCTTGGACGGTGCTTGTCAGTTTCAAAAGCAGCTTCCCGGCCACAGCACCTATCAGAGTGTTATGGGGGGGGGAAGACCCGGCCTGCCTTTGAAACTGACAAACCCCAGCTGGAGCGCTGCAGAGCCATGCTCTGCAGAGCTCTCAGCTGGGGGTTGTCAGTTTCTCTGGGTAAGGCTCGCATTTGGGGGGCACTGGGCACCTGATTGGCCTTCGGGTAGCTGTCTGAAAATGTGGGCATTATCCGCGGGTACTAATTTTAGTACTTGATGCTGCTTTACTACCAAGACGCGGGTGGAATGAAGTAATGCAGCATCGGGCCCACAACTAGTCCTTTCCGAGAGCCACTCTTGAATTGCCCAAGTAACCTCATGCAGCTCCCAAACCACAGTTTGGCCATCACTGCTATGGGTGATTTACTGTTGGAGCAGAGGGGTGTGTGGCCGATGGTCCCACAGCTAAAAAGCCCAACTCTTGCCACACCTGCGGTGGTACCACTGCCCTCTAGTAACTGTGGGCCTTCTTCCATCAGACCTCAGTGGAATCCCACTGTGCACACCCCCTCTACTCAAACTGTGTGCACGTCCCAGGTTTGAGATCATCAGTAGCTTTATCTGTAGGAGGATTGCAGAATTGGCTGCTATACACAAATTGTAATAAAATCCCACCCTTGCAAGTAATCATCAAGGTAGTATTTTAAGTGCTGCCGATTGTCTCCATTCTTTGTGCAGGGCCAATCGCCGTGGCAGGCTCTTAGTGATACTCCTGAGCTACTCTATCAAGAAAGATATAGTAGAAATGGAAAAAGGCACAGAGAAAGGCAGCAAAACTGATCAAAAGTGTGGAATGGCTTCAGTACGAGGAGAGGCCATTAGTCAAGTTGGCTGGGGGACATAACCTTTGGCTATAGGGAGATGGGAGTAAATAGAGGAAAACTGATCACACCATGATGACTTGTGTATTGCTCTTTCCCCCTTGGAAGGAGCCACTGACTTTCACTAGCCCTCCAAGCAGACTTCTGCCCTTAGCAAACTCCACCATTTCCTTCCTGGCCTCGTCTTCTCAGGGTTTTCCTCATATACCCTAATTGGGTTTAATGGGTGATGCCTCCTTAGCCCCACCTGTGCTAGTAGCTGAGTGCTGGATAGCACAGGTGCTAGTCCTGCAAGGACTTACCCCTTGCCACCACCCAGCCACACCCCTGCATTGAAAATGGCTGCTTTGGGATGTGACATTTTCACAGAGAGAGACAGACAGACAGACAGATAGGAAGCTTCATCACTTACTGTGCATCATGAACTCCGCCACTAAAATGCCTCCTGTTTCCTCGCTGCGTTGCCCCCGCTTTTCACACGCCTCAAAAGAACAGAAAATAAAAAGATACTTAATAAAACAACTGCCAGTTTTTAAGAATATTTTCTGCCCAAACTGAAATTAAAAAAACTCTGGCCTGCTATACTTTATTTCTCCATGACAGACTAATTCTTACTAGGGATGGGAAAATCAGAATCGGATTAATCTAATTCACCTGATTTTCATCACAATTGGATTAATCCGATCCACCTGATTTTTCAAATCCACCTGATTT
Organism: Sphenodon punctatus; assembly: GCA_003113815.1. Taxonomy (NCBI): domain Eukaryota; kingdom Metazoa; phylum Chordata; class Lepidosauria; order Sphenodontia; family Sphenodontidae; genus Sphenodon; species Sphenodon punctatus. The sequence goes on along the minus strand of QEPC01003796.1, from coordinate 1,485,263 downwards.
TCATTGGATCGGATTAATTCAGGGGGGTGCACTCTCACTCGTTCCCCCCCCCCCGCTATTGTAATCTTCTTTGGCCCATTCAACATTCTAGGATTGGGACCTAGAATGATGAATGGCCCATTGAACTGAATAGGTTTGGTTTTCCATTGACTTCAATGGGAAATATTCCCATTGAAGTCAATGGGGAAAAAAAACCCCATCTGATTCTGATTTTAATCCAATTCAAATACGATTCAATTGAATCTGATTCCAATTTTGATCCGATTCCGATTTTTAGCCCGATTTCTCATTCCTTCCTAACTCTTAACAAAAAATTGTGTGGGCTCCCTCTAGTGGGCAGAGTGTTAGTAACTCGAACTGGACACTAAAAAAGTTGTCTCTTAAAACAGATCTCGGAAGATTGGACGAGAACCACCAGATCCCAAACATCTTTACACTTTAGCAGAAGCAAGGGAGTCTGGGGCTGGATTTTGCGTCTTGAGATACATCTCTAGGTCTTACCAAAGAGGACTTACCACAGGACAGGAAAACTTCTCACTGTCACAGACATGTGTCTCGCAGTGCAGCCAGACCTTGGACAGCTTGGGGATGTTCCGGAATCGGAATGCGTTGAACTGAAAGGTAGCCCGGTTGTCTCTTCCGTTTTCGTGCACTAAAATGGAGTCGTCTGCTGCGCAGCTGAGTCACATAACGAGAAGCGACATGAGAACAGAAAGAGCAATGATGTCTACTCTCCTTATCTAAGTTTAAGTAATATCTTTGTGTTCTTTTAGATGGACGTCAGCTCCGATTCTGTCTGCGCCAGCCCACTTCACCCCTGGGTTGGCCGGTCCATTTAAAAGCGCCCCATCGGGGGTGGAAGCAGAGCAGGCTGTGTCTGCTCTGGGGCAGCCCCGCTTTCAGTGCTCCAGAACATTCCGGAACCCCGCCTGTGGAGTGGGCTGGGCAGACCTGGAGCACCGACCCGAAGCAGGGCGGCTGTCCGGCTGTTCGGTGGACTCACACGGCAGCTTTGCTTTCAGCTAGCTGTTGCCCCGGGCAAGACTAGAGTTGTAGGCGCCAACCTAGAGCATTTGGGTAATCTGCCCGCAGTGCTTTGATGCAGGGGGCCCATGCCCATCTAAAATGGATCGAGGTGGGGCTGCAAGCAGGTGGACAGGGGGGTGCACGCCCTCAGCAGCTCTGTGGGCAGGCAACCTCCACATCCATCCAGTTACACCATTCATCTCAGCCACCCTTGCAAGACAGGACCTCACTGCGATTTTAAATTTTTTTAAAATTTAAATGTATATCCCACACAGTCCTTGGGGCTCAGGGTGGATTACAGCATATTATGTTACAGCATATGTTAATATATAAAATGGATACACATGTGTACAACCATTTAACATCCACTGCCCACAACCTTCCCAAACCCTATCCCTGCCCGCTAAATGCTTGGTTGAATAAAAAGGTCTTACATTGCCTCTGAAAAATACTCAGACTCAAACTTTGGTGAACCTCTAGGGAAAGGGAATTCCGTAATTGTGAAGCAGCCACTCAGAATGCCTCTCTCTGTGCTCTCGTACTGTATGAACTTGACACATCAGTGGTACATGCTAGAGGGCTCTCCCAGATGACCTCGAGGGGCACGATGGAACATTAAGGGAAGAAGGTGGTCTTCCATATACATGAGGCCCGGGCCATTTAGCCTTTGTAAGTCAAAACCAGCACTTTGGATTGTGCCCAGAAAACCAGTAGGAGCCAGTGCAGACTCTGAAACCATCTGGCCAAATTCTGCTGTGTTGCATCATACAACAAGGGGATAATAAGTGGATGCCAGTCACAACAGAATGTGGTCCCCTGTGTACAGTTTCATCATGCAATATTTGAACACAAGTGTCAACACTTGTGTTTGGCAACTGTGGTTGATTAGAATTACTGGCAAATTTACAAAAATGGGAAAACCATCATGTTCCATTTTAGCTCCTTTGGGACAGGAACCAACCTGTTAACTTGACTGTAGGTTGGTTCCTGTCCCAGGAACAGGACAGGAACCATTATAGACTCATCTCCCACTCACACATTGGATAGCATTATAGGCTTCAGTGCCATTCACACAGGAACATGCTGTGCCGCCAAGAACAGAAACCACTTAAACAAAGATCATTCAATGGTACATGATATTTCTATGGGCTTGTTCACACAGGGGTTAAAAAGTAACACTGGAGTGTAACCTCAGAGAGTAGGACATTTGACTGGGGCATTCACATATTCATTTAGCCATTCAGGCTCTGTGAGTTGCCTTTATCCCTGTGGTAAATAAAATGCCACTACACAAAGACAACATATCCTAAGGTTCACTTCTTCAGGTTTTAGGTACTTTGAATTGTGGGGAATTCAGGGATCCTTCAGGTGTGCCAGAAATAGCTGTGAGGTCACATTTCAGTGGGCTGCTAATTACCACTTGATTGAACCCCCCCAGGATCTTCTGTTGCCAGAAGTAACAGACTCCCGCCCAGTGTGCGGGTTTCACTCTTTGTGCGGCTACTCTCTCATGTCCCAGGGTGTGGGTGGCACTTACCTAGATGGTATCATGTTGTGTGGGCAGACGCTGAGTGTTGCACTTGGAGTAACTGTGTGGCCTCATTCACAGAATTACTTACCCCTTAGTGATCAGAGGCCATTGGATCCGGTAAAAATACTCGGATGAGGGAGTTGCCCAACAGTTGGTTAGAACTACTTTAAACCTGAGAAGAGACAAAAACCAGCATCTGGATGTCAGCTACAAGGGGTCATCTCTGGGATTTAGATGGGCCTGAAATCCGTCCCCTTCATACCTGTTACTTAACACCTTAGCTTCCACTCCGGAAAATACGTCAGAACCAATTTCTGAGGTTTCAACTATGAAGGGAGCTTCCTTCTTACTGGAAAACTTGGCGTTCTTAGGAAGAAAAGAGGAGCAGTGCATTAATAATGTAGCTTATGTGCTGTCAAACATCAGAGAAACTTTCGCCTGGCCCTGGTATATTGGGTCACCCATCGCCATATCCCATAATGCTCGGCGAACCTACAGATGAAATGAATAGCGTTTGTTTTCATTTTTTAAAAAAAAAATGTGGATGATATTTGTATTTTTGGATAGCCATAGTGATAATCAAATAAATTAAATGAAATCCATCGCCAATATTTAGGCCGCATTCACACCTGTGGCGGCAGCGTCGAGACCTACGAGGGAAGACGCGACAGCGGGGAGGAGCCCGATGGCAGATGAAGACCTGGTGCGAACGGGGATCTGCTGTGGCTTCCTTCGCACATGTCAGGGCGCAAAATCCTGACATGCGCGAGGGAAGCCACGTCAGATCCCCGTTCGCACCGGCTCTTCCTCTGCCATCAGGCTCTTCCCCGCTGCCGCCTCTTTGCTCTGCTGCCACCGCAGGTGTGAATGCCGCCTTAGTTTTAGAACCTTCCATTTTTCCCTCTTATTTTGGTCCTTTCAGTTGGGATATGCTAGGTGCTGTGCCGTGCAAGAGCTGCCAAATCTGATCACTATCATTCCCTTCCCCCTGCTACGGGTATTTCTGGGCTGTGGCTTACCAGAGGAGGAGGGATTGATGGGTGTTGTGCTGTGCCGTGCAAGAGCTGACACACCTGATCAACCTCTGGCAGTGTCCGAAGGGCGGCGGCAAAAGGGCGCTGGCGGTTTTGTGGCCTTTCTGTGGCAGGCTGTTGGATAGCAAGCCAAACCTGAAGGAATTCTGCCGTTGCTGCTTCCCACCTTGCTCCTGTGACTGTTTTGCACTGGCTGGCTGGGAGCCGCACCCCCCCCCCAAGGACTGTCCCACACCGGGAGGACGCGTTGCCCTGGGCCCCCAGTTGACATTCTACCCCGCAAATAGGAGAGTGGGCAGGGCCAGGGCTCTTCAGAAAGGCTTCTGTGGCTCTGGGACTAGAAGGGGATAAAAGTGGCCTGCTGCCCAGTGGGGGACTAGTGGTTAGGGGTTTTTATTTGTTTGTAGTGGTAGGCTGACATGCTTATATATATGTGCTGGGATTTTATGTGGTGGAAGGGTGTGTCAGGGGTGTGGGAGGTGTACGTCCTAGCCTGCTGGTGAGAGCAACGGGTTTGGCTTACCTGAAGGTGGGAGTAGCGAGCAGGGTTGGGAATTCCCTGTGAGAGGGGGGGAGGGCACATAGGAAGGGAGGTGGAAGTCCCCCTGTGAGGGGGGTACATGGGAAGGTTTGTGCAGGGTGGGAATATGGGGCTGTGGGGAGGGGTATGGGATCCTACCCCTGCCACCCTAGTGGAGAGCTTGTTGGGAGGTGGGAGGCGGTCTGGTGGCGCCCCCTAGAGGGAGGGGTGGTGGCAATAGGGGTTGTGATGGGGCGGGGGAATTATGGCCCTAGAGGGAGAGATGTTCCTATGACTGGGGGGATCGGTGCTTAGTGACAGTCCCTCATGCATTCCCCCTGGGCTCAGATAACTACTGATCGAGGTCTCAGAAGACCCAGGTCTGTCGCTAGTGCTGTGTAATGTGAGGTCAGTCTGCAATAAATCATTTGAGATCCATGATGCCATCATGGCGTGGGTGGTCGAACTCGTGTGTGTGACGGAGAGCTGGCTGGACGAATGCTCCGGGCCAAGTCTGGTGGACCTTGTTCTGGTTGGGTACGCCGTCCAGCACCAGACCAGACCAGGGGGTCGGGGGATGAGGGGTGGTGGTAGCTATTTTTAGGGATGGATTGGTTGCACAGAGATATTCAGTGCAGACAGAGTCTGGGATAGGGTGCCTCCACCTTGTGATTGATTTGGTCGGGAACGGGCCGGAGGGTCTGGCCAGGGACAGGTTGGGGATTCTGCTGGTGTACCAGGCACCCCACTGCACAGCAGCATCCCTGTCTGCTTTATAAGCTTTCATCTCGGAGCTGGTCTTGAGGTCCCCCAGGCTTATTGTCTATGGGGACTTCAATATCCATGCCGAGGTGGGATTGCAAGGGGTGGAGCGGGACTTTATGGCTGCCATGGCAACCATGGGCCTGTCCCAAATGGTGAGGGGCCTGACACATGAGCAGGGGCACACTCTGGACTTGGTTTTCTACACTGACCTTGAGGCGGGGCTCTGATAATTGGGAGTGTAATATGTTCACCCTTGCCGTGGTCAGACCATTATCTCCTGCAAACCTCCATCCTAGCGCACCTACCTGACCATGGGGATGCGAGACCAGTTCAGATGGTCTACCCCAGGAGACAATCAGAGCGGTTTCGGAATGCTCTAGGGGAGATACCTGTTGACCTCGATGGCCGCTCCATCAATGACCTCGCGGCTTTGTGGAATGCCTGGCTAGTTGAAGCCATCAATCGGGTGGCTCCTAGGCATCCACTCCCAGTGCATCAGCTCCACGGGTCCCCATGGTTTACAGAGGACCTGGGAAGTCTGAAGCATGAGGGGAGGTGGTTAGAGTGCTGGTGGCACCGCACTCGCACCCAAGATGATCGGTTGCTGCATAGAGCACTTTTAAAGTCCTATGCTGCGGTGGCGGTGGCAGCAGAGAGAGCGACGAGGGAAGATGCGGCAGTGGTGAGGAGTCAGATGACAGGAAAAGAGCCGGTGCGAACAAGGATCGGCCGCGGCTTCTCTGGTGCATGTCAGGGCAAGCTTTTGCACTCTGACATGCACGAGAGAAGCCTCAGCAGATCCCCGTTCACACTGGCTCTTTTCCTGTCATCCGGCTCCTCCACGCTGCCGCGTCTTCCCTCACCGTTCTCTCTGCCGCCACCGCAGTTGTGAATGTGACCAGAGCTGACAGGAGGCAGTCGGCACTGCACAAGGGCATCATTGGTAGTGGGGAAGCAGGAAGCTAGGACCCCAGGGAGAAGTGTGACTGCCGGGGAAGGGAGACTAGCAAAAGGATGTGGGAGTGGGGAGGGGCAATATTCTTTTTGCCCAGGGCCATAAGACAGGATTGCAAAACCTCGGGAGAAAATCTGGTCTGCGGCTGGTTTTTATTTGGTCCCTCTTCAATTCCCGGCTGGGGCCCATGTGTCGAGTCCCTACTCTAAAAGCACTGACAGAGTGACCTCAGGGCAAGGGAGCAGAGACAGAGCTGGCCTTACCACAAGGCCAGGGCCATAGCGAGCTACCGTAAGGACAGAAGGGATAGCTCTCCAAGCTGGGATGGGCGGGCACAAATCCCTGTTTGTGGCATGGCGCACAAGCTGAGAGGAGGGGGGACTGCACTCCAGGATAAATCCTACATCCACAAACTGGAAGGGGAAGGGCTCCCCCTGCTCCCCCTCCCCCCACGGAGGGTTCTCTTGGGGACTAGAAGGATTCGAGCTGGAAAACGTCTAGCTCGACACTCTCACTGAGCCAAAGGGAATTTCCAAAATATTGAGGTGGCAAAGGGGAGAGTCTCAAAGAAGGCGGGTGGGAGAGGACTCAGAGGGCGGGGCGGGGGAGAGGAAGAGAAGGGGAGCACGATATAATATATGTGTGGTGGAGATGGGAGCCTGGACTACGACAGATAAGTAGAAGGGGGGACACATGGTTTAAAAAGGTTTGAGACCTACTGAGATCACGAGTGGATCCATGGCACAGATCCGTGATCTGTCCCCTGCTCTTCCTTCTCTCATCCTGAGCCCATTTAGGCGGCATTCACAAATGTCGGCCCTGACATGCGCGAGAGAAACTGCAGCAGATCCCCGTTCACACCGGCTTTTTTCCTGACATCTGTCTCCTCCCCGCTGCCGCATCTTCCCGCACCACTCTCTCTGCCACCACCGCCACCGCCAACGTAAATGCGTCCTAAGTAACCATTAAGCAGTGTTCACCATTAAGTAACACTGCCCCAACTTCTATTTGGCCTGCAGACTTTGTACTAATGTTCAGAGCGGTCCTCAGGAGGGAAAAGGCCTCTCTCCTAAGAATTCTGAATAACTGCTTCGGTCGTACGAGGTGAAAACAGACGCGCACCGTAACTCCGCTTTAAGCATGTCGCGGGACTGCTTAATGCGCCAATACAGCCCTGCAACATGCATAAGAAACGTTAAAGCGGTGTTACGTGCATGTCTGTTTTCATCCAGATTCGAGAAAGTAAAAAGAAATCCGTGCTGAATGCTGCCCTCCACTGCAAGGAAGCAGAACATCCCTCCCCCCCCTCTTCTTCCCTCAGCTCTTTATTCTAGATGACGCCACGCTCATTCTTTGAAAGCTGTTTGTTATCTTTGGCCTAGGATGATTGATGTGCGTATGTGCTTGGAAAGAACGAGACCGGCACAAATATAACCCGACACATTTCCTTTTTTTTACAATCCTGCCTCAGATAGTACAAGGGGCCGTGTCAAGAATCTTCCAGCTTAATGCTGATCCCATTTCGTCACCTGCTTTGTTAACCTCTGCACCGCGGCAAGCTGCCAAGAATCAGCCAGCTGGCCTTCTTGCAGTCGACTTCCTTACGCTGACGTGCCTCGTGGTTCGTTTTTCAAAGCTTAGATAGTTCATTCTAATTTTCCTAGCTGCACTGCCTAGGTCAAAGTGTTCTGCATCGGGCACGTTTGTGGAGATGTGGGGCCTCGTTGGAAGTGGGAATAAGTGTGTGATAAGCCCCCTTCTAGCATCGGAATGTTTGGTAGATGCACACGTGTAGGATTTCATTTGGGGGGAGGGGGGCTTGCCAGGGCCTCAGCCCCAGAAATTAAATTCAGGGGGGGCTGTGCCCCAGGAAATGTTCTCAATAGGAGTGTGCTCCCCAAACAGTGGTGTAGCTAGGATTTTGGAGCCCTGGGGCAAGGCACATTATTGCCCCACTCCCGTTTCCCCTGAAGCACAGCAGCGGATTGCCAAAGTCTGCAGTAGCTGCCCCACAGAGCTGGGCCGGGCTCCCAAGAGGGCCTGGGGCAACTGCCCCACCAGGCACTACACCTGTGTGCCCAAAATGTGACAGACCAGGAAAAGGCTGATATTGGCCATTTCAGGGTTGGAAACAAAATCCAGAAAAAAACCTGGATGATTTATTTGGCTTTAAATAATAACTTTCCTGCCCCACCCCATGCGCTGATCATCGTATAGAGGAAGTCACAAGAACTCCTGGTTTATAGTCAGCTGTAGAGAGGCAGGGTGGTCTAGTGGTTGGGCTGCTATCTGGAGAGTAGGGTTCATTTTCCTGCAATGACAAGTTCTGAGAAAGAGGGTGTGGCTTCTGGGGTAGCCTTGGACCCAGGCAATTAATGTTTTATTTTTACAAATGAAGCACTGGACACACTGTAGCAGGGTGCCCTGGGTGGGACCCCGGAACCTTAAGAGGAATGGTTGCGATGATAGTTAAAAAGAGTTGAGCCGCAGGTGAACAACAGGGCAGCTCCAGAAGAGAAGATTAGTTAGGGGCGAAGCCGCGGAATTTGGTTAGGCTGCGAGGTGGTTGGTGGGGCTTTGCTTGGCCAGGGGAGCCAGGGAGTCAGCAGGGAGCTGAGATACACAGGAGCAGGGTTTGGAGCTGGGACCGGTACCCTACAAGGAAATGGACAAGGGATGACCGGCCAGAGAGTGGAGGCCGCATTTGAAATTGGCAACAGCTGAGCTGCAGGGAGCAGCCTGAATTGGAACACGGACGAAAGGAAGATGGCGGGAGGCTCATCCTGGAGGGTTTGAATGTGGGGCACAGGCATGAAGCCAGGACCAGGACCCCATTAGGCCAAGGTAGGACTTGACTAGCTGGTACAGAGGCGGGAATCAGAGCTGAAGAACCTACGAGACTCGAGTGGGAGCCGCGAGCTGATGGGATAGTGACAGATTCTACAGTAGGCGCCGTGTTACACACACATGGAAAGGAAAGTGTGGCCGTAATTCATTTTGGATGTTCCTTCTGTTAAGCATAACATCTAGGGTTGCCACCACCCTGGTTTTATTTTTTAATCCAGAGAATCTGGGCTCTGGAGATGCCCCAATTTCTCCAGGTCGGCCAGGGGTGGAGAATCGACTCTTGTAGGGCAGCAGGAGGTGGCCATGACAGAGGCCCTTTTTCTAATGGGTGCGGGCGCATGGGGGAAGGGGTGGGCGACGCGGTGGGTAGGTGGCGCATGGGGGTGCATTCCCACGGACCCTCACCACCACCTTCATCGATCTCTATGCACAGAGCATCCAGCATTGCCGCCCGTTGCTCCTTGCGTGGGTGATGGGTGGAGGTGGATGGAGCGCGGGAGCTCACATGCACCACCACCCACCGGCCATGGCATTCAAATGGATGTGTCCCCTCCCGCACACGTGGGGGGGGGGGGGAGGGCATCCGTGCAAAAAGCCCCAGAAAGGGGGCAGGCCCTAAGAATTTTCCCGTTCTCTTTCCACCGTGGTCCCGCCCCTTTGGAGCATCGTGATGACATGATGCTCCATGAAGGGTGCGTGACAAACTCTTTGCCCTTCCTGACATGGCCCCGCACCTCGAGGTGAGAGTCCAGTGAGAAATGGTAACCCTAATAACATCCTCTTCAGGGACCAGGGACTGCTACACTACAGACACATATGCTGTTATTTCTGGCTTATTCATGGCCTGCCTGCGTTGGGAAGCCCCTGCTGAATTACTGTGAGCGCTCCATAAGCCAAGGCTCCCCACATTGGAGCTCTGTGGCCCCATTATTTACCTCAGGGTTTCTCACCGTCATGTCGTTTCAAATGTATTTATTAGTTCCACGTCTTGGGGAGCCCTGTGTGGTTGCCCAGTCTGCAGTAGCTTGGCCACTGCGACGATAATCAAGCCTCCAGAGATTGCACATTCATTTTTTCCCCCTGGCCTGAGCCCAGCTGGAACTATCCACTCAGAGACAAATTGACACTCGGATACAAAGATTGGCTTGTTTGACTCCCAGGAGCGTTAACAATCTTAGCACTAGTAATTAATGGATGAAAATTTCTACCTCCAACAGATTTCGCCATCGTTTGCCTATTATTCCATTAGGGAGGAGAAACAAGGCCACTGAGACTCTCCATGGGAATTCCCTTAGCTCCCCCCTGGGAAAATCCTAGTGTACGTGACCCACATAGCGAGACAAATTGTTACAAATGGTTTGCAAACAAGACACTGAGACTGACAGTTGTTGGTGTCAATGTAAAGTCTCCTAAATCTACAGAAGCAGCTGCCAAGTCCTTGGGTTCTTTGGTTCTGGGGTCATGAGAAAATTTCTCATCGTCTGGCTCCCAGAGGGAATCCCTGTGCATCTCTCTCTTGGCCTGGACTGAGTCACATGCTGGGGGTATTATTCATGGTCAAAATCTAGGCCACTCTGCCCGTGAGTCAAGTTGAGATTGAAGGATAGGCTGCCACTTCAGCCACACCAAAAATACCCCCTGAAAAGGTGGATTTAAAAGAAAAGCTTGACAACACATGAAAAACATTGGAAACCAAATCCAGAGCGAGCTGAGGTTTCAGGAGGGATGAAAGGGGCTTCTGTATCTTGCAAGATATGGGGACAGCAAGGGGGCCAGTAGTGTCACACTGCTCTTTGTCTGGGGCTCAGAGCAGGGTTTGGCTGTTCTTTTTAACACCAGTACAGTCTGTAACTGTATAAACGAGAAATGCATCTTGCTCCTCTGGTAGTTCTGCATTATGGGGGGAGATTACATCCTTTAAAAATAAATAAATAATGCATGTGAATGGACATGGATCAAGGAAGCCAATAGCTGAGACCACTCCCCCCCCTCCCCCCTGAATGGGAAAACTCATCAAATATACCCTACCTGAACCAAAATGGAGGTTCAGGTAATAAATTATATTCATTTGCACCCCGTTTGGAATTCTGTTTTTTTCCCCCCAGGTTTTTTCATTTTGGTTATTTTGATTGTTTGATCATGTCAGTATTTTGATTATGCCATTTCAACAATATGAGCGCTGCTGTCCATGCACAATCGAAAATGACATAACTAAGCTATCAACAAAAAACAAACAAACTAGCAAAAGAACAAAAGAAATTAAATGGACTCCCCCCGTCAATGGATACACAAGTACCTCCTTCGGTTGTGGATATTATTTGAGAATTTCAAGGGCTACCCAAAAATGCAAGAAGTATCCACAAATAATAAACCCACTATTTATTTTAGCTCAAGTTCAAATCCTATGTTAGGCCACTTTTAGATGTGCACGGGGCACTCGCGACGTGTAAAAATCCCATGGGCAAGGTTTAGACGAGATGTCTCACGCATTCTAGATGCTTCCAAATTCTTTTAAACCCACGGCCTAAATACCTCTGATGTATTTAGTCTGCAGTTTAGAAAGAATGCGCAAGCGGCTATTATGCGCAAGACATCTCATCTAAACCCCGCCTGTGGAATTTTTACATGCCCCGTAATTTCACGCCATGAGTGCCCCCACGCACGTCTACAAGCGGCCTTAGTCCTGAATTAAGCCACATCATCCATGCTTTCATCACCTCGAGACTAGGCTATGGTAATGCATTCTACGTGGGGCTACCCATGGTGATGGCCCAGAAGCAGCAGCTGGTGCAGAATGCGGCGGCCCGTCTTTTGGTGGGACTGGGCCGCCAGGAGCGCATTACACCAGTGCTCCGGTCTCTGCATTGGCTGCCGATAGTCTTCCGAGCCCGATTCAAGGTGTTGGTTTTAACCTATAAAGCCCTAAATGGTCTGGGCCCTGTCTATCTGCGGGACCGCCTCACCCCCCGGGTACTGGACTGACCCCTGCAGTCATCGGGGGATGCCCTTCTAGCGGTCCCTCGAGTTGTCCGGTGGGGCCACGCAGGGGAGGGTGTTCCCGGTGGCCACACCGAGGCTGTGGAACTCCCTTCCGGTGGGGATGCGTCTGGCCCCGGATCTCCCCTCCTTTCGAAAAAGCTGTAAGACTTGGCTGTTCCGTCAGGCGTTTGGCAGGAAAAATGGATGGAGGGTGGAGGAGGAGAGGGATGGGGGGGGGGAGTGGTATGTTTTTATCATTTTATGGTTTTATAACTGTTGATTTATGTTGTTGTAAGCTGCCCTGAGTTGCCTGTGGCAGGAGGGGTGGGATATTAAGTCTTTTATTAAATAAACAATATTTTAATTTAATAATATAATAAAATAAAATAAAATAAAATAAAATAAACTAGCTGTGTGTCCTTGGGTAAGTCTTGATCTCTCAGCTTCAGTCCCCATCTGTAAAATAAGAATAATAATGACCTGCCTCACAATGTTCCTGGGATGGTGAACCAGGGAAGGACTGTAAAACTCTTTGATCACTGACAGCACAATGAACAGCCTGTGGAGCGATGGACTGAGTTTAAGATTGTCTTTAGGACCCTGAATGGTTTAGGCCCTGGCTATATTTGAGACCTACTTCTGGAGTTGCACATGGATGAGTATCTGTGCCCGGAAACCACCTGCTGTTTGGGGATTTCGACACCGCACCTTAAGTCGGCCGGTGATCAGGCTTTTGCTGCGGCGGGCCCTTCAGTGTGGAACTTGCTGCCTCCGGATGTCATCTTAGTTCCTCCTTCCTTACCTTTTAAAAAGAACCTGACAACTCATTTATTCTCAAGGTGCTTTTAGGGGATCCACTGCTGGTCCCTTCAGTTGTACTCTGTTCTCCCTTTGTCCTTCCCCTATTTTAAAGTATTTTAGGATTGTTTTAAATTGGTTTGAATTGTCTTAAATTGTTTTATACCGTTTGTATTGTTTTAGACTTTGTAATGTGCTCTGAATTTTAAGTTGTTTTTAAATGGATTTATATTGTTTTAAATGAAATTTATATTGTTTTATCATATTTTTATGTTGTTAAGTGCTCCAAGCACCATTTGGAGAGGATGCTATAGAAATAAAATGTATCAGTTATTATTATTATTTATTTCAATCTGGAATTCACTTCACTGAAGTCAAGTGGAGCACAGCAATGTGTATGAGCAGAGAGTAAGACCTTTATTCAAGTTGTTCATCTGTTTTGAATGAGCCAACACTTCTCCATGGCCCCAATCCAAGGTCTGCACATGCACATCAGCTACGGGCATGCATGTGGACCAAAACTACAGTTGCCCCCATTCACACACTGGTAAAGTCCCTCACCTCCCAACCCTGCAGCCACCTAGGAGACGTTGGCTGAGGTAGTGGCGGAGTCAGGCGGTCGGGGAATTTCCTGGGGGCACCCTGCTGTTTTGGTCCATGTGTGTACACCTCCCCCCTTGGATCAGGGCTCATGGTCATAGTCAAGATTAGTGATAGGTCTAATCCCTAGGCTTGAGTCTAGACTTTAAATGTGTCTAAATTTAGAGTGGCTTGGGTTTAGGATTCCAGTATGATCCATTCTAAAAACAAGGTCTCCCAGTGAACTTTGTCTCCAAAATAGTTGTCCCGTGACAACTCATCTTGAGACTATGACCAAACCACTTACCAGAGCACTGAAGGCGACAAAGGAAATCAAGAACGAACTTACAGAATAGAAGTTGAGAGACAGTTGACTTTCAAATGAACCAGAGCTCCCGTTCTTCACATGAACTGTCGCCACTCTAGGAGAAGCAGAAAATTTCATATGACTGAATCATAAGTTATTGAAAACAGAATCGTTTGCATGCCAAGAGAGCTGGGGTTTCAGCGATGGGAGGCAGAGTTACCTTTGATCAAAAGCAGCATGGTTCACCAAGTAGTTGGCATGGTAAGTGCAGGAAAACGTGTAATTCACAGGCTGGTTCTTCACGATTACTGAGCTGTCGTTGGAGATGATGGAGTTATAGAAGTGATAGATGGAGCTTTTGAACTACAGTTGGGAAGAACAAAGAGAGAAATTTTTGCAAGGAAAATGTGACACAAACAGCCTACATTTTTAAACAAATAGATGCAACTTCATGAGAAAAAAACATCAGAAAGACCATGATTGTAATTGGACTTGTATACAGGAGTGCATGATTGCAGGGAAATTAACTGCAGTGAAGCTTACAGAGTAGTTATTTACTGTGCAGCAGAGTGAAGACACAAACAGACATCATTTATTTCCCTGGGTTTGATGTGGACAACTCTGACCTGAGAGTGGGACATTATGGTAGAAGCCTTTCATTGGAGTAGATGTCTGAGCAGAAGGTGGAGCGAAGGCAGGCAGAGAGGAAATGGGAACCCGCTTTATTACCTGAGGGCAATGCCTGAAATTTGTGATGATCGGGTACCTGATTGTCTGGAAAATTGAGAATTTTCAAATGGGAATGGGAAAGTAGTAAAAAATTGGGATGGTAACTCAAAGAATCAGGACCAGAAGTCAGTAAATGAAGTACTGATTAGATTAGTACCCGAAGGTAACGGGTCGAGTCAAGAATTCGATAGGTTAACCCATTTTTGTAGGTATGCCTTTCAGCCCAGTCCAGGATACATGTCTACAAAAACAATAACTCTGCCGTTAATTTGCTGTGGAGGTATAACTCTTCCTAGGACAGGGGGTCTCAACCTTTTTCCAGTCACGAGCACTGGAGTGGCATAAGTGGGTCCTTCGGAGCACTGTATAATTTGCATGAATGATTTGCATAAACATGCATACATTCAGTATCCCCTCTGCAATTCAGTTTAATTCAATCCAAAGCACTATTTCAAAGAGCTCCTGGCCGGGCACTCCTGAAAGCTGGCTTGGGGAAGACTTTCATTCATTGCCCTGAGCACTCTGATGCTCCCGAGCACCACGTTGAAAATCCCTGTCCTAGGACAAAGGGGGTTTTTACACACACCTTTCTCCTGCATGTTTGCTGCTACATCCTGAACTTTCTGTGTGTCTAAATCACTCACCCAGATCTTAAACATCC
>QEPC01003796.1:1416454-1439635 GCA_003113815.1 Sphenodon punctatus | reverse complement strand
TTATTATTATTATTATTATGTACTCCATAGAATTTTCAGCATTTTTGAGAACACATTGATATTTATTATATTTATTTATTTATTATAAATATTTATTAGCCTCCCCCCTCATGCCTACGACATCTCGGGACGGCTTACAGCATAAAACACACAAATAAAATACCCTAAAAAATCCATTTAAAAATACATAACCCCATCAAATTTTAAATATCATAAAAATGCCTTCAAAATACCCCCCAACTACCCCACTCTCCCCTCTGAAGGCCTGGGCGAACAGCCAGGTCTTACAGGCTCAACGAAATGCCAACAAACCTGGGGCCAGGAAGGCTTCCTCCGGGAGGGAGTTCCAAAGCCGCGGCCCAGCCACTGAGAATGCCCTCTCCTTTGTAGCCTCCTGTTTTACATGGGGGACCTCCAGAAAGGCACCCCTGGTGGACTGAAGGGATTGTTCTGAGGCACGGAGGGCGAGGCGGTCCCCGAGGTATGAGGGGCCCAGACCGTGCAGGGCTTTATAGATCAACACTAACATCTTGAATCTGGTTCGGTACACTATAGGCAGCCAGTGCCGAGTACGGAGCACAGGGATTATGTGCTCCTGCTGCCCCATCCCTGTAAGGAGACGGGCCGCCGCACTCTGCACCAGCTGCAGCCTCCAAACAAGAAACAAGGGAAGCCCCACGTAAAGCGCATTGCAGTAGTCTAGCCTCGAGGTGATGAAGGCATGAATGAGAGTGGCCAGGTCAGGCCCGGAGATGTATGGGCTCAGTCTCCGTACCAGATACAGCTGGCGGAAGGCAGCCTTAGCCACCATCTCCACCTGCCGATCCAGCCGGAGCCCCGAGTCCAACACCACCCCAGACTCCGAACCTGCTGGGCTACCGGAGAATGGACCCCCCCCCCTACAAGGGGAGCCAGTACCTCCCTCGCCCTTCCCACCACCATCACCTCCGTCTTATTGGGATTAAGCTTCAGTCTGCTCTGCCACATTCAATCCGCCACGGCCTCCAAACATTGGGAAAGTAATGAAACAGCAGGACCTGGGTCAGTTGAAAACGAGAGGTACAGCTGAGTATTATCAGCATATTGGTGACATCGCACCCCGAACCCTCTCACGATCTCCCCCAGGGACTGCATATACACATTAAATATATAAACATGGATAAGTGGATATGGATGTACAAACATGGATGTGTTGTGAAAATCTCTGGTAGCCACGCTCAGATCAGCTTGCTTGTACAAATCAAGTATGAAGATAGTATCATGAGCTGGTTACAGAAAAAACGATTACACTTGGGACCTTTAGAAGGAGCCATGCGCGAAAGCAAAGTTTGACCTTTCCTGGAGGGCACCAAAAATGTCTTTTCTTAATGAAACAGAATAGTCCGGTCATTGTTGTGTCATTTTTGAAAAACTACTCAGTGGTTACCAGTCTAGGTGAAAATAAAATAATAATAATAATAATAATATTATGGGTAATTGATCTTTTACCCATGGCTACTACCCACAATTTCAGGTACTGTGCTAGGCACATGATGGGCTACCTGAGTGCTGATGGAGTACTCAATTATAAAATTATTTTGACAATTATTGGTAAATTGGTAAAGGAAAATAGTGAAAACTGGGGTAGAATCTCAAGAAATTGGGACGCAAACCTGAAAAATTGGTACAGGAAATTGGTATTCTCGGACCGGAAGTTGGAAAGTCCGAACATCAGGTAAGCTGTCAGGCAGTAATACAGAACTCATGAGTAGTCCAAGGTGGTGGGTTCGGGGTAGTACCAGAAATTTGATGGACTTACCCATTTTTGTGGGTACTCATTTCCGCTCTACAAGGGAAGCTACAAATGAGAACAAAATATTTTCAAAACTGTATGAAATAAGATTGGTGTCTGATGGGTTACCTGATTTTAATGTAACACTCTTGACCCCAGACTGAGTGGCTGGGCAGCAATGCAGGAAGGGAGCAGTTGTGTATGCTTCAATGGGTGCAAACAGAAGTAACGGCGGACCACCACTGTCACAACCTTCCTGGGTTGGGAACATGCCGCCACTACCGTCTGGACTGTGCCGGTGGCTGGGCTGCTAGGGAGGGTGGGAAGATGCAAGGACATGTGGCTGCCTGCCGCCTCACTGCGTCTAGCACCCTGCCCCAGGCTGTGACGGACAACCATAGTGGCCAGTCATGATGGACCCTATCTGTCATTACTAACTTTTTGTCTGGATCTTTTTTGCTCATCCACAGGAAACAGAATTAAATGTACAACTCTCAGTATGAATCCTTGGGCTTGATTCTGACCACAATTTACATCAATTTTCACTCTTGTTTTCTGCATAGCAAAGTAATTTCTGATTATACTGGTCTACACGAGTTAAAAGTCAGGCCTCTTTAATATTGAGCATAAGACTGAGGGTAGAGGGATGAGTTCAGTCATAAACCTCAGAGTAGGATATATTTTAATGGAAATGCTGATATAACCTTATCTGTCATGTCACAGGAGTCATCCCTCTAGTGCTTATACAAGGTCAGTCTTCCTACTGAGTCATTTCTAATTAAAACCCTCAATCATTTCTCAGTATTTCCCTAAAGAGCTGACTTAATAGAAGTGGTTTTATTTGCACCCCTGGTGCATGCTTCAGGGGGGAAATCTTTATGGATTTTCTTAATAGAAGTGGTTTTATCCTCACCCCTGGCCATATGCTACGGCGGGGAGGGGAAGTTCTAAAATCTTTGTGTTTCAATATACAGAGAACTCAATACATCCTCGTGTCTGCAGAAAGAATGTAATGGTTCTCAGGATTGGCATGGAGTGTATGGTCCTCCTGTCCTGTGTCAACACGGAACTCAAGAGAAAATCCAGTTGTAACTCCAAAGATCTCAGGTAACTTGAGTTAAGTGGCTGTTCAAAAACCATAACTTGATAGAGGTGGAAGGAACTCCAAGGGGCACCTAGTCCATCCCCCTGCTATTAAGTAGGATGCACTGTAACCTACATCATCCCTGAGAGATGTTTATCTAACCTACTTTTGAAGGGCACCAGTGTTGGATCATCCAGAATCACCCTTGGCAAATTATTCTTGATGTTGATTCCCTCACCAGTTATCGGCCAGTCTCTAACCTTCCCTTTTTAGGGAAGGTTACTGAGTGGGTGATGGCCCAGCAGCTGCAGCAGGGGCATCTAGACCGCACTGGTTATCTGGATCCCTTTCAGTCCGGTTTTCATCCAGGTTATGGTACGGAGACTGTGCTTGTGGCCTTGGTTGATGACCTTTGCCGTGAATTAGATCAGGGTAATTCCACCTTCCTAATTTTGTTAGATATGTTGGCTATTTTTGATATCATTGACCATGAGATGTTGATGACTTGCTTGCAGGATCGAGCTGGAGTGGGCGAGATCATCCTTGACTGGTTCCGCTCCTTCCTGGCTGGAAGAACTCAGCATGTGGTGCTTGGGGATTGTTCTTCATCTCTACGGAACCTCACGTGTGGTGTCCCATAAGGTTCTATCCTGTCCCTGCTCTTGTTCAACATGTATATGCAGCCACTTGGCGAGGTCATGAGATGGTATGGTGTGTGGTGTCATCAATATGCTGATGGCACCCAACTCTAACTCTCATTTTCATCTGACCCAGACCTGGCAGTCTCAGTGCTTACCCGACATCTGGCGGCTGTTGGGGATTGGATGACGGCGAGCTGACTGAAGCTGAATCCCAACAAGACAAAGGTGATGGGAATGGGAAGGGCAGTGGATGTGGTGGTTCCCATCATTGATGGGGTCCGCCCTCTGCTGGTATCCCAGGTCCGTAGTCTGGGTGTGCTCCTCGATCCGCTTCTCCGCCTGGATTTCCAGGCTGTGGCGAGGAGTGCGTTTCGCCAATTACATCTGGTGTGACGGCTTCGGCCATATGTTTCAGATAGTGACCTTGAGATTGGACTATTACAACACATTCTATGTGGGGCTACCTATGGTGATGGTCTGGAGACTGCAGCTAGTGCAGAATGCTATGGTCCGTCTCCTTACGGGGATGAGTCGCCGTGAGCACATTACACTGGTGCTCCATGCTCTGCACTGGCTGCCTATAGTCTTCTAGGCCCGGTTCAAGGTATTGGTTTTGACCTATAAAACCCTATACAGTGTTGGCCCGACTTACCTGCAGGACTGCCTCGCTCTCCGCACTCTGGAGCGGCCTCTGCGATTCACTGGGGGCGCCCTTCTCGAGGTCCCCCATGTGGCCCGGGGGGTCACTATGGAGAGGGTGTTCTCAGTGGCTTCACCTAGGCTGTGGAACTCCCTCCCGGTGGAGGCCCGGGTGGCCCCGGATCTCCTCTCCTTCTGTCGTATGTGTAAAACCTGGCTGTTACGCCTTGCTTTTGGCAAGGAAGATGGGGTGTAGGGTGGGATGAGGGAGGTTTTAGTTTTGTGCCTTCCTTTTTATTGTATTTTATGGTTTTATTGATTTTATATGTTTTAACACTGTAAGCTGCCCTGGGCTGCTTGGAGCAGGAGGGGCAGGGTATTAAATTATTTTATTTATAAATAAATAAATAAATTCTACTGCCTAAGTGTCCTGGACTCCTGGTAGTAAAAAAAAAAATCTTCCTAATTTTTAGCCTGAATCCTTTCTTTTTTAATTTTAAGTCCATTGCCTTTAGTCCTATCCCCAGCAACCAAAAACAATTAGGCATCACTTTAGCTGCCTTTTACATATTTAAAAATTGTAATTAAACCCCTACTGCAGTATGGGTCAGTGATGAGGCATACTGATATTGGTGTTCTGGCCAAAATTGTGCTTGACATCTTTTCAAGGTAGATGCTATTGGGTGTTAACAAATGTGACAGTAGCCTGCTTTGACCTGCAGAGTCCTGTTTTGACCTGCGAGCTACCGGTACATTTTTTAGTGCCCTGCCAGATGTTCACCCAGGATTGCTCGCAGGTGTGTCAGTGGTGAGCCCAGGATGCCTTCTGTCTGATCAGGTCACAGAGGGCTATGTTTGTTATGAGCTGCCATGACCTGGTCTGGATTGGGTCTGTCATGGCTGCTTATTATGGTGGGGGCTGGGCACAGCGTGTGGGCAGGGCAGCTGTATGTCCATGCGTCTTCCCGCCCTCCCGGGAAGCCCAGCTATCAGCACATTTGTTGTGCCAGCTAACCAGGTCTGGACAGTGGCCATGATCCCGTGGCCTGCGGATCACCGTGCGCAAGCTGCATGCGCGCACATGCATGTGGTTTGCACATGGCACAATGTACCGGCGATGTGGCTGCGGGAGGGTCCCATGTGGCTGAGTGAGCACGCAGCTCCGTGCAGGATCCGCAGTCCATGGGATCACAGCCAGTGGTGGTGTCACGGCTCCGGGGTTAGGAGCCAGGGAAGGGGTAAGAAAAAGGTAGATAGGAGGGGAAGGGCTGAAGGGAACAGGGGAAGTCCCACAGATGGAATAGGAAACCTCTCAGCTGTTCCCTGCTACCAGGGGATGGAGGTCTCAGCACAGGAGTTGAGACACCCAGACTATGAGGGCTTATGGCTCATCATCGAGGTCACAAGGTGGGAACAAGGATTCAGATGGAGAACGAAGACCACGGGGCAAGGAGCGAGAGTTCAGGGTAGGGAGCCAGATCCAAGGACCAGAGGGCAGGGGGACACAGAACAAAACCCCTCTAAAACTATGAGCAAGGGAATCCAAGCTATAACTAGGGAAGCCAAACTATATACAGAAGGGCAAGACAAGGAACACGGAGTGAAAAGGGGAAGCAGGGACCAAAGGAGTCCAGGTTGAGAGCAGAGGTGTGTTGTTAGGGGTGGACTCAATGGGCTGGAGCCCTGGATCTTTTCCCTGGAGCCCCGGATCGCAGGCAGGCTGTGCAGTGACAGCCTGCCTGTGATCAGGGACTCTGGGGAAAAAATACGGGACTTGCGTGTGCTGGTGTGCACCGTGGGCGAGCCGAGCCTTAATTTTGTTGACTGCAGCGGCCGCAGGGCAGGCTTGGCCCTGGCGCCCGACTAGTCAATAGCTCAATAGTTACTGCGCATGTCTCAGGCACCCGCCACTGCGTGCCTCTCTAGCTGACTGGCTCCTCCTTTCCATGTGCTGCTGCTGCTGGCCCTCAGCAGCACGTAGAAAGGAGGAGCCAGTCAGCTAGAGAGGCGTGTGGTGGCGGCCGCCTGAGACATGCGCAGTAACTATTGAGATATTGACTAGCCAGGTGCTGGGGCCGAGCCCGCCCTGCGGTCGCCACAACCATTGATGACGTAGAAAGTTGGAGGAGGTGGAGTGACAGTCAGCTAGAGGTGCACGGTGGCAGGAACACGCAGGCGCAGCAGTGAGTCCGCCAAAACAGCCATGAAGCGAGCGGGCACAGCACCATGATGAGGTGAGTGACTGAGCCTGAGCTGAACTTGAAAGCTAGTCCCTGGCATGCACACCTCAAAGGATAGGCCTGAATCAGTGTCTTCAATTCACGTAAGGGGTGAGTGAGCTTAAGTTAAGAACCTTCAGGAGACTAAGGGTGTTTATAGACGATCCCGCTGATGAGCGGGATCGCTAAATGCCGGGTTTCCCCCCCCCCCCGCCTTCTCTGCATGCCGTGTCTGCTGTTCAGACACGGCACAGAGTGCAAGTGCGCATGCGCACCTTGTGCGCATGCACACTCACCCACAGAACCCGGAAGTGCGGCGTAAAGCCGGCACTTCGGGAATCCGCTTTGGAGGGGGCAGGATCGCCTGCCCCCTCCGACGCGGATTAAAAAACAGCCGCAGCTAGTAGATGAGCGCCAAGAAAGGCGGCTGATCAAAGGATCAGCTGCCTTTTTGGTCTCGTCTATAAACGCCCTAAGCTCTGCACATTTGGTAGGGGTGGGGATTGGAGCGGGCAAGGGGGCAGCATGAACTAATTATGGGGCTGGGGGGGCACAACGGCTATGGGGTGGGGGCAGCACAAATTGAGTTTGGGGGACACAAATGATATATAACTAGAAGAATGTTTCTTTGCATGGCATAATGTACTTAATACGCTGCCTTTTGGGGTGTCTTGTGTGTTTGATTGTGGCTTGGCCATTGGAATTTAGTGCTCTGCATGAGTACTTTATTAGTTGCTTTCTGCTTGTGGAATGCTTGTAGTTGGAAATGTGGGAAACACCCAGTTGTAAACCATCATCGAGGGTGCCATGAGCACAGACAACCTCCATTTTGAAGAAGGGCAAAAGCACCTTTAAAGTTAATTCACATGCATACGAGTCGGGCAGTGCCCCCCAGGCAGTGTCCCTAGGCCTGCCGGTGGCTTTGCCACCAGTGGGAGTACTTTAAGTAGCTTGGGCACAAGCCCCTGACCCTTTTAGGACTTAAAAACGCCCCTGGTTGAGAGCAAGACTGGGAACAGGGGAACTAGGCAGGCATAACTATAGAAATAGGATCAAGGAACAACAGACCAAGGCTAGGAGTAAGGAAGACAGAGGG
The DNA here is from genome assembly GCA_003113815.1 of Sphenodon punctatus. Lineage (NCBI taxonomy): Eukaryota > Metazoa > Chordata > Lepidosauria > Sphenodontia > Sphenodontidae > Sphenodon > Sphenodon punctatus. Next base: position 1,432,185 of record QEPC01003796.1, on the reverse strand, counting down.
ATCAGAGCACAGGGAGCAAGAGAGCCAAGAGAGGAACAAGAGCAGGGAGCAAGGAACAACAAACCAAGGGTAGGAGCAAGGGAGACACAGAGAACAGAGCCAGAGCACAAGGACCAGGAGAGCTAAGCAGGGAACAAGAGCAGGGAACACAACTAGGCAGTATGAGCCAGGAGGAGAGAAGTTGCAGCAAGGGAAAAAGAGAAGACAAAGCTATGAACGAGGGGGGAAGGGGAGACAAGACTGGGAACAAGGGGGTGTGAGGACACAGAGCTATAAACACTGGGGTGTGAGGAGACAAGGCTAAAAGCCAGGGAGTGTGAGAAGGCAAAGCTACACACAGATAGGCAAGGCTACAGAAGGGGAAAAACCAGGACAACAGAGGAAAACTCACAGACCCAGATAATTCCAACAGAGCTACAGCACTGGGCAGAGCAAGCGTCAAGAGACAAACTGTTTTTAACGTATTTCAATTTTAAATTGATGTTTTATTATCATTTTATGTTGTGGAGTGCTCCGAGCCTCATTTAGGGCACTCTAGGAATGCAAATATTATTAATTAATTATTAAGCAAATCCTGGATCTCAAGCCAGCATATTTTTCAGCAATTGTGCTTTTTATTTGCAGGAGCCACACATCTGGGAGCTGAACAAAATGCTCTGGGGCAGGGGCCCATGAAAAAAGATGAGGCTAAACTGTAGATGCTTGAGAATATTTATGCAAACTTATTTCCCTGTATCTATGGGGTGCCCAGATCTTGTAAGATTTGCTGGAGCCAAATCCACCGCCATCACCTCCGTCTTATCAGGATTGAGCCTGTCTGCTCTGCCGCAACCAATCCGCCACGGTCTCCAAACACTGGGACAGCACTGAGATGGCAGGACCTGAGTCAGTTGAAAAGGAGAGGTAAAGCTGGGTATCATCAGCATACTGGTGGCAACACACATCAAACCCTCTCACGATCTCCCCCAAGGGCTGTATATATACATTAAACAATAATGGAGACAAAATGGAACCTTGCGGAATGCCACAATCCAGGGCCCGGGGCCTAGAAGATTCAGCCCCCAGGACAACGCGCTGGCTTTTCCCCGAGAGGAATGAGTGGAACCATCCAAGGACAGTCCTGTCCAGCCCCCCCCAGGGCTCGCAACCGTCTCAACAGCAGCCCATGGTCCACTGTGTCAAAAGCGGCCGAGAGATCTAACAGGATCAGAAGTGTTGAACGTCCTGCGTCCATCTCCCAGCAGAGATCGTCCACCAACGCTGTCTCTGTGCCATAGCTGGGGCGAAACCTCGATTGAAATGGGTCATGGAAACCAATGCTGTCAAGATGCACCTGGAGCTGCAGTGCCACCGCACGTTCAATAACCTTCCCTAAAAAGGGAAGGTTAGAGACCGGTTGATAGCTGGCGAGTACGTCCACATATCCAAAGATGGCTTCTTCAGCAGGGGGCGCACTACAGACTCCTTGAGACCAGGGGGCAATCTCCCCTGCTGAAGGGATGTGTTGATTACCCTCACCAGCACCGTCCCTAATGTCTCCCTGGAGGCTTTCACCAACCAGGATGGGCATGGATCTAATTCGCAACTGGTGGCTCTAACAGACCCCAGGACATCCACAGCATCAGTTGGCATCATTTCCAGAAACTCATCCCAAGAAGATGGACCAGACGGGGCCTCCATCACCTCGTGCTCCATCTCTACTGCCCCTAATCCAGCGTTGAAGTTGTTCTGGATCCGAGCGATCTTGTCTGCAAAGTAGGTGGCGAACTCCTCACAGTGGACCTGGGACAAGTCCCCGTCCAGGCGGAGGGAGGTCAGACTGAGCAGCCCCTGCACCACCCGGAACAACTCCACTGGACGTGACTTTGCAGACGCTATGAGGGCGGCAAAGAACTCCTCCTTTTCTGTTCTCACAGCCTCAACATAGGACCGCAAATGGGCCCTATGGAGAAGTTGGTTGGATTCAGTGCGAGTCTGACGCCAGCGTCGTTCTAGTCGCCTACCTGTCTGCTTCATACACCACAGCCCCTCAGTAAACCAAGGGGCCCTGCGGTGACGAGACAGAGGTAGGAGACATCTCAGAGCCACCAAGTCAATGGTGACTCCCTGAGTAAGTTGTCCCAAGCTTGGGCAAGTTCATCGACAGACTGGCTGTCAAGGTCTAAGGTTACATCCCCCAGGGCCTCCTGGAACCGTTGAGGTTCCATCAGCAGCCGGGAGTGGACCAACCTAACTGGTCCATTCCCCTTCTGGCCTGTAGGAGGTAATGATCTGTCCATGACAAGGGCGTAACCCTCACTTCCCCCCCTACCAGATCACCCACCCCAAGGCCAGAACAGAACACCAGGTTGAGGGTATGCCCCCCCACATGGGTCAGGCAGTTAATAACTTGGGACAAGTCCATGGTGGCCATGAACTCTCGCTCCGCTCCACAAGGCCGGCATCGGCATGGGTATTGAAGTCCTCCAGGACCAAAGCCCTGGAGGATTTCAGCACCACTGCTGAGACCAGCTCTGCTAGAGCGGCAAGGGATGCTGCTGGGCAGGAAGGGGCCTGGTACACCAGCAGCACCCCAAGATTGCCCCCAGCCAAATCGAACACCACATGGAGGGCCTTGATCCCTGGAATTTCCTGGACTGGATACCTCCTAACAGACCATGTCTCTAAAAATAACAGCTACACCACCTCCCCGGCCCCCAATATGAGGTTGGTGCTGCACGGCATACCCAGCTGGAACGAGGTCGGCCAAAATTGGCGAGCGATCAGTCCTTTGCTATGGCTGACCCCTCAGTGTGGAACTAATTCCCTCTGGATGTCTGATGCAGTTCCTCTCTCCTAACCTTAAAAAAATGCCACTTTCAATTATTTAACTTGGCTAGAGGGTGTTATGATTCGATCCCATATGAGCAATGTTCTGGAGAAATAGAAAAACTAGATCATGTTGACTTCACTGTGTGGTTTTTATGAGGATCACTCCTGTCTTGGCAGGCAAAGAATTTCTTTCTGTGAGGCATGAATTTGAATTACCATTAGCTTCTACTCTTCATTTCAACATCTAATCCACGGCATTTTTTGCCTTTTTAGTTGTTTATTTACATTAAAAAATGTTTTTATTTATTTTGTAAAAAAATGTTTATGTGAAACATTCCTGTTTTCTGGTTGCCTTAGGTAGTAGTTTTTGTTTATGGCTAGTAGCTGAATAAATTAAATTAAATTGTAAAATTAAGCTAATTTACCTTTAAAGAGCACCTTAAGACTTTTTTGATATCCAGGTACTTGGCTCGCACAAGGTATATTTTGCCTGCATCAGATCATACAAACTTACTGAGATTTACATACATCACACTATGCATTATCAAAAAGATAACCAAAATAATGAAAGGGATCAGTTCTCAGCAAACCTAACAATGAAATCAGAATTGGAGTTTGTGGACCAACCTGTTTGAATGACAAGGAATTGCTAAAACGAGCAACCCTACATTCAAACAGCAATGCTGAAGTGAAAAGCTTTTCATTTTAAAAAACGCCCCATGTCTGAGGAATGGCTTGTCTATTGGTTTTTCTTAATTAGTTGTGGTATGCCGAAGAAAATGCTGCAGTCAGTTGGAGATGAATCATGGGGAATTTGAATATAATCATGGATTTGTGATTCATCTGTGATTTTTTGTGTGCAAACTTATCATTACTGCCTTCTCTTCTGCTGCTTGGTCAATATTTTGTTTCCCCTCTGGGGTGTACCAGAAGGGAAGGAGGACCCCATTGGCAGGGTGTCCAGTTGCAGCAAGGATGAGCCAAGACAGTTCTCTAGTCTGCCCTCTATAGGTAGATGACAAGTATCATCCACAAAAGCCTGGTATGGGGGTAATGGTGGAAAACAATAACAGTGGTAGTTTCAGATGGTACCACAAGTGACCACGTTTTGATCCACAGGCCGCATGGCCACTCACGGTGCTGTCAGTCTGAACTGGCCCGCCAGATGTTTCCCTGGCTGGATCAGGGGTTTCCCCAGGCCGTGGCAGTTTTTACCGTGGGCTGTGATGAGGTCCCATCGTGAGTCACAGTCCACTTTAAGTGATGCTGCGGCCTGGGGATGCCAACTCCGGATGAGGGCAGAGCACGCTGTCATGCGTGATGGCCCGCTCTACCTGACCCGTCTGGGCCTGGAGCTGCTCCAGATGTGCGCAGCGGCTTCATAGGCTGCCGCGGCTGCCCATCAGGGAGGAGGGTGGGCTGCGCTCAGCAGCGCAGGGGCTGTGCGGACCCACATCTGCACGTTGTCCTTTCCTCTCCCTGCTCCAGGCCCACACACATCTGCTCGGAGGCCAGGCCAGATCCTGCCCGGGGTGAAGACCCTGGTCTCTCAGGTCTAAGTCTAACACTTTTATCCTCCATCTGTATCATGCTCCTCTCTGCCTCTTGCCTGATATTAGGGGTGTGAAAGAGGGCACAATTTCATTTTTCCTGAAAAAAAAATGTAGCTATGGTTTTTTGTTTTGTTTAAATTTTGTTTTCATTTAAAATTGCATTTCCAGTCTGACCGGTGCTTTGCCCCGACAGAGTCTCACAGCTGTGAGGCTGTGGAAAGGGGAACGTGGTCTTTCAAAGTGACAAAGAGCAGCCGGCCTGGCCCCCTGACACTTTGAAAGGATGGGCACCGCTTCCTAAGAGGCAAAATGAAAACAAACAGGATTCTATTTGCATTAAACTTCATTTGTTTCCCTAATAACTAAAACAAAATTGGGAAACAGAAACAAAATGCACCCCCCTATCTGATATACCAAGGAGCTATAGAGGAATAGGATACACAAAGCTGCCCTAAATTAAATCAGTTAGAAGTCTCAACTCACTGTCTAACAAACAGATTGTTCAGATATCCCAAACTGACCCTAATTAGCACCTTTGCATGCAACCTTAGTAGAGTCCAATGCTTAATGGGTGAAAAAAGACACACACTTAACATAGCTTTAACGTTTCTTATGCATGTTGCAGGGCTGCATAGACTGCCAATAGAGCCCTGCATCATGTAGAAGAAATGTTAAAGCGGCATTATGTGCATGTCTGTTTTCACTCAATGAGTGCACAGAGTGAACTATCTCCTATTACGTAGAAGAGAATTTCTCCAGAGTAGGGTGAGGAAACTTGCATTTTTAGGCTAGGCGGTACATCTATTTTGTGGAAGATTCTCAAAGTAGGAGAACAGTCAACAACAAACACCCCTAAAATCTCTATTGAAAATCAAGGCTTTTCTAATTGTTTTTGTTGCAATGGGTTAAGGCAAGGAAGAATTGAACCTCTAGCCTGCGATGGACGCTTCTTTATTTGGGCCGCTTTCCAATTCCTGGGTTTGGTTCTGGGATCCACTCCCACTCTCTACCCTGAAGCACTGAAAGAATGAGCCCAGGGGGGAGTAGACATGGTGGCTTGCTTTCAAGGATAGTGGATGGATCCATAGCATGATGTTATGGATCCATCCACTATCCTTGAAAGCAAACCACCATGTCTACTCCCCCCTGGGCTCATTCTTTCAGTGCGTCAGATCCATGATATGGATCCCCCACACCTTCTCCATCCTGAATACACCTCCTAAACAACACCTCCAACTCCTATCCAGAAACTTGCCAGGCTTAATTTATGGGGATGGGGCTTGTCAGGGATCGGCCCCATCAATTAAATTCAAGGGGGGATGAGCCTCGAGAAATGTGGGGAAAAACCCCCAAAAACAACGACCCAGGAAAAGGCCGATATTGATCATATCGGGATTGGAAAAGAAAGGCAGAAAGAAAACCCAGATGGTTTATTTGGCTGTCATTAGTGACTTTCTTGCCTCACCACCTGCACTGGTCATCATATGGTTTAAATCACAAGAATGCCTGGTTTATATTCAGCTGTAGAGAGGCAGGTTAGACCAATGGTTGGGTTGCTAACTGGAGAATAAAGTCCCCTGGTTTGACAAGCTCTGAGCTGGGAGGTGTGGCTCTGAGCCAACTTGGGCCCCAACAATTATTTATTTATTTTACAAATTAGGCACCGGAAACATACTAATTCACAACATGGCATGTGGGAGGCTGACTAGATAGGTGGTATTGTATATTGTGTTTTATATATTGCCAATAGCTTTTTAGTTACGGCAAATAAAGATTATACTATACTGGCGTTGTAAGGTCAAGAGCTTGCCATACTAGTTCTCTTATGCTGGGTTTCAGTGCTTTTTGTTAGAACAAAACCTCTTTTTTGCACTGAAGTCCGTAACCATAAATCGGGAAAGCGTGGTGTAGATTTGATGGCTAAAATGACCTTTATCTTTTCAAAATTAAAGTAACAAAGACAATATTTCCAAGATACCCTCTCACAAGTACACCCTGTGGGAGCGGCTCTACTCTTAACAGATTTTATATTTGTTTTCAGCATAAGAGATGAAATAGAATCATTTGTCTAAGGAGATAGCTGAACCATTACTGCTAGAATGTTATCAGTCAACTGCATGGCCTCTTGCCATTTTCAAATGTTCCTAATATATTATATACAGAAAGTACTAACATTGACATTGGAGCTTGGGACTGCCAAGGCTGCTGCATATCCTCTTTGCGAGGTCAAGCCCGGTCACGGAAGACAAAGGATCTTTGAATATGTCTTTAGTCCTTCATTTTCCCTTGCTATGCAGTTTTTGGTTTCCAAACTTCTGTAACGCTCCCAGACTTGGTTTCTTCTTAAAAAGAATACTTTGTACTCTTTTGTAAACATGTCTCCATTAGTGAAAGCAGCCTCATGGGAATCTTTAACCCCCCTCCCCCCCCACAAACCAAACAAGTCAATGTTAGATAAAGTGTATAGACTTCGATAAAACCTTTCAAGAATTTAAAATTGATACGACGTGTGGCACTATTTTAATTGATGTAATACACAGTCTAATCTGAAATGGGCAAAGATGAGCACTAATCAAGAATTTTAGAATGGATTTGAAAACAAATTGTGCTGGCTTTAGTCTAATTTGCAAATGGCAGTGTTACAAAGCATTAGGCAAAGTAGCCACACAAAGGATTGCCAATTTGCTACAGAATGCAAATGATCTCCAGGGCAGTCACTGGCAGAGGGAATACATTCAACCTGAGAAGAAGAAAGAACATGGCAAACTTAAAGCCTGCTCCTGCTCCCACTAAAATCAATGGCAAGATTCCCATTCGCTTCAATGGAAACAGGATGGAGGTTCCGTTTCGTGGTGCCAAAAGACAATGGTGATGGAGGTTTTTAAAATGATGTAGTCCTTAACGTCTATGCTTTTAAGGGCGTTCCAAAGGTTTCCCCATTTGCTGGGTCCCGTAGCAACAACACATAAACAGCAGGCTTTGAATGAATGCGAGGACTTTTCTACTTGGGATGATGTTTTACACAAATGTCTCATCTTGTTCTGAAGGTTTTGCTAGGTTTCATTTTTCAAAATTACAATTTTCAGCACCATTCAAAGCAGTGATAAGACTGTGTGCCGCCCCATTCTCTTTATAATGAAGCTATGCTTTCATCGCACTGCAGAAGCAGTTCAAATCTTTTAAAAATAATATATATAAAAAACTATTGCACAGAAGAGAACAGATTTGATTTTCCAAGATCTTGAAGTGTTCTTTCAAAAGAGGACAGAAAGAACATGCTGCTAATCTCAACTCAACCAAACTGGACTGAAGTGACGCAGTAGAAGTGGCACAAGAGTACAGCAAAGTCTTCAAGGACAACATAGTGTACCTGACTCTCCTAACGTTTTTACTGGTTTAAATCAAGAATAACGCTGGCTGTTATAATCACAAGATGGTGCTTTACTTGTGTAAAACCAGTGTATACAATGGGGAATCAGCTGTACAATTTATAACTCCTCTTATCCCACAGGCTCAGGTTGGGAACAACATGTAAAACAACAATAAATTGAGCTTAAGGCTCTGCCAGTGCAAGCTACAGGATTGTGCTATAAGAATCTGGTGTGAGCTATGAAAAGGATGTTGCCAGCTTTAAACCCCCACCCCATAACCAGTTCATTTGTGCCCCCCACCCCCTAATCAATTCATGCTGCCCCAGGGGCACAAATGCACTTTTTATGGTTGAGGGCAGCATGAATTGGTTATTGGGGCACAACTGAACTGGTTATATATATATATGTCTCTTTTCATGGCATAATGTGCTTAATAGGTTGGCTGCATTTTGGGTGTCTTGTGTGTTTGATAGCAGCGCCCCCAAGCCAGGCAACATCCCAAGGCCTGCCAGCGGGACACAAAGAGGGGGGCCCATCTTGACTTCTTGGCCAGGGGCCCACTGCACACAGCTATGCCCCTGCGTGAGAATAGAGCCGCGATTACCATCACAGAAGTTTCCCTGCCACCCTGGTAACAAGTGAAAGTGCCTCTGCTTTAAAGACTAGCTTTGGGGCTAAGCAGCAGGTGTCACGCCTTAACTGTATTATACGTGCTGAACGCTCAATAAGAGTGACATTACAGCATCTTGCAATTCTTTACATTCATTTAGATCCAACTCTGTATTTGGCACAAAAAGCTGAAGGGAGAATTTCTCCTCTTTCTTATTCTACATCCCTTCCAGTTGCTTTGTAGTGAGTGGAACTGCAGTGGTTTAACTAAGAGGAAAATTTGACCCCCAAAACATTATTCTGATTAGCATGCTCTCCTGGTTGAATATCATGAAAAATCTCCAATTTCCCCATATGATGATTAATAGGGCCATCTTGAGGGTAGGGTAAATTACAGCTATATGAATGAAGAAAACTCCATTTGTTTCAGTGGCATAAATGAAAGCAAACTAAAGTTGGTATATAGCTAAGGAATAAAGTGACTAGTAATGCTGGACATGCAGCTTTTAAGATACCTTCAGGGTGTCAGATTTTGAGAGAGTGGATGCTTAGCATTTTCTAAAAATCAAGCCCTTTAATGGAGCATCAGACACTCCAAAACTGAGGCATCCAAAACCATTACTCACTTTTGAATTTTGTTTTTAAATAGATGGTAGGAGAAGTAAGAGTAGGAGCAGTGAATGGACATTATATTGTCCATTCATTATATTCATCACCTCATCGCACATTCTCCTGCCCTGAGGGCCACAATCCCGCCCCCCCTACCCCCAGAATCTTATTCAGGCCACTGCGGAGACTATGCACCAGCAAGGTCACCTGGCTGAGGGTGGTGGTGGAGCTGCTCAGTGTCTCTGTGACACCCAGGAATGGTCTCAGGACAGAGACAGTTTGGGAAATAATCTCCCATTCCTCCCTGTTGTACCCTGGAGGTGCCTTGAGGTCTGTCTCCAGTTCCACCTGATGCAGGACGGCTTTCTGTTCAAGAAGCCGCTCAAGCATCAGGAAGGTGGAGTTCCACCGGGTGGAGACATCTTGGATAAGGGTGTGCACCGGGGACCCTTGCTCGGCCTGCTTCTCCCGGAGGAACTCGCGGCCCTTCATGCTCCGGTTGAAGAAGCCCGCTAGCTTCCTCCCCTGTTCGACCAGGGAGCTAAGGGTGCCTGGTCCAATGCCTTTATCACCCAAGCCCAGAGCATCCTTCACCACCAGGTGGAGGGTGTGTGTGGCACAAGGGATACTCATGAACCCCCAGTCACGGACTGCCTTAAGGATATTGGCCGCGTTGTCCGTGACCACACACCCCTTGGTGAAGGCCGCGCCTGGCGTGAGCCACTCCCTCACCATGGTGGCCAGGGCTGCCTCTAGGATCCTTGCAGTGTGGGAGCTGTCCATAACATGGGCCTGAAGCAGGGCCCACCTATACCCTGCTTCAGGTCCCCTCCTACCACTGCCAAGCACTGCCTCTGGGTCCTGCCACCAGTGTGCCGTCACCACCAGGTATGCTTGCTGTGCGTTTCTGGCGGACCACAGGTCTGTGGTAAAGTGGACTGTTGCCCCCCGAGCCCCTGCAAGTTGCTCCCTCACCCGCTCCTTCAAAGCCCTATAGAGCTGTGGGACTACAGTCCGACTCAGGGCGGAGCGGGAAGGAAGCTTAAAGTTGGGAGCCAGGAACCCAAGCAGACGCTGGAAGCCCTTGTCCTCCACAATGGAGAAGGGCTGGCCATCCAGGGCAATCATCTCGGCAACCAGGCGCTTGCCTTTTTCCTGGAAGCCTGTGCCACGGCGCCCTGCCGATGGCCTCGACACATCGCCCCACCCCATCTCCTCCATGGTGGACTGGCGGTGCTGCTGGGGAGGCTCCTGCAGTTTTTCTGCCCCCATAATGCTCCTGCTGCTGGTAGAGGCAGCAGCAGTAGCTGCAGAACGCTGGCCCGCTGAATGGGCCGGGCGACTGGCCGCTGGAGTCGGGAACCCGCTGGCATCCACTTCGCCTGCCTTCCCGCTCAGCAACACAGCACTGTGGCATGCCTTCAGGTGCCTGGCCATTGCAGTTGTGCCAAGGTTGGCAAGCGCCCGCCCACGCTTCACCACCTTTTGGCACAGCGTGCACTGCACCTCTCTGGGATCATCTGCCCTCACCTGCTTAAAATGCTCCCAGACAGTGGATGTTTTTCCCCCTCCTGCTGCCTTCTTGCCCGCCCCGGCAGACGTGCTGCTGCCAGTGCTGCTGGGAGAGGGAGAACTTTGTGGCACTGGTGGTGATGCAGCTCTGGGAGGAGGAGGGTCAGACATTGCCTCATGGACATAGATATCCTCTGCGGCACTAGTGTCACTGACTGCTGCCTCTTCCTCACTGTCCCCAGCGATCATGGCGATGTCCCCAGAAGGGGAGTACTGGGACCCGGAGGGTAGACTGCCCGTGCCCGCCATGCTGCTGGCACTCTCCCTGTGCCCCCCTCTGTGGCTGCTAGTGCTGCTGCAGCTGCCGCTGCTGCCACTCCTCCTCTCCCAGTCCCTAGTACTGGCATTGCCCGGGGATCGGGCCCTGCCTCTAGCATCCGGGGTGGGATCCACCAGCTCTGGGCTACTGGGGATTTCCTCGACTGTGGGGGACATTGGTGGCCCTGGAGGAACATCGGTAGAAGAAGCAGCCCCAGCTCCTGCTCCATCACCACGCACAGCAGACACAGATGCAGCAGCCTGAGCCTCAACTCCTGCAGGCCTTCCAGTGCCCTGAGTGTCAGTGGAGGGCACTGCCAGGAGACGTTGCAGAGCACCCTGGGCCCCTAAAGCAGGCCTCCTGATTTTGGGAGGGGGTGAGGCGCTCTGCCTCTGGCTACTGCTGCTGCCTGCTGCCGCTCCTCGTGCACGGCCTCTGGGACGTGCCCCATTGCCTCCCCTACGGGCAGCAGATCGGCCTCGCCTTCTCCTTCCCTTCTCCATTTCTCCCGAAAAAAAACAATGTTTTTTAATATATAATTTTTTTTAATTTTTTTATTGAATTTTTTAATCAAATATTTATATCTCTATATCTACACTAACAACTAACTAACTACCTAACTAATAAATGTATTCTAAATTTCTAAATGTTATGAATAACTCCAACAAACCCTAAAGCTGAATCACAGTAAACTCACTCTATCAGTATAGTAAACCTTAAACTAAACTACTCAAACAAAAATGTATCTACCTAATCCTATCTATCTACCTATGAATATATGGGATGGGGGTTGGGGGGCAATCACAAACAAGACAAGGAGGGGTACAAAACTGAAATGAAACCTAAATCAATCTATAAATTAATATACTACTACTCTAATGAATCAAAAAAACAGGGGAAGGGAATGGGGAGGGAATATTCAATGGAGGGGGGAGGGAAGGAGGAAGATTGAAGATTGAACACAGGGAGGGATAAAAACAAAAAATAACAACTAAATCTATCAAAGCTAATGTAAATAAATGAGAATATGGGGGTAGATGGGTTGGATGGGTGAAATAGGAGGAGGATGGCAATGGATTGGGGAGCTGGAAAATGCTGGGTGAGGGAGCCTTCTGAAACGCCTGCTGCTCAGGAACAGTGACTAGCTCAGAAGGTATTGGGAAGGGGGGAGGCAGACAGTTTTGTTTCTTGCTGCGCCCGCCTCAAATCAGCCCCATTGGCTCCGTGCAGCCTAGCCCGTGGCCAATCATAGACTGCCAAGCCAGTGGTCTGAGGCGAAAAGAGATGGTGATTCGGCAGGCTGGCTGCTACTCCAAGCCACTCTCCACCCGTTACCTGGAAGTCTGCTCCAGCTGAGTCCGATGACTTCCCCCTCCCTGCTACATTTGGCCTTCCAGTGACCTGACAGTGACAGAACTACCGAACGCGATCCGAACTGACCGAACTGTTCGGCCATTACGCCGTTCAGTTCTGTTCAGTATGTTCGGCCATTTCACTGTACGGTGTTCGGTTCTGCTTGGTATGTTCGTGTTCGGCAGTCCGAACAGGCCGAGTTCTGGCCAAACACCAAACTTCCGAACCGCGTTCGCCTATCCCTAGTTACATCTAAGGAAGTTATACTGTATATATCAGGCAATCTCAACCTGGGGCTCAGGAGCACTAGAGTGCTCAGGCAATGTGTGAAAGTGCTCCCCAAGCCAGCTGTCAGTAGTGCTCAGGAGCACTCCCTCATCCATTAAAGTCAATGTGAGCTGGGATTGAGTAATTAAGGGGAGACTTAATCTATGCATATTTATGCAAATCATTCATGCAAATTATGCAGTATTCACAAATAGTCACTTATGTCACTCCGGTGCTCATGACTAGAAAAAGGCTGAGACCCAAATGCTCATTTGAGCCATCAGAGGTTATGATTGACCAGTTAGTTCCCAACAGAAGCCATCACCTGCTGAAACAGCACGTACTATACAGACACACAATCTTTTTTAAAGCAATAGATATTTTATCAGATCAAATCTTTATATTTGGCAGATGCAACCTGAAAAACAGGTTCTCTATAACACCAGCTTCTTGCACAGCAAGACTACATCATCATGAGAAGTCACTTCCTGTTTTGACTTGAAGTGAGGGTGACTTGGATTCAGGAGAGCATCCACTCTGTCACATGAACCAAAAGAGGCCTCCCATTATTTAGTAAAAACTTATATCCTGCCCCTCCTGCCCAAAGTCAGCTAGGGGCAGCAAACAACATAAATCTACAAATTTGAAAACAAATCACAAAAACTCACCCTCCCTCCTAAACCCACTCACCCCCCCCTCACAAAAGGCCTGGCGGAACAGCCAGGTCTTACACAAACGTTGAAACGACTGGAGGGTGGGGGCCAACCAAGCCTCCTCCGGGAGTGAATTCCACAGCACAGGGGCAGCCACCGAAAAAGATCTCACATCAGTGGCCACCCGTCTCGCCCGGGGAACCTCCAAAAAGGCCCCCACGGACGATCTCAGGGGTCGTACGGGCACATAGGAAGTGAGGTGATCCTGCAGATAGGCAGGGCCCAGGCCGTGAAGGGCTTTAAAGGTCAAAACCAGCACCTTGAACCTAGCCTGGTGCTTTATAGGCAGCCAGTGCAGAGCCTGGAGCCCAGGTGTCATATGCTCCCTGCAGCCTGCCCCAGTAAGGAGATGGGCCGCGGCATTCCGGACCAGCTTCTTGGGCAGCCCCATGTAGAGCACGTTGCAGTAATCCAGCCTCGAGGTGATGAAGGCATGGATGAGAGTGGTGAGGTCAGAGTCTGAGAGATATGGCCGAAGCTGCCGGACAAGATGTAACTGCCAAAAAGCACTCCCTGCCACGGCCACAACCTGAGATTCCAGGCTGAGCCGTGAATCGAGGAGCACACCCAGACTCCGTACCACCCCCCAGAGGAGATTCAACCACTCCCAGGCCCTCATCCACCAACATAATCTCTGTTTTGTCAGGAGTCAGCTGCAGATGGCTCAACCTTATCCAAGCCCCCGCAGCCGACATGCACTAGGAAAATAAAGAGACTGCATGGCCTGGGTCGATGGAAAAAGAGAGGTAGAGCTGACACTGCATGCCCTGAAACCCTCTCAGGATCTCCCATAACGGCTGCATATAGATGTTAAACAAGAGGGGGGACACAATGGCACCTTGCAGGACTGCACACGTGAGGTCCCGGGGGGAAGACGTATACTCCCCCAAGACCACCCAGTGAGTTCTCCCGACCAGGAAAGAATGAAACCAGTCCAAGACCATCCCACCATCCTGTCCCTCGGCACAGTCCCACAGGTGAGTCACCAACACCTCATGATCAACTTTGTTGAACGCAGCCGAAAGGTCTAGTAGGACCAGTAAGGTCTGACGACCCTGGTCCAACACCAGACGGAGATCATCAATCAAGGCCACCAATGCACTCTCCGTACCATACCCAGGTCGAAACCTGAACTGAGGGGGTTAAGGAAACCGGTGCGATCCAGATGTTCTTGGAGCTACCGTGCCACAGCCCCGTTCAATAACCTTCCCTGGAGCATCAGCATCAAGAGATGGTTTCTTGAGCAGGGGTCTAACCACAGCCTCATTCAGGCATCCTGCCCTCCCAAAGGGGGCACTAACCACCCCAGCCAGCAGCGGCCGTAACATCTCCGGGCTGGCTTTCACCAGCCAGGACAGACAAGGATCTTGTTCACAAGTGGTGGGACGAACAGATCCCAACAAGGACTCCACATTGGCAGGTGATACCATCTGAAACAGATCCCACAAAACAGGACAGGACGGGGCATCCACAGCCCCAAGATGATCCTCTGCAATAACTGCGGAACCGAAATCGTGGCGAATGTGAGTGATCTTATCTACAAAGTACTGGAACCGGTCACAGCGGTCACTGGATTGCTCCAAGTCCAGGCGGAGACAGGCAGGACTGACCAAACCTTTCACCATCTGGAAAAGCTCCGTTGGACGTGACTTTGCAGATGCAATTAGGTATCAGTTAGTTGGGAAATGAGATTTCTGTCACACACTTTCCAACTTTTTGACTTCAATTTCCAATAGGAAAAAATATATATCAAAATTTGCTTAAATGAACATACCCAAATTTCAAATTGGTGTTAATCCCTTCCCCACTTCATCTTCGCTGCATGTGTTCATTCACAATGCAACTCGCGAGAAACGTTGTTCACCAGAATGCAAAGATTTTCAGTTTTTTACATTTTCAGATCCCCCCGCTTTGAAAAGTGGCAAAGGAAAATAGGACGGGAGTGTGCCAGGGGTCCGAGAGGCTGTGAAGAGGGGGCAGGGCTGTGTGAATTGGGGGGTGAGGGGTAGTGCGGGGTGGGTCATAGGGCTTGTATTATCTCTCAAGACCCACCTGCAAATCCCACCTCAAGACTCACCTCTTCCCTTCTCCCTCCCCCAACTCCTCTCTCCTTCTAATACCCTCAATTCAGTATAATTTGTTACCTGAGGTGTGTACTCATAGCCTCACCACATTGACCAGCCAGCCATCATTCTCGATGTAACCAAGCTAAGCCTGTGCACCTGGAACCTCCCATCTTTGTGAATGTTACACTCCTTGTCTCTTCCTCTGTTGCCTTTCCTTCGTCTCCCCTCCCTCCCTCTATTGTAAGCCCTAGGGCAGGGACCATGTCTATTCCCTTACTTTGTAAAGCGCCAGGTACATTGCTGGAGCTGCATATAATGAATTGGGGGAGGGGTCAGAGGGGCTGTGTGTGAGGAGAGGGCAGTGTTGGGGGGGGGGGAGGGGTCATCATAGGGCCTGTATGAATTGGGAAGGGCTGTGTAAATTGGGGAGGAAGGGACAGTGTTGGGGGGTCATAGGGCCTGTATAAATTGGGGAGAGGCAGGGCAGTACTGGGGGGGTGGGTCATAGGGCCTGTATGAATGGGGGAGAGGTGGGGCAGTGTTTGGGG
>QEPC01003796.1:1277856-1416354 GCA_003113815.1 Sphenodon punctatus | reverse complement strand
GGGGCAGTGTTTGGGGGGGGTCATAGGGCTGTATGAATTGGGGCGGAGTGGGTCAGTATTGGGGGGTCACAGGGCCTGTATGAATTGGGGAGGGGAGAAGCAGTGTTGGGGGGGTCATAGGGCCTGTATGAATGGGGGAGGGGCGGTCTTGGGATGGGCGCGCGGCGGGAAGGAGCAGAGGTGCGGGTCAGCGAGGGTCGCGGGGAGTGGAGGGCCGGTGGGGGAGGAGGAGGTGCCGCCGCAGCAGCCGCGTCGCGTGTTCTCCGCACCATGGCGACGCCGGGCGCTCAGGAAAACACGTCATGCCGCGCGCCCGTTGCCGCAGCCGGCTCTTGTGCCAGCGAGAACCGGAGCCGCTGGGGGTTGCAGCTCGGCAGCGCGCGCAGGCACCGCCAGCCCGACTCCCCGTACGTATCTCGGCGGGGAAGGAAGCCCCCGGGCTGAGGGAAGCGCGGGGGAGGGGGTGTGGGAGAGCTCCCTTCGCCGCAGAGTTGGGGTGACGGTCTCTCAGTGCTGGGGTGTGCGCGCGTGTGGAGGACCCGGCCCGGCCCGGCCCGGCGTCAGGCTCTCACTAGAGTTCAGCGGTTAAACAGCTGCCCCCGTGGTCCAGGATCCATCTATTGGCCCGTGCTTAGATTGGAAACTTCTCGGGGCAGGGACCGTCTCTTTAACTTACGTGTATCTGTAACGCGCTGCGTGGGGCTGGCTGGGGCTTTAGACAGGACAAGGAGTCTCGAGTAATAGCGGGAGCAGGGGGGCTGAGAAGGGGATGAAACATTTCTCGGGGGGGGCTGGGCTGGGGTCCTGCTCTCATAGGAATTCAGTAGGGGGTAATAGAAGGGGATGGAGTATGTTCCTAGTTCTGTGTGTGCATGGGGTCCCAGTCTCCCAGAATAGGCTGTAGTGGAAGGGGATGAAGCATTTCTGGAGTGGGGGGCTGGGCTGGGGTCCTGCTCTCATAGGAATTAAGTAGAGCGTAATAGAAGGAGATGAAGCATTTTCTGAGCCATAGCTGTGTCTCCCTGTGTTTGTAGGGTGTCTGGTGTCAGCCGCCAATAGAAAGGGATGAAGCATTTCCCTAGATGCAGCTGTCTCCCTTTGTGTTGTGTAGGCTGTGGTCTGGTATCAGGCTCTCATTAGAGTAGGGTGTGAAGTGGAAAGAGACAAAGTATTTTTCTATCTGCTGCCTGGGAGTGTGTGTGTAGGAAGTGGTCTAGTAAGTCTATTAGAGTAGGGTGTGTAGTCGAAGAGGATGAAGCATTTTCTTAGCTGCTGTCAGCCGGCTTGGCTCTGTGTCGAGATTCAAATTATATCCTGTCCTCTGTAATAGGGGCTTTTTCTCCCTTTTACCCACATGACAGCCCTAGTGTACTTTCCTGATTGTGTTAACTAGCCAGTCCCTCACCCCACCAAGTCTGTATGAGCCTCTGTAGGTTAGTCCAGTTCCTTTGGCAAGAGGCTTTCTTGCCCCCACGTGACCAGCTTGAGTGAAATCCGTTGGCAATAGGCTCTTGTGTTGGACTGAGACATACTATACCAGAGACTGATGCTTGCCAGTTGTACTTATTTATAGCAGATCTTTTGAGCCTAATGTGTATTTTTACTCTGTGCTTATTCACATTAGGCTGATGTACTCGCTGTAACTGGTTACAAACGTAAGCTATTTGGTTGGGACTGCGTTCTGAAAAGTTTTACGTGTCCAGACTTACGTGTACAGTTGACATTGTTGCTTAGTTGTTTTTTTATTAAAATTTTTGCAAGAATATATTTGTAAATGCAAGCATGGCCAAGGTCACCCTGACGAAAATTAGGGGCATGTTCTTACAGAGGTCTAATTTGACCTCTTCGGTCCTTTTTACACAGGCGGCAGCCATGCACGAACACCCAGAAATCTGAGCGTTCATGCGTGGGTGCCGCCCGTGTAAATCCCACGGCGGGTGAATAGGTGTGCATGCGTGCACGCTCCTGCATACATGCATGTACACCCATCTCCACCTATCCGTCACACGCGGAGCAATCGGCGAAAATGGTGGGTGCTCCATGTGTGTAGATGGGTGTGTGCCCGTCTACACCATCTGCCCACCGCAGTGCACACTGCCCCCCCCCCCCCACACACACACAGTGCGTGTAAGAAGGGCCTTTGTGCTGTTGGATCAAGTTGTTCAACTGTTTGGATGCCCAGTTTTTTTAAACTAAAGATAAAGAAAGGGTGTAATCGTTAAAAGATCAACCTAAAGAGTTAAGTTTATGCAAAAGTTATATCCATGTTAACATCTCTTGTAGGATTTGGGCAAGAATCCCAAATATTCTAATATGCAAAACCTCTGTTGAAATCCGTGAGCTTGTCATCCTTTCACAGCAGGCTGTTCTTTCTATGATCCAGTGATTGAGAAGTGAAATGCAGACCCTAACCTTGCAAACATTTACATGAGAGCCCCCTAAATTGGGTTGGCAATTTGCGTTAGTGTCTGCTGGATCAGAACCTTAAAATGTAGTTACCGTACGGCAGGGGTGCTCAGAGTTTCCAGACACAAGAACCAGGTACCAAAAATTTGCTGAGAAAAAAGCAAAACACAGGACCATTAAACCAGTGCAGGGCCTTGGACCAACCCTATCCAAGAGACAGAAGTGGCTTCCGATCCACGGTCTGGCCACCCCTGCCCTAAGTTAACTGATGGAAGATATTTACTTAATATTGCATATTCTGTATTTCTACACACTGATTTGCTGTGGGGTGTATTTCACAGTGAATAACGCTTATATGTTAAAGAAAATACACTTGTGCAAAAGTTCCCAACGCTCAGTTTTTAAAATGATTTGGATGAATACATCAAATTAATACTGGTTTATTACATTGCCATTGTAAGAACTGAATAATATGTTCCCTTTTTAAAAGGAAAGATTGTAACACAGATCTATTTTGTATGCAATTTTAAAAATTGCCCACAAGATCATATTTTTGTGTGTCACTGTCCGCCATGCGTTTGCCACCGTAAATGCATGTATAGTGCATTCCTTGTCTCGAGGAGTTGAACCTTGCGGCGTGGACATGGATGATCCGCTGCAGGATCGTACGGAGTATATTGGGCGACCAAGCAAGGAAAGAACATTGCTGAAGGCTTTACGGCAGAAAGGTGTCTTGAAGAGAGAATTCTGAAATAAAGGCCATATTATTGTAGCTTACAAAAGGGGCAACTTGGAAGATTTCAGGACAGCAAATAGTTGAAATGCAAGCACTGGGTTAATGGATGCCCTGCAGACTAAATTCACTCTTTTGTCGTCTTGACCGTGCTACCGTTTTGCTGCCTGTACCAAATTCTTGGCAGAGTTTTCCTAGACTCAAGACATATACAGCATTATAACTGAAGTTGCCAAAATGGCGTCAGGCCCCCAAGTGGAGTCGTGCCGTCTGTCGATAGCATCCTGGTCTCATTGGTACTTTATTTTGTGTTGTCGTTGCTATCTGAAGTCATGGGATTATATAGAAGTCTCAAAATGGGGCCACGCTGGCTAAAAGTTGAACTGCAGTATGCCAGTTTGTTTTGGAATGTGTACCCTGTGTGCTAAAAGTTTCACTATAATATACATATTTTGCTTTGTAGCCCATGGTGTCGAATTTAAATTGAATGTCATGGATGAGGCCGCTTTGTCCCTTGGGACAATTGATGTTTCCTATTTATCTGGTTCAACAGAATACGCTGTCACAAGGTGTAAGCACTCAAGTGAAGAATGGGTAAGTAAAAATATGGAAATTAGCAAACCCCTGGTCTGCTGTTGCTTAAATCGTAGCAAGGTTTGTTTCTCCAAATGTTGGGAGTGAAGGAAAGAATTGTGTCCCCACGTACACTTACCCTATTTCCTCCCCACCACCTTGTACTTGCTTGAGAAATTAGGCTGTTTTAAAATGGGACGTGTCCACCCTCATGCATCTGAGCGCCTGTCCTAAGATGGTGTGGGTGGGCGTGTGCTTCCGTGACACTCACACCGCCCATGCATGGAGCATTGGGGGAAAACCGGGATGCTCTGTGCAAGGGCATGGGTGGGTGGTGAGTAGGTAGGGGTGGACGCCGAGCACACCCCCGTCCTGTCTGATCTCCCCCCTCACTGGACGTGCGTGTTCGCTCCACCGAGTGCACACGGCCCCGTACCTGGCTGTGCCTGTTAAAAATGGCCTTAGTGTTGAATCAAGAGCATAAGCTTATGACAAAGGGCAGAATAAAACTTGCTTGCCTCCCGACAGCATCATTATGTAATTTGGAATTTTTTTAGTGAGACACAGCAGCAGTACACGGACTATAATCAGGGCTTTAAAAATCCACTTGCCTGCTTGTATCCTTCTTGAGCTGGCAAATGGATTTTCACAACCCTGGATCATTTTTCCCACTGCCAGTCTCGGCCTGGCAGTGAATGATTCATATATAGTTTACAGCCTGTACACTAACATAGTCATATTACTTAGGTTACATAGATTAATATTTTCCTTCATTCCTTGTGTTAATCCATATGGAACATGGGTTAACATATAGAAGTTACCCACATCATAACAATCCTGGTTTTATTGTTGGTATTTAGAATCTCTGGCCAGGTTTTCTGGTTTATTGCCTGTGGAGCCCCTTTCCTCTTCTCTGAATTCGAAAGGAATGAGATGCAGATTTCTAGATATGTGTTCTCTTCTCTTGAGTGCACGCTGGGCAAGGCAGTTTCTCCATGGTCAGAACATTCTGTATTTTATTCTATCACAACTCCAGAGGGGAAGAGGTCACCATTTTCCAGTGACTTTTACCGCACAGAGTCTGTCTCCCAGTAATAAAGGAAATTGGGTTATTTATCTTTTTAAATATTGGGCCTTTTACTGGGGCACTGAGCAAACGTGCCAGGATCTCTAGGGATTTGACTGCCTGAGAATTTATTTGATAATATCCTCCCCAAATGGGCTAATTCTTGGACACACAAACATCATGTACCAATATGTTCCTTTTTCCTCACAGCCCTTTCAACAGAGCACCTCCCTTCTTGCATAAATGTGATGAACTTTAACTGGAGTCAGGTATCATCTATATGATATTTTGTGAAACAATTTCTTGTGAGTGACAGTTGATCTATGTTCACTGTGTTTTACCCATTGCTACCAGTGGGGAAAATGCAATGAAGATGGCTCCCTGTTTATATGCTCTTTCCCATATAGAAACCCATTTATTGATGCCAATTTGTCTTTCAAATCTCTCTCCCATCTTTTCATTTGGGTTGTTTTCTTGTTGATGTCACATCAGATTCGTATGGATCTTCAAGGTTAAGCGTCTTGTTTCAGCTCCCCCTTGGGTCAATTCCTCAAATCTGGTTAACAGTCTTGATAGGACTGCCTTGTACTTACATTTATTTATTATTATTTATATAGTGTCAGCAGTGTACCTGACACTGTATAATCAGTCGTTATAGACAATTCCCTATCCCAAGGGGCTTACACTCTAAGAGAGACAAGGAATGGGGGGCACTTCATGTATTACCAATGAAGTGTTTGATTTGTAAACATGGGGAATATGGCAACTTTATTTCATTTACATTATTGCGTATCTCTCTGAATGACTAAATCAGGACCCAGGAAAAGCTGCCCAATCTAAGTAATCCCTGCCCTGATCCAAAATGAAAAGATACTTCTATTATTATTATTATAAGTATTTGTGTAGCACTGAACAATCGTTAATTAGACAAGTCCCTACTCCAAGGGGCTAAGAGAAGGGTCCCTACACCACAATCTAAGAGAGACCAAGGAGAGGGGTCTAGAGAGAGAATGTGTTTGCTGTAATAAATCACGGTTGGTTCAATAGATGAACAACTTTATCTCCCAAGGGGAGGGGAAAACAAGGGAGAGACAGGGACACAGCCACGAAGTTGAATGCTCACTTGCTTAGCTAAGTTACACCAGAGAAGGGGGACCCTGAAAGAAAGGCTAAGAGAGGATGCATTGACAATCCCTGGGAATAAATTCCTGTTGGCTAATGAAAGTAGTTACGGGAGAAGGCTACCCTGTTTTATAGTCTTATATAGATCTTGTGGCCTCGAGATATTACTAATCACTTGTATAATGCTTGAGATTTACAAGCTTCTTCATATACTGTCCTAGCTTGGTGCCAGTGGGAAAATGGTCTCCACCCCAAAGTGCTTAGACATTTTAAAGGCTCAAATGGAAAGAAATGGGACAAAGAGAAAATGGGGACTTTTTTTTTATTGTACAGGCAAGTTTTAGTGTGTGTATTTGCAGACTATGCATCTTCTGTCTTGGGTTGTATGTTTAATCTTTTTAAAAAACAAGAGCATGCAGATGATGCAGTAAGTGATTACTGCAAAGCCTGGTGGATAAAGTAAGGGCACTAGATTTAGGGAAGTAAGGGGGAAACGGAGGAGAAAAGCTTGGGTGGATTGGTGTGAGGTGTAGGAGGAGGTGACGCCTCTATCTGTTCAGTCAGAGTGCAATTATGCAGCGTTCCAAAGGTGAGGCAAAGGTTGAACTTAAGCAGAAGAGGTTGGGCATGGACAGAGTTGAGGAAAGGTAAGACGGTATTGGCAGTTGTTCTTTGGATCCAATTGAAGGTGTGACTCGAGAGGTGAGAGAAAGGCAGGCTTTGATTTTTACAGTAAAAGCAACCACAAGAGAATGGAGATGGGTGTCTGAGGAGTTTGGGTGGAAAGGGAGAGATTTTTATAGAGGAAGCAAGGAGCCTGGATGAGAGGGGAGAAGGAAAGAGAAGAGTTGGAAATGGAGTCAAGGTTGTGAGTTTTGATGACAGGAGCTAGGTGTTAATGATGGTGATAAGAGAAGGGGCCTGGCAAAGGGTAGAGTCAAGACAGCTTCTTGAACGGGAATACTTTCTAGGATTGGAATGTTAGCCAGATTATACTGCTGCTCACAGAAATAAAATAATACAAAGAATTCAGGCCTTTTAATTTGTATTTTGACTGCTATTGACTTTCTGGTTTCGTGTGTGTGTGTGTGTGTGTGTGTGTGTGTGTGTATCTGTTTTTGCCTGCTTTATGTTTAATATTCTGGTTTCAATCTGTTTTTGTTTACTTTAAACCTGTTTGCCTTTATCTTCTGTCTTGGGTTGTATGTTTCATCTATTTTTTTATTTTATTTTAAAAACAATGATGCAGTAACTGGTTACTGCAATGCACTCTATGTGGGACTGCACGTAATGGGACTGATCCCCGTGTGGCTTGCATGGGCACTATATTTCCCGTGCTGGGGGTGCATGCTGTTTGCGTGTGTGTCTGTGCACGCGGTGCTCTGTGGGGCATGGGATCAGCCCCACCGACTATTTGGAAGCTGCAGCTGGTGCAGAACGTGGTGGCTCGGCTCCTTTTGGGGCTGGGTTGCCAGGAGCACATTACACCTGTGCTTTGGATTCTGCGCCGGCTTCCTATAGCTTTCTGGGCATAACTCAAGGTGCTGCGTTTGACCTTTTAAAGCCGTAAACGGCCTGGGTCCCGCGTATCTGAAAGACCTCCTTTCCTATATGCTGCACTGTGATTGCTGTGTTTGGCTGGGAGTGTGCGTACCACCTGCCAGTCTTGTCCATAGGTGTTCTTGGTTGCTGCCCCAGTATTGTGGAGCCCTCTTCCCCCCCAGAGGTTCATTGGAGCCTGAGCATATTCCAGAGGCATTCATTGTAAAACCTTTCTTTTTGGCGAAGTGTTTGGCAGGTGGGATAGGATTTAGGGTGAGTGAGTTTAGGGGCAAGGGTGGGCTTTTAAAGGGGATTTTGATTGTATTTTGTGTGTTTTAATGATGTATAAGGCACCCTGAGCCTTAGAGAAGGAGGGGGTGGGGGAGAGACATTTCAATAAATAAATAACTGCAGTGGGTGCAATGGGCCTTGCGTTAGGCAAACGAAAATTCCAGTTGCAATTATGAATAACCATGTCAAAACATACATAGCAGTATTGCTTAAAAAAAATAAGATCTTATTAGAGAACTCACTACTGCTGTATTCAGTTAGTTACTAGTTATCAATTTAGTTTCAGTTTGTAAGTTTGTCGCTTGGGGCTCCTGTAAGATGAGATGGGAGAAAGAACGAAGAGGGGGCAAGGGAGACGAGGGAGAGGAGCAAGATGGCAGAGATCCCGGTTACAGCTAAAGCATGTCTCCAGTGTCTCGAATAAAGAGGGGCACGATACAAAGCAATCTTTTTAAAACAATTCTCTTGTACTGAAGACCTGAGTACATTCAGAGATGGAGGCAAAGTCATTCAGATGGTCTCATTTGTTGGACTAACTTCTGTTGGCGTGAGTATTCAAGCTTTTGGGCTTTGTAGGGCTTTTCCTCAGGCAAGTAAAAATCAGAACTGTAGGCTGACCAGTGAAGGACAAGTCTACGAGAGCAGAGCAATGACTTTGGAAGGAGCTGTTAGGAATAAAGCCATTAGCGTTTCCAACATTTAAATACTTCGAAATGAAAACCATGACATGATACCTAGCCTAGTTCTGGCTTGCCTAAGAAGCACTCCATCAGGTCTGAAAGCTTGCCTACTTTCACCAGTAGCTGTCGGTCCAATAAAATACGTCATCTTAGGTACTATACCTCCCTTGGCATACTCAGGTCATCTTCAGTTTGGGATCAACATGGTAACCACACTCTCTCTTGAGTATCCTACCCATTTATTTATACTATAATCTTTAAGGGCAGAAGATGATGGAGAAATTATAGGACTGATCATTATATAGTATTAAAGGATATTGATGGATAACTAAAATAAAACAACCTCCCCCCCCGACACACAACTTCTGTGTTTTGTGACCAGCAGACCTAGATTATTAAAACAGTCTCAGAATTACTGCTTGTTAGACTTTCTTCTTAAATTTTGCATTTTGGCATCTAGGACAGTAAAAATACACTGTTAATTTTCTGTTTATGTTTAGCTAACTTAATTTCTATTTTTCAGGTAGTCATGCTTCAATTGAATCTTGCGGTGTAATAATAGAAGTAGTGAAAGAGAATATGCTTTGAGTTAAAATGATTCCTTTGATGTTTTAGATTAAAAAGTCATAAAATATTTCTATTTCTTAGATTGTGTTTGATCTTTTTCTTTTTTAAAAAAGAAAATGAAACCAGTCTCTCATTGTGTTTTTTTTTTAAAGGGATTTCTATTGTATTTTGTGTTACTTCTTTGTATTATCTCTTAAAACCTTTTAAATTCATAGGAATAAATAAATGGGTAAGCTTTGTGCGTCTTGATGCAGTGGCACACTCATTGTTTTCTAGGGCGAATGCAATTCCCGACCTACTGTCTTCCGATCGGCCACTCTAAAATGGAAAGAGACCCTGTTGAGCAGGAAAAGGCCGTTTGTGGGACGCTGTTGCTATGTATGCACTCCCCAGAGCCGGGTAAGAAGATTATGAACTGGGTAATAAGAAATTGAAACATATGGCTATAATATAGTGGTGACAATAGTTTCCTCACTTTCAGATTTAAGGTTGCTGTATTCTTAACCTATACAGGAAAGTGAATTATTGGTTCTCTTTTGTTTGCTTCATAGTTGGTTACTTTAATCAAAACATGTTCATAGAATTTAAGGGGGGGTGAGTGGGAAGGACCTATTAACATCTTGTCTTTCTCCCTTCCAGTTCTACATACACCCCCACCCCCCGGTGCTGAATTCTCTGCAGCTTGGAGAATTAGTGCAAGAAGACTTGTGTTGCAAATCTTATCTGCTGTACAAGATAATTGAGGAGCTATATACTATTGATGTAAATTTTTAGTGCTTGGAAAAGTTGTTAGATTTACAGGCTGAGCAACTGAGTTCCCCCAGTCTCTTCACAGAATCTCTACAGCCTGGGGAGAAAGGGGTGTTTGTGTCACAGACACTTCTACTTCTGTTCTGACTCAAAGGACCAAATAGAAGAGGGTCAGTTGACTCAGTTCTAGTAGTTTTGTGATCTGCCTATTGAGAGCTGGATCAAGGCTACAGATGTTAAGAAAGATCATTCTTAAAAGAAAGCAAAATGTTTTATTATTGTGATGGGTGGCCTCCTACAGTGCTTGAAAAGTGACTACATAAAATGGTAGATTTCTGTTTATCTGATAATCTTTCCCATAGGTGATCATTTTTTTCTCTGTTATGAAAAAGCATGTGTTTTTTTTTTTATTACTGTCATGAGGTCAATAGTACAGCAGTGACAAATTATCAATAAGGGATTAAGTCCCAATCACGGTGCGAAAGACTTTTCCAAGGTAGGCTTTTGATGATGGTATAAGATCCTATACAAAAATCTAACCCCTCATGTACTTGAGGAGTTTTTACTTACAAAGCACTTCTAGAGCATGCCACGTTGAAAACATTATTGAAATTATAATTATTATTATTATTATTAACAAACATTTATATAGCGCCAGCAGTGTACCTGGCACTTTACAAGGTAATAAAATAGACACGGTCCCTGCCCCTAGGGCTTACAATCTGAGAGACAGGAGGTGGGAGAGACTTAGGAAGGGGAACAGAGGGAGAGACAAGGGGTCTAACATTCATGAAGATGCGAGGTCTCAAGTGCACGTACTTGGCTTGGTTACGATGAGAATGACAGCAGGCAGGTCCATGTGGCAAGGATAAGGGTAAACCGATCGTAGGTATAGGAATAGTGGCTCAGCAGGATAAAGAGTCAGACAGAGCAGAGCGAAAGAGGTGAGTTTTAAGGAGAGATTTGAAGGTATGAAGGGAGGGGGCAAGGCGGATGTGGACAGGGAGGGAGTTCCAGGCATGGGGGGCAGCAAGTGAGAAGGGACGAAGGCGCTTAGGGAAGGAGTGGAAGGGTGAGAGAAGGGACAGAGGAGGAGCGAAATGTACGGGCTGGAGTATGGAGGGCGATAAGTGTAGAGAGGTAAGGGGGAGCAAGGTTGTGAATTTATTCTTGTCATCGCCGTAGTGGGATTCTAATTCTGATAGGGAACTAGTTTCCTTTCTAGTTTAAGCACCACACTCAATAGCTGGGTTATTGAGTCCTTTAACATTTGAACTATCTCCTTACTTATAGCTTAGTTGTTGTGTGCGTTTATTTTGGCCATGGCGAAAGCCCGTGTCTAAAATAAATAAATATAACTGTGTAGCTTTGCCATACTCGGAGAGTTGCACAGGTAGTCCTGGGGGCAAAGTCTGAAACAATAAGGTGGCATAAGAAGTCTCACTGGTCTGTTTTGCCTGCACAGTCTTTATTACAGGTGAGGTTGGATGAGCCATAGAGAACCCTACTTGGCTCTCGAATTCCATGTTGAGTTTGCAGAATTGCCACGTAAAAGAATACTGTTGTTTTTTTATTTGCAAGTTGAGCAAATTTGATTTGTAAATCACTCTGGTACAAGACTTTTGATGCCATTTTTGCTGTCTCTTTTCAATAGAAAATTTCAAGTTGAATTTTAAAAAAATAATCGGGAACAATACAAGATCAGTTGACACTAGCTAGCCTAGTGATTTTTATGTTAGGGTTTCCATGGTATATCTGAATTGAGGGAAAATACTGTGTCAGGATAAGCCTGTCTCCTTCGTAAACTGTAATGAGGTAATTTTTTTTGGGGGGGTGACTGGTAGCTGACTCTCTTCTGACATCCAAACTACATCTGGAGAAAAAAGCTTGGTTGCTTCTTGCTGAATAGAAATCCCATGATGCCATTTGCTTTCCTGGGGGTTTTGTATCCCTTTTTGGGATTTTGTTCCCCCCAATCCCTGTTTTAGTCACACTCGTTAATCTTCATTTGAAGGTAAAATTAGCTGAGTTGTTTAACTGGGTTGACAATTTAAAGAAAATAAATTGTTGTTGTTTGTTTTGGTCCAACTTGCTGGTTTTATGGGCTTTTCCTTGCACCACTGACAGCTTGTGTTTAGAGAGAGCAGTGACGGAGGGAGTTGATAAGAGAGGTGATTATCTTGTGAACAAGTCATACCTTACCACCACACCCAATTAAATGATTCATGTACATGACTTTTTAAAAACAAACAAACACATGTTACATAGAAAACATAGGCATGGGGGTTTGTGCTGGCTACAGCAGAATCCAGATTTGTGGGAGGATTGCCTTCATTTATTGGGTGGGGAAGCAGGAGTTGCTAAATTCCTATTCTTTCAGAATATTTGTGCTTGAGGATAAAGTGTGGTAGGCTGGAGTTAGGCTTACTCACCTCTATTATAAACGGTAATAGGAACTCTGAATTTGGTCTCCAAAGATCCAGTCTAAAGGACGTCTTTGCATGAATGCTGGTCATGCCTTTGTCACGGTGGTGGACCTGTTAGTTTGGTCCGCCCCCAGAAATTAATGGATCCAATTGGTTTCCAGGACTCTCTGGGGGATTTACCTACTGACCTTAGTGGCTACTCTGTCTGCGGCCTGGTCACTTTGTGGAATGACATCTTGACCATGGTCATCAACATGATTGCACCCAGGCATCCGCTCCCACCATTGCAGCAGCACAGATCCCCCCAGATTATGGAGGACCTGAGGTGGCTGAAGCAGGAGGGTAGGCGGTTAGAGGTTAGGTGGTGCTCGCCTCGTGCTGAAGCTGACTGATTGTGGCATAGATTGTTTTGAAGGACTATGCCATGGCTGTGATAGTGGCAAAGAAAGCTTTCTTCTTCGCTATCATAGCGTCTGCAAAGTCCCGTCCAGTTGAACTGTTCTGGGCGGTGAGAGACCTGGTTAAACCAGTCTGCTTCCAGCCAGAAATAATGTAATCTACTGCCAGCTGTGACATCAATTACTTTGTAGACAAAATCGCTTGTGTTCACCACGATTTGGGTGCTGCCATTCTCATGAAAGAATCAGAATTTGGGGTTATGGAAGCCCAGTCCTGTCGTGCTTATTTGGATTGGTTTCAATTGGTATTGTGCACCGATATGGGGGAGGTGCTTGGAGTGATGAGGGCAACCATTTGTGAACTAGATCCTTGCCTCTCCTGGCTGGTGAAAGCCAGCTGGGAGATGTTGGGGCTGTTGTTGTCTGGGGTTGTCAGTGCTTCCCTTTGGGAGGGTAAGGTGCTGGATTTCCTTAAAACTGCGGCTTTCTGTCCCCTGCTTAAGAAAAAATCTTTGGACGCTGACTCCCTGGCCAGCTGTTGACCTGTCTCTAACCTTCCCTTTTTAGGGATTGTTATTGAATGGGTGGTTGCATGTCCACTCCAAGCTTATCTTGACGATGTTGGATTTCTGGATCTGTTTGTCAGGATTTTGTCCTGGGCATGGTACGGAGACCGCGCTTGTGGCCTTGGTCGATGATCTGTGCCTGGAGATTGACAAGGGGAATTATGTCCTGTTGATCTTCTTAGATTTTTCAGCATTCTTTGATACAGTTGACCATGAGGTGGTGTTGACACAACTGCGGGACTTGGTGGGGTGTGCGGGACCACTCTTGTGTGGTTCCGCTCCTTCCTGTTGCAGAGGTCCCAGAGAGTGGTGCGGGGTGATTGCTTGTCATCCTCTTGGAACCTCCCTTGTGGAGTGTCTCAGGGTTTATTCTGTGTTCCCTCTTGTTCAACATGTATATGAGGGCGAGATCATTTGGAGTGAAGTGTTGTCAATACATTGATGACACCCAGTTCTACCTTTCTCTTTCATCTGACCCAGGTCCTGCAGTCTTGGTGCTTACCCAATGCCTGGTTGCTGTTGGGGACTGGATGAGGGTGAGCCAGTTGAAGTTGAATCCAGACAAGACTGAGGGGATAATCATTGGCCAGCCCTGTGACCCAGAGGGGATTGGGACTCCTGTTATTGATCAAGTCGAGCACCCTCTGGTCAATTGGTACACAACCTTGGAGTGCTTCTGGGCCTCCTCCTGTGCCTAGAATGTCAGGTTGCAGTAGTGACCAGGAGTGCTTTTCACCAACTCCATCTAGTGAGGAGGCTGCAGCTTTTTCTTTCTGATTCAGAATTGGCCATTGTTATCCATGCTTTCATCACCTGGAGGCTAGATTATTGCAATGTGGGGCTGCTCCTGATGACTTTGGACGCTGCAACTGGGGCAGAATGCAGTAGCTCAGGTCCTCTCGGGGACGAGGTGCTGCTCCGATGTCTTCTGGGCACAATTCAGGGTGCTGGTTTTCACCTTTAAATCCCTAAACAGTCTGGACCCCACATATCTGAAAGTCTGCCTGTCCTTCCATGCCCCATTGGGGCTCTTTGATTGGCCGGGAGGGCACCATCTGTTAGCCTTGTCCGTACAATGGGGACCCACGGCTGGGCGTTCTTGGTTGCTGCCCTGATGGTCTGAAACTCCCTTCCCCTAGAGGTTCGGTTGAGCCCAGGCCTCAAGGCAGCGGAAGAATCTTCTGTTGAATGAATTTATTTCAGCTTAGCCGTAGGCCACTGCTTAAACGAACCACGTAAAAAACACAAACACACAAATACATGAATACATAAGCCCTAAAACCACACAATCATAAGGCACTACAAAGTAAAATCTTACAGGTAAATTTGACTAAACCTAAAATCTAGGTCTTAACTTAAAATAATTAGCCTAAAATTATCACATACAGTGACAAAATCATTCTAATAGCTGGATAACCTATTAATATCCGCCCAGAGACCCTTGTACTGTTGACCTACATATACCATCAGCAGCCATTATTTCTTCAAAAATCGACGCCCCTTTGGAGGGAAATCCCAACCCTTTTTTAATAGACCCGTGTTTTCCCAGCCCAGGACTTAACACACTGGGACACTGGAGCTGCGGCTTCTGCGACACAGATGAGCAAACATTAGTATATAGAGATACTGTGGGAACCTGGGCAATGGGTGGACTACCGACTTGAGTCCTTGAAAAAGCCAGAGGAGCAACCCCCACTAAAGGGGATCCTCCGGCTCTGGAAGAAACAACAGCCAACTTGGAAGGGGACGAAGCCACGGTGGCTTCTGTCCCAACAGGCAATGCAAGATCAGATACAACTACAGGTACTTTGGTCTGAACCCCATCTTTGGGACTATTAGTATCTAGGGTGTCCAGTTGTAAGCCTAACTTCCTCCTGTGTGGCTGGATCGAGTTAGAATTTCCTTCTTGGAAGGCCAGATTGGTCAGTAGGACTTGTGGCAACAATGGAACTATTCCCCTTTTGGCGTAAACATAAGCCATGTGAACCCCCAAAAAACGAAAACGGTGGGTGTTAAACAAAAGCCTTTCTGCTATATCTGGCGCACAGAAATAGATGACAATTTGTAATACACCACCCCTATCTGGCAAATAAAAGAAACTAATTATACGCAAATGCAAAAAGGAACAGCCCAAAATATTAGAGACATGCTGGGCGATCCAAAATTTTGAATCCCAAGGGGGAAATAATCCAGACGACTGCAGCAGAATCTTAAATACCAGCGCATTGGCTATAGGGGTAAACACTTGATCCTCGGTTGCCTTCAAAACTAAAGGCCTAGGATGGATTCGGCCATGCGTGGGAGCTGTTTGGCATGATTGGTCCACCCTCTGCAAGCCCAACCCCTCCCTATTCTCTCTTAACTCTTTGACACAATCCCAAACCCTAGTCAGCTGGTACTGAATGTCCTGTAGTTTGTTGTCTAGCCCCTCAATATATGCCGTTAGTGTTTCTGCCTGCTGGAGAAACCCATGAGCCTGATCATGCATCCCGATAGTTTTGGGGCCTGTAGTTCTTGAATTAATACTGGTTCTCATGCTGATATCAAGAGACCCTCCCTTTTCTATACTCCCTCCCAGAAGGGGCCCCATTTTGTCTGTCTGCTGAGAATCATCATAGACTTGGGCTTCTTGAGTTCTGGAGGTGATACCTCTTGGGGGGGGGGGGGCATGTCACCGGAACCCTCTTTATTCGTAATTGCTCTGACAGAAGACCCTAAAACCCCCCTAGGCTCCCCAGCCAGACCTACTGGAAAGGATGCGGGCTCTATGGGAGCAGTAAAAAATTTCAATTCCCCCTGCCCAGCAACATGCATGCTTGGTAAGGGATTTTCCCCTGCCGCTACGTGGGCTACTGAAAACTGGGACCCCATATCCTTGATTTGGGCATGAAGGGAGCAAATTCTGTCCTCTATAGATGAAACCCGGGAGCTCGTGGAGGAGATCTGTGCCGACCCCCAAGATTTAGCAGCCAGGGCCAGCCATCTTTCCCCTTGTTGCTTAAACGCCAAAGCGCACGACAGCAACGAGGGGTCTGGGGGTACTGGCCTGGGAAGGCTGGATGGGACAAGCCCATCACACGGCTTTCCTACCTCCAGACTTACGGGAGCTTGCACCCGGGTGGGGGACAAATGCCTCATGCCAGTAGCCACAGACTCCCGCCCTACACCGGAGCCCTCCAAGGTAGAACACAGAGGGATTTGCAAGGCCTTGGCCCAGGGGGAACCGATGCCGTAGCAAAGCAGTTGGGAAGCTGCAGTTGCTTGGCCCGTGTTCTGGTCATCACCCCCCCCCACCCCCACTTCTTACCCTTTTTGGGCATTTCTAAACAGCCCAAGTAGGAGAGGGAGTTAAATGGAATACGAACTACAAGCCCACTCCTGGCAGCAAGGGCAACCACTCTCCGCGAAGTCTGATAGCAAGGTCTGCGTCCCATGCCCGGCCTGCGCCTAAGGCCGTGCGCACAAGGGCACGCCCTTACGCGCGCAGCCCTTAGGCGTGCTGCCCCAGCGCGCGCCTCTGGCGCCGCCAGGGGTGCAGTGATTTTTAAATCCTCCCGGCAGCGAGTCTCCTCCCCGTTCCCAGCTGCTCCAATTAATCACTTAGTCAATGTGGGCTCCTGGTGATGCTTGGCGATGACCCTCGGGCTCCCACTCACCCTCGCCCAGGCAAAGCACAACGGATAAGGACAGCAGGCCAAAAGGGATGCAGGAAGGGCTGAATCTTCTGTTTGAAAAAGCATTTGATTGGTGGGGATAGGGGTAGGTGTGTGGAGTTGTTTTGGGGTAGGGTTGTGTGAGGGGGTTTGGGGTGTGGAGAATTCGGTGGGTTTGGTGGGGAGCTGTGGGAGGGTTGGGAGTTTAAGGGTATTTTTATTTTTTGTTTGGTAACATTTTAATATTTTTACTGTTTGAGAGCTGCCTTGAGCCTTTGGGAAGGACAGCATATACATTTCAATAAATATAGTTGGGCGATAGAAAAATATTTTAGCTTTATGCATTTACCTTGCACACTTTGCCAAAGATCATTGCTCCTGTTACACAACCAATAAGCTCCCACCTGTTGTAAGATTGCCTATAATGCCTGCTACCCTGGTATATAGCTGTGCCCTCTTCTTGCACGATGAATTTACTTTTAAAGAGATGTGCTTTCCCTCCTTTTCAAACTTATCACCTGTTTCTGACTCAGGCCGCTTTCTCACATTACCTCACGGGGGAGGGAAGCGGGGACTTCCGTGAGGTCAGTTGTGGCTCTGTTCTCACAGGTATTAGTGCAAATAGGAACGCGCTGTTCTGCTTTTCTCCCATGAGAACAATCCTGTGATTGTAAGAGAGACATCGGGGGACCTGGTCATGTGCAAGTGTTCTTGTGGGCAAAAAGCAGAAGAGCGCGTTTCTACGTGCGCTAATTCCCATGAGAATAGAGCCGCGATTGCCCTTGCGGAAGTTCCGCGCCTGCCACCCTCCACCCCCGGTAACATGAGAAGCAGCCTCTATTTTCTTTGAGTGTCAAAAAACATAATGAACAAAATTGTATTTGTCCATGTAATTCTACATCTGGTTCAGCCTAATTCTGGCATCATGAGCAATTTACTTAGTTTCGCTGTCTTGATTCCTCCTCCTTCATATGCAAATGGGGAAAGTGCTGTATAAAACCAAAGTGTGATTATTTTATTATTATTAAAAAAAACCCCCAAAAACCCAACCATCCTTACGAAGTAATCATCCATGTTGATAAATATTTTTTTTCCTCTCTGCATTTTTGTAGGATAAGCTTTTCAATGCCAGCATACCTTCTCTGGGCCTGCGTAATGTCATTTATATTAATGAAACACACACAAGGTAAGTTGGCAGTTCTGTTTCCTGTGTAGTTAATGGCATTTTCTCTGTGTTGAAACTTACTGCGTTTTGCTCTTTATTGTGTTTTTCTCTCTTACCTGGGAGCCAACCAAGAAGAATTAAAACAAACTTCTGGATAATGTGTCAACATCTTGGTGTGTAGGCATTTTTTGGAACACAGCAACAATATATCTAGCAGTCTGTCAACCATAGACCATGTATACATTGAGTGGGTGTATGAGAGCTGCATAGCATGCCTATGCCTGAACTCCCTCCCTGAACGTATTTTTCTGCTCCCACCCTCCCTCCTAAAAATGTAGTCTTCCATGATGTTCTCCCTATCTCCTAACCCTCCTCACACCCCCTTCCCCTGACTAATTCAAGGTCACTGTCTCCCCTGTAACGAAGTTAAGCACATGCACCTGCAAGTTGTCGTCTGCAGTCATGTATCCTCGTCTCTCCTGGATTGTAAGTGTCACAAAGCAGCGACCTGTCTTTTTGATTGCATGGTGCCAGGTATGTTGCTGGTGCCAAATTAATAATAATAATAATAAGGAAGTTAATCCAGTGGTAGGTTGAGCGAGCTGCAGAGAAATGGGATTCAGTACGGCAGATTTTTTGCCTAATTTAAAAGAGAGAGAAAATTTCCAGAAACTTTGACAGCATGGAAAAACCCCATCTTCACCCACTTTTTTTCCCAAGGGGGGAAAATAAAGTCCCTGGAAACTTTGGGAAAAGATGAAATATCTGTAGCTTCCTTTTTTTTTTAAAACACCAAATACATTTATTGTCTTTATATCCATATTACATGACAACGAACCGAGTGTAAGCATACATTGATTTACAGCAACATTGACCAACGACGTTCTAAAAATTCAGTCTATAAACATTTTCTTTACGTAGAAAGGTAAATATCACCCCTACTCCAGCTTATGTCCCTTGCTGTGGGAGTTTATCTGGGGGTAACACATGACCAGGGCTAACGTGGACGTCTGGACCAGCAAATGTTAAGCCCTAATATCCAGAGAAAAAGAGAGCTCTTCATATCTTAAAAACCAAATAAAAATGAATTCTCGTCCTGTTGCACTCCTTCCCTTTGTAAGATCTCAAGACCTGGGAATCATGTAGTCGTAAAATCCTCCTGCTTATCTCGAACACCAACTAAGATTTTCTCCATAGAAAATAGATACCACATATGGAAAAATGGACTATAGATTTGGAAAAAATATAGATGATCAAATTAAAATGGAGATCTGGATGCACATTCGTACTTGTGCCTCATTGTTACAATTTAGGGAAATTCAGATAGTATAAGTTTTATCTCATTCCTGTGAGATTGGAAAACTTTGGGGATGGTAACGGGGGGCCTTTGTTGGAGAAGGTTCAGAGAGAGGGGCTCTTATCTCCATTGCTGGTGGGACTGTACGATATTGCAGCCCTTCTGGCACGAAGTGTGGAACTTGATGACTAGAGTTATAGCAACATCAGTTCCATTCTCACTGGCAGTTGGATTTCTGGGTATATACCCGGACTTACCATCGATACAAAGGCATGTGGATTCATGCAAGACAATGTGTTTGACAGCCATTAGTTTGATTGTCAAAAGATGGAAAGCCACACAAGGACCCACCATTGTAGAGTGGATGAATTGAATATCTGTAGTTTTAATAGACTATTGATTCAAACACATGTTTTGTTATGTTCTTAGAGTCCTGCCTTTAAATACTGTATTCATTATAAAGCATTATGAAAAACTGAAGGGCAGCAGGAACAGTATCATTTTAAATATTTTTATAAATTATTTTACTCATCATTGTGAGAGAAATATTTTGTCAAATATTCTTTTCAATTTCCCCCCCAAATTGTCCATTTTTCCCATACGAGATGCTGGGTGAAAAAATGGGGGGAAATGTGGCTCCCCCGCTCCTGTATGTTCCCATTTTCCCCCCACCCCCAGACCTTCGCATCTCCATCCATTTAGTTTTAGTGCATGGGTGAGAGTCAAATGGGTATGAACTGCAATGTGCAGTGCTTGGTATTGATTTGAATTTGGGCAGTCGCTGACTAATAATGAAGGGAGACGCTGCATTCCCGAGTTAACTACAAGCGCGGGTACAGACTACCTTTGTTAAATTTGATCCATCTTTGTCCGATAGCCCCACACATGACTGCTTGCCTACATGTATAACGGGCAGGGAACCTCAGGCCGAGGGGTGAAAAGCAGCCCATGGTTAGCTTTTTATGTGGCCCCTTGCCGGTTCCTGGGTCTGCCTCCTGCATCCAGTGCCTATCCCCAGGCACTAAAAGACTGAGCTCAGGATAAGGGAGCAGAGATGAGGGCATGTGCACAAGGATCAATGCCCTCGGAGGGAACAGATCAATGGCATATTCTTTGGACCCTCTTCTTCCTCAGTGCACCCCTTAAACAACCCTACCCCTCCACTTCTATGCAGCCCTTGGAGCTTGCACTAATTTTCAAAGCAGCCCTTGAGAGGGGAAAGGTTTTCCACTCATGGTCGATAATACCCAATAGATGTGAAAATATTATATTGAGCCGGTCTTGCTACAGTGACAAGGTACAGTCCCTTAGCAGAAAACCTGTAAGTTTCTGAAAGAAACGGAGTCAAAGTAGTTCAGATGATTTTGAGCTTGTACTAGTTTTCAAAGCGGCCCTTGAGAGGGGAAAGGCTTTCCACTCATGGTTGCCATATGGTGCCCTTCCTCAGGCATGGCTTTGTTCCCTTTTGACAGATTTTGGTTGTCAGAAGCATGCGCAATGACATTTCCCCTTGAATGTTAAAAAGAAAATGTTGTTCTGTTACATTAGCTGCAAGGTTGGTTTCCCTGCTAGCTAGCATTTGTACCATAATCACCATAAGAAGCTTCTGTAGTGTTCATTGTAGATTCAGGACAAAAACAGGCTAGCAAACTGAAGGAAATGTGCCAAAATGTCTGAGTGAAAGAAAGACACTATTGTGTTTTTATCAGCAAAACGGAGGGGAGAGTGGAGAAGACTTTATTTGAGACCATTCCTCTCTTGATGCAATCATTTTGAAACGATTTGCTGAAATAACTGGGAAATACTATAAAAAGTAGATTGGTAAAACCTGAGAAGCTGTGAGTGGCCATACGTGCATTTAAATAGGAGAATAAAACAGACTGGTTTATTGAGCCATTTTCTCCTGAAACAAAATGTGGTTGGCTCACAATCTAGTGGTTCCACTCAGAAAAGTAAATCTGCAAATGGGATTTTGGGATCTCTTATTTATTGTTTCAATGACTTTTTTCTGGATTTGCTTAGTTGTAATTGTCAACAAATGGTGACAGCGTTAACTGATCTTAACGAGATTGTGTGCGTTTCTGTCAGTGGTTCAGCCACTTTAAGTCCCTGCAGAACTCTTGGATGAATACTGTTCAGTCCCAGTTGCGTGCAGCTCGTGCATTTGCTGCTTTGAGCCAGCTCTTTTGGGTTTGACAGTGTAACGTTTCCCTTGTCTTTAATATTGCATTGAAGTGGAACACGACGAGCAGTCAGACTTCAGGAACGATAGGTAATCGGTGATGCCTTCCCACAGCAGGCTTTTCTCAGCGATGAAAATCTCTGATTGAAGATAGAAATTTGGTAGGAGTGTTTCTTAATAACATGGGCAGTAGGCAAGGCCTTCTTCTGCCTCACTCTCTGTGTCAGCCAATCAGCAAGCAGATATTTTCCATAGTTCTAAACCGTATACCGACCTTATAAATCTCTGCTCTGACTGAATGCTGTAATCCTTCTATTTGGAAATGATAGTACACTCCACTTCCAAACTGTTTACCAACAATAGAGATACCTGTTCATTTAAAATGGGGGGAGAGGGGAGGGAGACTGTGTCTCTCCCCCCCAGTCTCTCCCCAGCACAGCAGATCGGACTGCCAAGTAGCTGAGAGGGAAAGTGTTTGAGGGATAAACAATTTAAAAGCAGTGGGATCTTTTTCTGCTACTGTGTGACTATAAGGTGGTTGTTTTTTTAAAAATAAAATATAGATAGATGTTTCTTAAATTCTTAATAATGGCAATCGTTCGAGGGAGAAAGCCTTGTGGACCTGTTAATGAGGTAGAGGGTTTGTAGCTGGTGAAATGAGAGAGAAGAAAAGGAACGGCGATAGTAGGAAGTGTTGGAATAAATTACCATTTTGTAAACCCGTGCACACGCTAAAGTCGATAGCAAAACTCCTGTTGGCGTTCATGGGTGACGCTTTCATCTGTCGTGCCTAGGAAACTACTATCTGCATGTGAAACATTTCTCCTACCTAAGGATTTGTTCACACAAGACTCTTCTTGAGTGAGAAGTGGCACAAACGCACATTTTGAGTGTTGTGTGAAATGATGATTATTTCCTATGCTTCTTGATGAGCCTGTATTCTCTTTCACCTGGTGACAAGGGTTTGCTTTCAACAGTCTGACTCGGTTAAGTAGTGGTGGAGCCCTGATTTGATTAAATAGAAGTATGCTTCAATCTTCATTATATCCTTCTCTATTGGTCACTTCTCACTTTCAGTGGCCATAGAAGTGAGGCCACAGAGACATGAAGAGAGTCTACTTTCTATGGAATTTCCCATAAAACAGGAATGGGGTTGGGGAGGGGAATGCCCTTGAGGTATTCCAGAACTGGGATAACACAAGGGCATTCCTACATTGTGGGAAATTTCACGGGCAGTAGAGAAGGGGGTAGTGAGAGAGGCTGGGGAATGAACAATTGTATTGGACGTAACATTGCTATGGGACAAGGCAAAAACAAATGAAGCAACAAGCAAGGGAAGTGTTGTGTCAGAGTTTGCAGGATCAAATTGTTTAAAATGTGAAGACACCCTTCTAAAAATACTGAAGGTTACAAAAAGACGACACAACATGCATCAACAGAATTTGGCTAATTATTAACATTAATCTCTCTATAGTGCCCCCCTGCCATGGCACTCAGAGCGCTTTACATAAAACAATTTAACACAACTTTTAATCCTCACCACAACCCTGTGAGGTAGGTTAGGCTGAGAGAATATTGTGACTTGACCAAGGTTACTCTGTGAGTTTCTGGCCAAGTCAGTAATTCTGACTGGGATTTTTTTAGGATACGTAAAAGATGCAGAAATTCCAATTGTTGCTCGATAACGAATGTGAAAATATGGATGTCTTTACACAGACAGGTGTGGGTGGCGGAATGGGTGTTCTGGTGCGGTGAGTGTGTCCCCCTTTACATGGACATGCACCCATCTCCACTCATGGGGCGGCCTCCAGTTTTCTGGAGGGCTCCATGGGTGGAGGTGGGTGTGGCACAAGAGCACGCACGCACCCCCACCCATCGTCCGTGGTGTTCACATGTGCGAACACCGACCCCACACCCATTCCTTTCACCCATCGCCGGCCGTGTACACGGACGCCCCCACCGACGGAACACCCTTCCGCACAACCAGCAGGGGTGTGGGGTCCATGTAAAAATGGCCATAGGAGTGTGTGTGTGTGATATATTACAAGTATCTCTGTTTTCACATATATTACATGCTTGTTGTCATATATATACACACATGCATACATATAAAAAGGTGTGTGTGTCATAAATATGATGAAACTTTAGCTTCTCTGCAAAGTTGCATATTGTTTAAAAATGGGCATTTCTTGGATTTCCCCTCCACATTGAATGGCAGACAGAAGAATTGGGCATATGTTCATCAATGTATCCAAGGATCAAATCACTGTTTTGTAACCAACCCTCTAATTATTTCGTTAAATCATTATCTTGTGCAAATACCATCTCATTCTTGACTGCTTTGATTCTGTTCTTCTCAAATGGCTTGTTTTTCTCTGCAGCTCTTTTTCGTTTTCTGATGTCTTAGAACATACAGAAAATAATAGACCAAAGAATGCTACCACCATTTGTGTCCTTTGATTGGACTACGCTGGCATGTGAACTTGTTTGACTAGAGTGTATTTTGTGAGGGCATGTTTTGATGAGTAAATGCTTGATGTTGCAGGTACAGAGGGTGGCTTGCAAGAAGGCTCTGTTATGTTCTTTTTGTGCAAGAACGGGATGTACGGAGGGATATGTTCGCAACCAACGTGACTGAGAACGTATTGAATTGCAGCAGGTAAGACATTAGCAAAAGCCATTATTATAAATTTTGTTGGCTTCCAAATTCACATGTCGTGTGGATGCTTTTTATTTATAATGCACACCTGACAGACATGGGACACTGAGCAACAGGAAAAATGCAAATCTGTAAATACTGTTACATAAAAACAGGGAACAAAGAGAAAAAACAGCAGTTATACTCTTAAAAGCACTTCTTAAATAAAAGCCTCTTAATAGTAATAATAATTTTTGCTTTTAGAACGATCCCCTGCCTTTAAATGGCATTCAGAGTGCTTTAAAATCATAAAAAAATAAAAACCGTATAAAACCAATTAAAAACCCTCTAAGAGGAAGGGCAGACTACATTAAGGGGAACCTGTTACAGATCCTACAAGCACGTAGAGAATAAATTGAGTTTTCAGGTTCTTTTTAAAGATGAGGGAGGGACTAAGACATCCAGAGTCTTTTGAGTCCCTTCTAAAACTAAAAAGGAACGGACAGAGACAGATGTCAGGAAGGAGCAAATTCTGTACTTTGGTACCCAAATGCCTGGTCACCTCGGGTGGGATCCCTTGACAGCAGGTGGCGCTTGAGTGCAGATAGTCCCCAGGTGAGACCAAAGGAACAGGTCTTGAAGATAACCAAGCGTTTTGTTGATATGAACTTGCTGTGTAACTTTTGACAAGCATTGAGCCCTCTTATTCAGTTGTTTAATATCTATTGTTTTGTTTTCTCTCATGGGTGAGGACATGGCACTATGTTACAGTGAAGTTTTGTGAAGTTTGGTTAATGTTTGTAAGGCACTTTGGGGATCTAACATTTCAGATCATAGAAGTGCATAAATCTATCAGCTAAGATGAATGAATTTTGCTAAAGGAGTGAAAGAAGATTCTTCAACTTTAAAATATCTTTTTGTCTGTCCACTGGCTAGAAAACCATAGTAGGTTCAATTGGCTGAGTGCTGGGTGTGAAATCCTTGCACTCGTTTTCCAATGCATGGGTGCGCCTGAATTGGAAATTCCCATCCTGTAGGAAATCCCAGAGCTTGGCAGTGATGTTTAACAGGGAAGTTTCCAATGTTTTTGTTTTAAATGGCTCATGGTCTTTCAGCCAATTGAAGTGAAAACTGTTTTTTGAGAATAGATATTTCCATCTTTCAGATATTTTTTTTTGCCTCAACCAGTTTCAGTAGTATTCTTGATTTTATTTATTTGTTTGTATTTATTATTTACACTTTACCCCACCCTTTTCCAAAGGCTCAGGGTGGCTTACAATATCAAAAATATAAAACACAACAAAATCCCTTAAAACATTAGCTGAAGTAGGCATTGTTTTCAGTAAACTTACCAAAGGCTCATGGCCTATCACTGATCCTATGAGGAAAAGAAAATGAGCAACTTTTTGCTAAGGCAGCCGTTCTGCTAAAGCATACAGCTGTACCTTTCATTCTTCCTCCTCCAGCAACTCTTAGGTTCTTGTAAATCTCCCAAACTTCATTATCTTCAATTCCTCAAAGGCTCCTCTGCTCGTCCAAGTACGTTGAAATTAAGTCCGTGTCACTCAAGTTTCAAATGTTTTTATGAAGAAAGGGGGACAACAT
The DNA here is from genome assembly GCA_003113815.1 of Sphenodon punctatus. NCBI lineage: Eukaryota > Metazoa > Chordata > Lepidosauria > Sphenodontia > Sphenodontidae > Sphenodon > Sphenodon punctatus. The sequence goes on along the minus strand of QEPC01003796.1, from coordinate 1,390,694 downwards.
AACAGATAGGGGACAGATCCATGGAACAAATCCATGATCTGGGCCCTCCTTTCCTTCAGTGCACCTCCACCCCCACAACTTCTATGCAGCTCTCAGAGATGGAACTAACTTTCAAAGCGGCCCTCGGGAGGGAAAAGTTCTTCACCCTGGCATAAAGAGGTTGAAACAGAGGATGTGATCTTCACTCTCTCCAAAACTGCGACCGTCCCGGAGCGCCTCCCTGTGGGTACCATCGGTTAGTCTTGTTACTATGGTGAGAGCTTGCAGAGAGGTGTTCTCGGTTGCTGCCCCGATGCTGTACAACTCCTTTCCCCCAGAGGTTTGTTTGAACCCAAGCTTGGGCATCTTCTGGAGGTGGTGTAAGACCTTTTTATTTGTTAGGACATTTGGAGGGTAAGGAATTTTTGGGTGTGTCTGTGTTGTGATGGCGTTGGGGAGGAATGAGGGAAAAGATTGGGTTGGTGTCTTTATGCTGTTCTTATGTATTGTTTTTAATTGTCTTGTAAGCCAACCTGAGCTGTTTGAGAAGAGCAGGGTAATAAATGAAATCAAATAGTGTCCTAATTCCTCCTCGCTAGAAGCCATCTATCTGCTGAACTAACTTAAATAGCCACCGGCCGATATACTTTTCATTTTAACATTAGGGTGCAGAAGGCCATCCTGGAGGAAGCTTCTGAAATATCTGCTGCAGGTGGTTCGACTCAGCCAGACCCCAAGACTGTCAGCAAAGTGAAAAAGAAAGCAAGAAGGATTCTCCAGGAAATGGTAGCAACCATCTCGCCTGCTTTGATCCGGTAATGCAACAAATAATTCATCCCTGATTTGTGCGTTGAAAAATACTTGCCTGTGGTAACGGAGCTGGAAGGGAGGGCTTTGAACCTTCACACATGTATGTGAGAACGGTAATCTCTGGATGCCCCAAAGTTTATATGATTTTTGTCTGTAAATAATGAAATATAATCATGTTCGAGCATGATGTGGATGCGTTGGTGTTTCCCAAGGAGCACATGGGTATGACAAAATGAGATATAAATGTATTTTTTCCTTCCATTCCCGACGTTAAGCTGCATATTATCTCCCCAACAATATCCCCCATTGTTTATGCCTAAATTGCCTTGAAACCTCTTGTTACAATAACTTAAGCTCTGATAAATCTTTCTGTCAGTGGCCTACTTAGCAACAAGTTTTTGTAACTCTGCATCTTAAGACAGGGGTAATCCAATCTCATGATTCAATTTGTTTCATTATTATTATTGGCGCGGGTTGAGAAATTCTTTGCCTTCGTTCACCAAACCAGTTGCCTCATCTGGTGTTGCAAACCCTACGTCTTTGAATGATAGTGTTCGTTTTAAAGACAATAAACCTGTGTATGTGTAATCATAATGGTCTGTGTTGGCCTTAAAAAATGTGAGAGTTTAAAAACTATAAACGAAATATAAACTGATGTGCAACTGAACTTTCCTCCCCCCGCCCTCCCTTCTTAGGTTGACCGGCTGGGTGTTGTTGAAATTATTTAATAGCTTCTTTTGGAATATCCAGATCCACAAAGGCCAACTGGAAATGGTCAAAGCAGCAACAGAGGTAAGGAAATGATGTAAACTGCTACGGGTTGGAGCAATTTCTGACGTTGCATACGCTTGTGTAAGATTTGGATCTTAACGTGCTGCAAATCTTCAAACGTACTGCTGAGTTGGCTTTGTCTTCATAGAATAATTCTATTCTTTTCCAAAGCCTGAAATGAGCCGATCCTGCTTTTGATGATTGACAGTCTATTGGGGACCCTCATTCATGGCACTTTTCTCATTGGCAACAATGGGAAAAATGCAGTGAACATTTACATTTTTCTGTCTGTACAACCAATTTGCAGAATGGTTTATTTTAGGCAGCCATTTAATAAACAACTAGGTTACCTTTTGACTTGGCCAGACTGTTTTTATGGTCGTTTAAGACTGAAAAGTCTTCATGGAGTGACGTTGCCGTAATTCTTGTTTCTAAAGGTCCCATTATTTGTGCAGCATGTTTATAAATGTTTTAGAAGCAGCCTCTTGGCTTCTTCTGCCAAGAGCAGCAGCATTGCCTAAATGTTATCTAATAACAAGCACCATCTCATGAAATAAATACAACATGGGTTGGTGTGGTATTTAAAGGCCCTAGGGGAGAGCGGCCGGGAGGCTGGACCCCAGGTGTGTTTTTGCTGCCCCTTGAGCATCCATGTCCTTGGTGTTGGGACCCCGCTTGATAACTGCGCCCCACGGAGGTGGAACTGTTCGTGCTGCTGGTGAGTTTTCATTACCTTCACCTGGAATCCAGGGAAACCTGTCTCCACCCCCGCCCCACTGGCCTATAAGGTCAAGATCTGCGCCTTGTGGCAGCGTGTGGTATCTAAAGGCTCTAGGGGACAGCGGCCGGTAGGCTGGACCCCGGGTGTGTGTTTGCTGCCCCTTGAGCCTCAGTGTCCTCGGTGTTGGGACCCCGCTTGATAACTGCCCCTGCCCCCCGGAGGTGGAATTGTTCGTGCTGCCGGTGAGTCTTCATTACCTTCACCTGGGATTAGGAGGAACCCGTCTCCACCCCCGCCAGACTATAAGATCAAGATCTGCACCTTGCGTCACGGTCGTCGCGCCAAAGGGCTGCATGCGCAAGGGCGCGGCCTTGTGCGCACGGCCTTGTGCTATTGTTTTTATTTGGACTTTATTCTTCGATAGAGGCTTCTTTGTGTCTTGCGTTACTGCTGTATTTTGTTTTCCCTTGTCCTTGTGTGCCCTACATTTGTTGTAGAGGGCCCTTTAGGTGTCAGAGGCCCGAAGGAGTATCTCTTTGTGACAGTGTCTATTTTTTAGGTGCAGGTTGGCTCCACCTTTTTTCCTTTCTGTTTGAGCGTGTAGGGTGATAGGGCAGGTTAGCATTTACCTGGGGTTGGTGAGAGCTTCCCTATGGTATGATAGGTGGTTTCAACTTAAAACGTGGCCTGACCCCTTCTCCCACTAGACGTGTAGTGGGCTACTTACATAGTTGTTGGTCGTTTGTCTTTCTTGTCCTTTGCTTTATTATCCCCTCCCCTTGGGTGAGACACGCCCCAGGGGTATAGGGGATTGGTGACTGCAATGCGTTACAGAGGGCGATAACAGGAGAACCCCCACCCCTCCTGGATGTGGCTAGAAAGCTCAACACTCAAGTTAAGATAACCAAATATATTACACGTACTTGAGCGGCTGGGGTTGTTGTGTAGCTCTTTCCCCTCAGTCTCAAGCCCCCACTCTAATGAGGTGGGGCCCTTATCTGTTTATGGGCATCTGGGAGAGAGGGAGGCAATGATGGGTAGTCCCATGGTTGAGACTACTGGCAATATATCGTCTCCAGTATTTTCTACGGCTCCTAAGAAAACCTTACCTAAACCTAATATTGATTTGGATTCCCCTTCAAGGGCTCGTTCAAGTTCACTGAACTCTTAATTTGAGGGACAGCTTTATCACATATCTGGAGAGTTATCAACAATTGTCTCCCTCCTTGCAAACCAACATAGTGAATTGTCCTAAATCAATCAACTCACTTATTCATGAGAACTGTTGTTGTAAAGTGGTTAGACAATCTTACAGCTGAACTACGTGTAATGGTAGGGGGGATAGAACAGATTAAGTGCTCCTTAAAGAAGCCTGTGATGAGATTACTATATTACAAAGGCATCATAGTACTACACAGCTTGATAGAGCAAAACACATGCATCACAGGCATTCGCAGACTTAACATTGTACATACGGAAGGAATGAATCTGTTCTTCTTATATCTGAAAGGTCCCTCCAGACTGAGGAGATTGCCTCAGATAAGATCGAAAAAAATATCATAGACATTCACAGATCTATCATTGTACACACGGAATGAAGGAATCTGTTTCACGTATATCTGAAAGATTCCCCCAGACTGAGGAGACCGTTTTGGACAAGATGAAAAAAAAAATCATTTTCGTGATCGAAACATCATTATTTACGATCTGGAACAATATCAATTTGAACCAGTTCAACAACTAAAACAGAAGATCTCGCCTCTAGATTAAAGATACAAGTATCTAGGTTGTGTAAAGCAATTATTTCTGTCTCTAGACTTCATCAAGCTAGAGGGGGATTTCATTTCTCCCCAGTAAGGGTTGGATTTAGGAATTTGGACATCAGGAGACTGATTCTGGAAAAAGCAGAGAGCTCCATGATAGGGTTGGAAATTGGTGAAGCTTCCTTACCTTTTTTTAAAAGTTTGAGGAATTGGTCCACAGGTAACCTGGGGTTTAAGACAGGGAGAATTGGACTGAGGAAAAAATCAGGAGAGAACCACAGATTAAGGCCTAGGGAATGGAGAAGTAACTTCGTGCAGACCCAGTCTGATTGACTGGGATCTGAAGGAAGGATAGAACATGGCCTAGTCTCTCAGTTAATCTCCTGACATATCGCAGGAATAGGGGAGAAGCTGCAGGATAAGGACTGGATGGCCTTCGTTTCTGAATTTAATATCCTAGCTCTTCAGGAAACCTGGTCAGAGGGAAATATACATCTAAACGGGTTTGTTTTTTACGTTCCTGCCTTTAAATTCCATAATAAAGGAAGGTTCTGTGGCGGACTGGCCGTGGGGGTCTAGGACTAATTGTACTTCCTCGCAAATAGACTTGGACTCCCCATATATCCAGGCAGTGCAGCTGGACTGTTCATTAAGTAATATTCTGGTGGTAATCAACGTTTACTTCCCTCCAAGAAAGAAAGGCGTTACCCCTGGTTGGTTTGTTCCCCTACTAGAAACTAAATTAGAATATATTAGGTTACTGTTTCTTCATGTTATGTTGCTTCTGGTTGGCAATTTTAACGCCAGAATTAGAAATTATGTTAGAGCAACTAAAGAAAATATTACATCAATGGATGTGGAACCAAAAATGTTGGACCAGAGGACTAATGCTGATGGGAAGTGTTTGTGGGAATATATGAGAAAAAACAACTGGAGGAAGTTAAACGGTGAGATTGCCCCTGACATCCCGGGCCAATTTACCTTTAGTGCTGTGAGTGCAACAGATATTTATCTTAGCCGAGCTGGAACGGGCACAAGTTTTAGAACAGACTTCAGGTCAGATCCTAGAAGGATATCAGTCCCTGCTCAGCGAATTGTACTCGGTCCTTTTAGTCCCGGGGGAAAACAGACTGGCCATAGAGGCCACAGGGGGTGGTTTGATAAGGAATGTTTAACTGAAAAAAAGAAATTGTTAGAACTTCTGGGAGACACTGAAACGCTTGATGAGAGAGAATTTATATGCAGATTCCCCAGTATCATCGAAGGTTAGCTATCTCACGTCTGAGATTTTCGCAACTGGAGTCTGGTATTCAGGAGGGTCGGTGGCACAGAATACCCTTGGCACAAAGGGTCCCCAGAAGAAGGTGGAGGATATACCGCACCTTTTGTGGGAATGCCCTCTGTATATTGTTGAAAGGTCTATATCGTTGAGTCCGTGGGTGAAAGGGGATGTATGACTCTCACATCAGGAAAAGATGGCCCAGCTCTTTTTGGAGTTGTCGGCAGACTCTGTATGTCACCTTGCGAAATTCCTATTCGCAGCTCAGATGAAAAGAAAAATCCAGGTAAAAAAGAGAACCTGTGTGATCTCTCTTTGATTGTGATCCCTAAAACCCTACCTTAGTGGAGGTTTAGGTAACTGTGAGATGTCAACTATAAGTACCTTGATTGTTGTATGATTACTGTATGACCGAAACTCTTTCTGTTATGAGAATGCACAGACCGACATTGCTCTTGGTGAATATCTGTTTAACAACTGTCTAGGACAAAAAGGGAGGGAGTGTGATATCTCCTCAATATGATGTTGGAATTTTACCACAAAGAACCTCTGGTGAGACTCTAGTGGGAGCCAATTAAGTATTTGTGAGAATGCTAACCACAGTTCTCCAGATTATAGTGTGTTGGTGTTTAGATTAATTTCAGCTGTATGTGTAAGTGAAACTTGTACTTTTTGGTAAACTGCTTGAATTACTGTTTATCTTCACCTGCTGTATCTGACTGAAGATGTATCAATTTGTTAAGTTGTATTGTGTCTTATGACAGACACGTATTTTTACTTTTGTTACTTTATTTTATGAGGATGTGTTTCTTACGTTTCACGAGACTGTAGTACTTTTACGTGAAACTTGATCTAATTTGGTTGTAAATAAATTCATTCATACAACATGGGTTTCTAACGAATGTCATCCAGAACAGTCATGCTATTTGATGTTATCCTCATTGGGGCCAATTCTAAACCCTGCGTGCACATCTTTCATGTGTTCCTTTATGGGGGAATATAATGTGTGCGCAAACTGTGCATAAACTGCACAGAATTTGTGTACACACACTGGTTTAGGATTAACTCAAAGATTATTAATCTATTGCTATACAATATTATTGATCTAGAATAGTCACATTATGCAATATTATTAGCAACAGTAAAGAATAGTCGTGTTATGCAATATATATTATCGGCAATAATCCAGAATACAAAGTTATAATGTGCAATATTGCGTAAGCAGCACGTAGCGAGAATTTAAATGACAATTTGTTTTTAAAGTGGTTGAAATCGTGGCTTGGTAATGGGGTCAGTCTCCTGTTCGGGATGCGATTCATGGGACTCACTGCCATAGACGAAGATCTATTAACCTTTCCATTACAAGCCACCACACTTCCTACAAAGTCAGTGAAAATGTTGACCCATCCACTTAATTATCTGGTGCTACCACTGACAGTTTGATGATCCTGTAGGATCTGTTTGTCAGTGTCGTTATCCTCTAAAGTGTCCGCTACTTGAATATTGCCAGTTTCTGAAAATCAGAAATTCAGACCCGAGTATCCTGTTCCTGTCATCGCATCTCAGTGGAAAACTAAGACTGAATAACTACTATAATGTAAATCAGTTTTAAAATTCCTCCCTTTGTAACCTAATGTGCTATGAATAGAGTAGGGGGGAAGATAGGGGGAAAAGCTACTCATCTTCAATTGACTGATTTTTTTCTTTCTTTCTTCCAATAGATGAATTTGCCTCTGATCTTCTTGCCTGTTCACAAATCCCACATTGATTATCTACTCCTCACGTTCATTCTTTTCTGCCACAACGTCAAAGCGCCATACATTGCTGCCGGAAACAACCTAAACCTCCCCATCTTCAGGTGATGACAGCAGAGTGAATTTAACTTGTTCCGAGTTTGCACCCAATCAAATAGCAACACAATAAAAAGGGAAGAACTCGAGAGAGGAAAGTTGATGCTTATAGACGCAGTATAGTTCTCCCTTCCCCTTGGAGTTCATATATATCTGAGCCTGCTCAAAGGGCTGGATCAACTTGCAGTTGTAAAACATTTATAAAAACAAAGCAAAAAAATATTATTCAGAAATAAAAACACTAGAGCAACGCAAGACCTTTTTGTTTTGTCATGTGTTTGGCAAGCAGGGATAAGGCGTGGGGACTTAGGGGTTGTGGTGGGTTTTAAAGGGGATTTTTATATTTATTGGTGTTTTGGTTTTTTTTATATGATGTAATCCGCCCAGGGCCTTGGGGAAAGAGTGTGGTGTAACTTGAATAAATAAATGAGTGACACTGAAGAAGAATGTGCATGGTGTAATCCTGGTGAATGGGATGTCCTGAATATAAGGGCACATCTTTCACTTTTGCTTTGGAGTGGGTGGGAGATTAATGATGCTAACTTGTCGTCATCAAAGTCAGTGGCTCGGCTCCTGTTGACCTGAACGTGTGTGGGCTGCCCCGTAAGCATGAAATTGGAGAGTGTGGGAGAATATGAAATTGGTAGCGGAAGAGCAGAGTAAGAGAATAGAATTCCTTAAACACGAATAAGGAGGTTTAAATACAGTAGCTAGTCATCTGCGTACAGCAGAACCTCAAAGTTTCCAACACCTTGGTAAAAGAGGTTGGATCCAGTCCTAAACTTGTGAGCGTGCAAGTTGCACATGATTTGTGCATGCACAGCAATCCTTGTGTGTGGGTTGCTCGTACCCTTTTGCACAGGGTTTAAGATTGGGCTGGTTGTTTCTAACTGAAGTGCTCGTCTGAATAATACTTTTTGCTTGGTCTTTATAAATGTTTACAACTGCCCATTATTACAACTCATTAACTTCTCATCCTATTTTAACCATAATAACGAGACACATTTAAAAGTCTATGGAAGACAGGGGGAAAGATATCTGAAAGTGCTGAGTGGGAGGCTTGGTTCAGCAATCCATTTGTAACATTGACTTTTATAGGTCCTGCTGTAAAGTTAACGTTGAGTATTAAATATGAAAAATACAATTTCTTAACCTTGGCAGTTTTTGTACCTAGAGGCTCATGTTCAGCGGTGCACTGAGGTCTTGGCACCAGGAATATTGTGGCTTCACTTATTAAAAGTCCTTATGGTGATCAGACCAATACGTTTGCATTTCTAATTGGTTAGGCTGCAAATATTTAGAACAGGATTTTTCTTTTGGTGGGGTAGACGCGTGGGCTAGCTCACCTTTCACAAGGAAGGAAACCACTGGCAGACAAGATAGGTTTTAGTTTGCCTAAGAAGCATAGGGCCTGTTTAATGGCACAGCAGCACGACCGTTTACAAGTTTAAGTAAGCAAATGGCACCTCAGTCAGGCAGCCTGCCTGGTCTGAGAGAGATGCCTGCCCCTCACTCTTATAATGTTTATGCAGCTCGGTCCTGGTTCTCCTGATCCTGGGCAGGTCACCATTCTGCCATTAGTCCTTCATAGGCCAAAAATTGTGCTGAGTCCATTTCTCCCATTATAGGGATAATGCCCCAAACCAGAAGTAACATGTTCCCCCCAATATTTCTTCTTTGAAGAGCTTTCTCATTCAGCTGTAGTGCTTTCGGCAGCGATTTAACTTTATTTTCTCCTTCTATAATATGATAGAAAGGGCTTACTAGCCTTACACGTGAAGGAAATAAGCACGTTGAGATCTTAGGGTAATGAATTGTGTACGAGTAGTGCATCATTTGAGGATGAAGCTGTTCACAAAGGAATTTGAGGAGCAGTGGAACAAGTGGGTGATGCTTGAATGCTGGTTAGATATTAGTTAGGATTTATTTAGGATGGTGCCGAGACCTTGTGACCTCCCCTCACACTCTCTGAATTCTCTCAGTTCAAACTCTTACAAGACTAGTTGTTCTTGCAAGTTTTCAGGTGCACACAAATAAAAAAGTAAAATAAATCCCTGCCTTCAGACTAGATCAATCAAAACCTTTGTTCACGCCATGGTCATCTCTCGTCTTGACTACTGCAACCTCCTCCTTACTGGCCTCCCCCGCTCTCACCTGTCTCCTTCCCTCCCCCTCCCCCTCCCCCCATCTCCATCCCAAACTCCACTGCTAGGGTCATCCACTCTGTCTGTCGCTTCGACCATGTGCAGCCTCTCCTCTCCTCGCTGGCTCCCCCCCCTTCCCCAACGCATCCTTCGCAAACTCCTGGTATTCACATACAAATCCCTTCACAACCTGGCTCCCCTTAGCCCTAATCTCCTTACACACTCCTGCACGCACACTCCGCTCCTCCTCTGTCCCCTCCCTCATCTCCCCTGCTCCCTTAACTGCCTTCGTCCGTTCTCCCTTGCTGCCCCCCATGCCTGGAACGTCCTCCCTGCCCACATCCACCTTGCCCCCTCCCTCCACACGTTCAAATCCCTCCTCAAAACCCACCTCTTCCTCGCCGCCTTTCCCGATGCCTGTTAGAACTTTCCCCACGATATTTACTGTCTGCCCTCCCCACAGACTCCAGCCTAACTGCAGCCAAGCCAAGCACGTGCACCTGCGACTTCGCATCTGCTTGAACGTTATTTATCCCTTATCTCTCCCTATGTCCCCTCTCCTTGTCTCCCCCCTCCGTGTCTATTAGATTATAAGCCGTAGGCAGGGACCGCGTCTATCTTGTTGTTCTGTAAAGTGCCAGGTACACAGCTGGTACTATACAAATGCTTAATAATAATAATAATAATAATTAATAAAGTTGCCTTCCCACCTGAAAACCATTGTCAGTGCTCAACTTCATGACTTGATTCCAGAATTACTAGTTGTAATTCTTGTGATGTTTTCAAGAAGTTACTAGATGATTACAGTTATCCCTTTTGGATGTAGAAATCTGTTAGTCGAAACCAAACATTAATACTGGCCCTAGGGATTGAGCCTTGGTTTTTTCATGATGTCCAAAGGATTTGGTTGAAAAGATCCCATTTGTCTAGATGTGAGTAGTGAAAAATCCCAAAGTTTGAGAACAGCCATATGGGTTTCTGAAATTTGACAGCAACGCAGGGCTAGAATTTTTCACATGTGGGAAAGTGGCTGAAAGATGTTGCTTTCTGATTTACCTAATTTGTTGCCTCAAGCTCTCAAATGACTAAAATGAGTGAGAAAAATAGTTCTCTTTTTGTAGCACGTTAATCCGCAAGCTCGGTGGCTTTTTCATTCGGCGAAGATTGGATGAAGCACCCAATGGACGTAAAGATCTTCTATACAGAGCGCTTCTCTATGTGGTAGGTATTTCCCCCGTCCTCTGACTTGGAAAAGATAAAAACATTAATTGTCTGAGGAAAAAAGAGTGGGAGTGTTCTTTGTATGTTGTGAACAAATTAAAATATGTAATTTTTTTTTCTTCCTCCCTTATTTGAGTAATTGGATGGATTTATTATATTTTAAATGTTACTTTGTGTTTGGGGTTACTTTAAAGCAGGGGTGGGGAAACCTTTTCCCTTCCTTGGGTCACTTAGAAAATTTAGTACAAGCTTTGAGGGCCACAGAAAAGTGCCCCCATCCCTAACTTCTATATGGCCCTCAGAGCTTGTACTAATTATCTAAGTAGTTGAGGGGTGCTTTTAGGATCTCTTCCCTATCTTTGTGTCCATGTTCTCATATCTGCGTCCTTACCCGGAGTTTTTCATGATTCGGGGATAGGAACTGGATACAACGGCCATGTCTGTGTGCCAGAAAGGGGCCATTGAAAGTCTAGTTGTGGGCTTCAGTTGGCCCCTGGGCCTAAAGTTCCTCATCTCTGCTTTAAAGAAGAGGGCTATTCGCTCTTTCTGTATTATGTCCTGAAACTTTCAAGAGCTCAATGCCTGTAAGCTCTGTCTTGGTCAGGGAGAGTCATGAACACCCAGCGTCTTCTAGGATTTATGAACCTTTCACCCTGTTTAATCCTCATTAAAACCCATGGAATTTGTGCATCGTGTAAGGCAACACTAAACTTAGGCCCTATGAAGTGAAAGTTAAAGTACTATAAGTTCAGAGCATGTCTATTTAATTTTAAGTATTTGCTTAACTTTCATAACAGAAATTGTGCTCAATGTTGTACAAGATACAAACATTAACACAGTAAATGACAAAATGGTTTACAAAGTAGAAGACGGCATCCTTGGAAATTGGGATGGGAAATGAGCTGTCTGCTTTTGAGCTTTGTGGAAGAAGTCAAGTTTTCAGAGTCCTTGTATCCTAGATTGGGAAGTGACCTCCGAGGTCATCTTGCCCAGCTTCCTGCTCAGTGCAGGAAGTCCACGGCTACAGCATCCTTGATCGATGGCCATCCAGCCTCTGTTTGGAAATTTCCAGTGAAGGAGAGTCCACTACCGCCCTAGGCAATTTGTTTTACTTTCAAACAGCTCTTACCGTTAGAAAGTTCTTCCTAAAGTTTAGCAGAAATCTGTTTTTTTGTCATTTGAGCCCAGTATTTCTAGTCTTGTCTTCAGGGACCAGAGAGAACAAGCCTTTGCTATCTTCTGTGTGACGGCTCTTCAGGTATCTGAAGACCGCTATCATGTCTACTCTTAGAAACGTACCCAGGCCCTTCAACCTTTCCTCATAGGACTTTTTTTCCAGACCCCTGACAATCTGTGTTGCTCTCCTCTGAACCTGTTCCAGTTTGTCAACGTCCTTCTTAATGTGCAGTGCCCAGAACTGGACGCAGTACTCCAGATGAGGTCTGACCAGCAAAGAATAGAGTGGAACTATTCCTACTTCTGTCTTCGAAACTATGGGTTTCAAAGGCCTGTTACCCCTCTTTAGGCAACATTAATATGCATTTCAGTGGTATACCTGGTGGCAGCCAGATGTTCACTCTGCCCCGGGGGTGGGGTGTGCAGCCAGCTAACGCGTGATGCGTCCTCCGAAAAGGTGGGAGACACATTGCGTGTTAGCATTGCCCAAAGTGGGATAACAGGCCACCTCTCGTGTGGCCAGGTTGTGTAGCCCTGCTGTAAGGTAACATCTGTGGATCGGACCTGGAGGAGTGCGCTCCTCCTGCCCTCCAAACACCCATTCGCGGCGGGGAGAGGCCTGGGAAGAGCATGTGCCCTATTTGCCGCAGCCTAACTGCTGATCGTGGGCTGATCGTGATTGGGCAGGTGGGAGGCGCATGCGTGCTCCTTCCAGACTCCCCTCCTCCTCAGTCAGCTGTTAGGTGGGGAAGGGAAGAGGAGCACATGGCTGCGCTCCTTCGCCCCCTCAAACAGCTGCCCATCAGCAGCAGGCCCAATCCTGCACGCTCCAGGGCATGGAGGAGCTGGTCATGGCTACAGAGGGGTAGATCATGTGGCCAGCTCTCCCTGCCAAAGTGTGGCAACTGCAATTGCCTGCCATGGGGTGCACGAGGGATCGAACCTGTTCCAGCTCGTGCAGCTGGTCCTTATGCTTCTGTTCGTGCAGCCTAAAATTCCGTCAGCCTTTTTAGTAGCTACATCACACTGCTGACCCATGTTCAGTTGTGATCCACTGCAGTCCTTAGATCCTTTTCACATTTACTGCTGCCAAGTCAGGTATCGTCCATTCTGTACTTGTGCATTTGATTTTTTCTTACCTAAATGCAGAACTTTACATGTAATCCCTGGTGATTTTCATTTTGTTAAGTTTTGGCCCAGTTTTCCAACCTGTCAGGATCATTTTGAGTTTTATTTCTCCAGGGAGATCCTCCTGGACGTCCAGTCAGTACAGTAGGGTAGATCCTTGCCACAACCAGTAGGAGGCAGACATTCAGATTTTGTGGAGCATGCTCTGTGGGATCTATCCATAGCTCTCCAGTGTTTTGTTTGCCTTCACATCAGGAGGAAGCAGGCTGGCTCTTTCCATTGAGAGAGGGCAGCCTTCAATTACAAAGGAAAGTAGAAATTTCCCCTAGGTGCCCGGGGGGAGGAATTCCCCTCCCTGTTCACCCCCCTCTGGAGAGGGGTGGGGAGAACTTCCTGGGTGTCCCCTTCCTCATCTGGTACAGGTACCCCAAAGAGCGGGCCTAGCAGCCCCTTGAGGGGAGCTCCCTATAGGTCTCCTTAGACCCTATCCCCGCTGGATTAGATTGCTAATCCCTGTTCACCCCTCTCTGGAGAGGGGGTGGGAAGGACTTCCTGGGTGTCCCCTTCCCCATCTGGCGCACGGACCCCGAGGAGCGGGTCAAGCAGTCCCCTGAAGGGAGTTCGCTATATAGTAGTGGCGAAGGCGGGAAAGCGGAAGAGCGACAGCGGGACACTCGCCCCTCCGCCTACAGGCCTCGTGACAGCAAGGGGCAGCATCAGCAGGAGAGCGAGAGCCAAAATGGCCACCACAAAGAATGGCGGCGGTGGCAGCAGCGGACGTGGAGACAGAAGCAGATGCTGCAACAGTAGGCCCTCCCATTCCCCCTCCCCCCGGCCCACCCTACTCCTCTACCCTACTGTACTGACTGGCTGTCCAGGAGGGTCTCCCGTAGAAGGAAAATTCAGAGGTAAGAGCCCAATTTTCCTTTCTGTCTTCTACGGTGCTAGCTGTCCCTCCCAGTTTCCTGTCATTTGCAAACTTAATAAGCTTTCCCTCTACTTAATAAGCATTCCCTCTTCATTCAGTTCGTTAATGAAGGTATTGAACAGTACTGGGCCCAGGACAGAACCCTGTGGCAACCTTGATTCTTCAGTCTGAGCCATTGATGAGCACTCTTTGAATACAGTTCTTAAACAAGCTGTAAATCCACCTAATGGTAATATTCAGCCCATGTTTTACCAGTTTGTCGACAATAATATCATGGGGGACTTTGTCAAATGCTTTGCTGAAATCAAGTTACATTATGTTCATGACGTTCCCATGATCCACTAAACTAGTAACTCGATCAAAAAAGATGAGTAGTTTGGCATGACTTACTCTTGACAAATCCATCCTGGCTTCTAGTAATCACTGCATTGTTTTCTAGATACTTACAGATTGACTGCTTTATAATCTCTTCTAGTATCTTTCCAGGTATTGATGTCAGGCTGACTGGTGTATAGTTTCCCAGATCCTCCTCTTCCCCCTTTTTGAAGATAGAGCCATAATTTACTCATCTCCAGTCTTCCAGCACTTCACCCATTGTCCAAGAGTTCTCAAGATGGTTATGCAGGGGTTCTGAGAGTATCAGAGAATTCCTTCAGTGCCCTAGGATGCGATTCATCCAGCCCCAAAGAATTGAACTCATTTAAAGTGGTTAGGTATTCTGATCATCTCTTTATTGATCCTGAGCTGCAGTCCTTTCCCCCTCATCATTCATGCTACTTTTTCCAGAATGGACAGAGTTTCCCTTGAAGGAGAAGACAGAGGCAAAATAACAGTTGAGCAGTTCCACCTTCTCTCTGTCACTCTTAACATTTCACCATCTTTGCCAAGCAGTGGTCTTACCATATCCTTGATTATGAATGCAGATTAACATTTGTCTTATGTTTCCAAGGCAGGAGGCATTTAAAAAAAAAAAATGATTATAAAAATTGTGGTATTGCTGTTATCAGGCAATGAATTTCACTAGTAACATCTCTCTGATTTGTTTTTGTTTTACCTTTTCTCTATCCTTTTAGCATATAGAGGAGTTGCTTCGACAACAGCAGTTCTTGGAGATATTTCTGGAAGGCACCCGGTCTCGGAGTGGAAAAACGTACTGTGCTAAAGCAGGCCTCCTATCTGTAGTTGTAGATGCCCTCTCTAAGAACGCCACCCCGGATGTGCTAATTATACCTGTAGGGATATCCTACGATCGCATCATTGAAGGTCACTATAATAGTGAACAGCTGGTAAGAACAATGGAGAGCTTATTGTTTGGAGAATTCCCTCTGTATGCTGAATATCAGTGTATCTTGTGGTAGTGCCTCTGCTGTGACTAATTATATCTGTAAGAATTAAACTTGCAAAAAATATTACAAGTAAAAATTTCCTGGGGCAGGAGCTGTTTTAATATTTGCCCCCTGTGTGTGTCTAAATACACAGTTAGCACTTAGCAAATCATAAGAATAATTGCCATATGGTATACGGAGCTGTTAGTGGTTGTACCCTTTTGATTTTTCTTGAAGCTCTGCTGTAGATTTGGTAGCTGTTAATTGAAATCGGTCTCTTTTTTTTAATCTTTTTCTTCCAATGATTTTTTTTTAGGGGAAACCGAAGAAGAATGAAAGCCTTTGGACTGTAGCCCGAGGGGTCTTCAGAATGCTGCGCAAGAATTATGGGTGCGTCAGAGTTGACTTTGCACAACCATTTTCCTTAAAAGTAAGTTTCGTACCATGGAAACATAAGCCTTCCTGTAAGCGCCACATTGCTTTGGGCACGTGCTCCCTATATTTAAAAGCCTGACGTGAACCGTCCGAGCTGGGAACTAGAATGAAAATGGCAAACTATCTTTGTTTTATAGTATTGGTAGTGTAACAGAGAGCCTGGGTAACTCTGTGTTATGCCACTTAATTACTAACATTGATTAGATCACTGAAACAGAGTAGCCTATTAAAGGTGTTACAAGTAATAAAAAATATACTAAATTCTTAAAAATAATTTTTTTCATTACATTCCATCTTTTTCAAAAATCCCCAACATTTTGCCTAAGAAAGAAGTGCAGGTTGGGCCTGTTGATCTCAAATATTCTCAGGGTTGAGATTACTATTGTCTCTCTTTGTCCAAGGAATTTAAATATTTATGCCCAGGAGGATTTTCATGAAAGAAATCGGAAAAGGGAAAAAAAAAAAAGGTGGGGAGGAATACGTGTGCAAGACAACGGTTCTGAGAGTCAATACTATTTTGAGCTACAAGTGGAGCTGAAATGGTGACTCGATTGGTACCCATGGGTAATATCTGTGTTTTCGGGTATCTGATTTGGTTTCCGAATGCCTTTTACCTGAAAAACCAAAACTTCCATTACTGTTTTTTTCGGAGAACCGAAAGTACCCCAAAAACCAAAATAATACCTGAAAAAAATCCCTGAAATCGGGGGTAAAATTAGTATGTCGAGATATCAGTTGTTGGTATTTCAGGTACCCGTTTTGTCATGGCCTATGGCCAGTACAATAAAATTTGATTATTTCAGGTACCCAATGAAAACTGCTTCAGGTACCAAAAAATACCCAAAATATTTGGTTAAATTTCAGTGCTGGAAATTTTCTGACTCTACCCATTTTTTTTTTTGGGTTCTCATTTCAACTCGTTAGGAGGTGTCTTTAGGAGTCCAAATCTGACTCTGTCATTAGACCGGGTAAAAGTCTGGGCTGACGCTTTACATGATGTGCATAATAAAGTCTTACAGTTCCTTAGTTTTGAGAATACTGAAAATCATCAATAAAACCAAACGTGTAACGATTTTCTGGCCTGTATGAATAGGGAAAACCCTACTAAAGCCCCGGTCATTAGGTTGTCACTGAAAAGTGGAGAAATGCACTTGGCGTTCTGTGTGGATTAGTGAAGTGTGGGCGAGTGGTGTTCTGCTGTTTATCTTGGGTGTTAATGAGCTTAACAACTGATATTAATACGTGCCTAGCAACGTGAGATTAATTAGGCATTTTTCTTCCCTTGCTTCCTTTTACACGTCTCAGAAATGCTTCTGGCTCGAGAACTCCTAATGTTGGCTTAAAGGAAATATTGTAGTCAAGTGCTCTGTTACAATTAGCTGTCTTCAGTAAAAATATTAGTACATCTCTTAAAAAGAGGATTTGTTTATTTCCAGCACTGCTCTCAATTAACGGCTTGCAATTGTCCATGGATCCTCTTAACAAGCCAGTAGAAAGACTTTGACACTTTTTAGACCCCCTTTACTTTTTAGATCACTTTTAGACCTCTGCAGCAGACATTCAGACTTTATTTACTTATTTATTTTAAATTTATACCCAACCCTTTCCCTAAGGTTCATGGTGGCTTACAAAAACACGTGAAAACCTATACAAATCTGCTTGAAATCCCAACCCTGCCCTTGCCTGCCAAGCGCCTGGCCAAATAGAAAGGTCTTCCATTGCATTTGGAAGATGAGCATTAGACGAATCTCCAAGGGAAGGGAGTTCCAATAACCACAGCCTAGCAATCTTATGTGAGCCAGCACTTCTACTATAGCTTTCTTTTAATAGTCTGAATTGATTTTTAAAAGCTCTGTTTTTTCAATATCTAGACCGCTTCTGTACGTCACGAAACAGGAGAGGGAAAGGATCGTTTCGGGGGGCTGGGTGGGGAGGGTTGTGTGTGAAATTCAGTCTATTTAAATCAAGGGTCGGGGAATCTTTGGCCCATGGGCAAAGTCTGGCCAGTGGCTGTTTTTTTTTCATCGAGCCACTTCCTGTTTCTTGGATCTGGCCCATGGATCCAGTCCCACCTCTCAAGCACTGAAAGAATGAGCTCAGGGGAAAGGCATGGAGATTAGAAAGGCGTACGCTCCAGGGTGTAGGGATTGGATTGGGGGGCAGAGATCTATGATGTGGACCCTCATCCTGTACTCGTACTTCATCCTCCCCCCACCCAATTCCTATCTGGTTTGGGGAACTTGTACTGATTTGTAAAGTGTCTTGCAGAATGAAAAAAAAGTTTGACCTCTACCCTAAAGCAGTAACTTTTTGGAAGTGGAAAGTACATTTCCCGCCCCACCCCCCAGGACAATGCCAGAAAGAGCCACCCCTCGACATCAGCAAATGTTGCATTCTCCTGACTGGTTCTGCATTTTGCTGCTTGTACTGTAATGTTTGCTAATTCTTAAATGTGATTAGTTTTTTATTAGTAAAAGTGCAATGCTGGATGCTACAATTAGCAAGGGAATTGTATAAATGAAAAGTGCCTTATTTACAGGAATATTTAGATGGTCAAAGTCAGAAACCTGTGCCTGCCCCACTCTCTTTGGAACAAGCTCTGCTCCCAGCTATACTTCCTTCAAGGTAGGATCAGTTTGGGGAATTTTTTTTTTAGCAAGAGCTTTGAGTATTTCTGTAGTATTTAGGATTGTTACTTAACATTGTTTGCAATGTGTTCTTTTAAGAATTATCCAGAGGATTCCCTTGTAACCTTATGAAACAATTGTATCAAACTGATTTTAAAAAAATTAAAAAAAATCTTAAAAAAATATTCTGTAGACTTTAATGGAGAATTATGCTGGCACTCTGTTATAGGAATGATATTATTCTCCAGTTCTATAGGATTTAAGAGTAAATTTGTATTGAATGTATTGCTCCAATTTATTTAAAGTTCTATGGAAATTTTACTTAAGGAAAGAAAACTTATTTTTTTTAAAGAAATGGATCTGAGCCTTTTCCGGGAAGGGTGGTGTATAAACTTGACTAAATAAATAAACAAATCTCTTTAAATCCCTTATTCCGCATCATATGAGTAAGGTGAAAGCGCTTACGTCATTTCACTCATTGATTTTCCCCACCCCCATCGAACAGTTTTTAATATTACTATTTAATATTACTATTTATTAGTGAGCTCATTGAGATTGCCTGGATTTTTAATTATGCTTAAGATATTTATTTTTATTTAAAATTTATATCCTGCCTTTTACACAATGGCTCTGATAGGATTACAGTGTAAAAACGTGTACAAGTCCTCTACGAATCCCTAGCCTGCCTGCCTGCCATGCACTTGGTCAAAACTGTGCAACTGTGCTGTGGACCAATTTCTGAATTTATACGCTGTTTTTTTCTGTTTTAATTAAGTGGCATAAATTTTTCCACACTTAGTCCCACTGAATTACTTTAGAGAGAAACTGAGCAAACCATCCATCTTTAATGTGTTGTCACACCATGCTAAACTCTTGCTTTACTATGCAAAACTGCTGGCGTGAAAACTGCCTTCTGAACAATGCCCTTTTTGTTACCGATGTGTTGGAAGAACAGATTGCGAAGCTTGCCAAACAGCCAAAATATTCTGTATTGTGTGTGTGTGTGTGTGTGTGTGTGTGTGTGTGTGTGTGTGTGTGTGTGTGTAAAACATGGGGGAGTAGTTTGCAATATGAATATAGAAGCTACTGTCGAACGCTTTATGGTCCTCTGTAAATGCTTTAAAATGATTTTTCACTCTTTGCAAAAGGGCTGATTTTGGTGCATCATAGTTCGCTTCATCATCATGCGCTTGAAAAACAATAATATAGCTTTGTTTAAAACATAAGTGGTTTCCCTGCATCTTTACATTTATTTTTATACTCAGGCCTAATGATGCCATGGAGGAAGGGTCAGAGGCTTCACTGTCTGGTTCCAAGGATTTAACAAATGAGCCCTTCAGAAGACAGTTAATAGCCAACTTGGCTGAGCACATATTATTCAGTAAGTAGAGGATAAACCATAGATCTGCCCTGGACATCCTGACTTGACTGTCTCCACTAACCGTCTTGGAAATTGTGTCTGTCTCTTTGCAGGAATTTTATTTTGTTTGCTTTGGGTACCTTTGTGGCCTTTAGACCCATGGTAGCCTGCTGTGCTATGAGCATTTTGAGGCTTTTGTGCATCTGCAGTTCTCTTCACAATACGTAGTCTGTCATTCCCAGATGCATTGTTGAAAGCATCATGCCACTGAAAATTACATTTGTGTGCATGTATCCTACCAATATCAGCGTTTGTTTTACATAGTTTACACATCTGCTACTATGTTTTGTGCTCCCCCAGATACCAATATATGGCACTTAGTAGTTACACATTTTAAGAAACGTTTGCAATGCAACACTTCAGATGTATTACTTGAAAATATTTTGACTTGTTAATTTGGTGCATGTTCAAAATACTATAGCTTGAGCTCAATACTTCTGCAAGGTTGAGAAGTATGATCAGCCCATTTTGCACATCAATCAATGGAGGCATTGAGAGTTGTTAGAGGTCGTGTTTAACCTCTGATGAAGTTCATTGGACTCTACGAACGACTCAGTTGAAAATTTAAAAACCTGTATGACAAGGGTGGGGACCCTTTTTCCCTCCCAGGGGCCACTTTAAGAGTTAGTACAAACTAATTTTGAGGGCAACATAGAAATTGGGGGCAAGAAAGCTTAAGGGGTGCAGTAAGGAAAACACATATCCAGACTATGGATCTGTGCTACAGATCGGTCCCTCTGTCCTTGTGTGCAGGCCCTCATCTCTGCTTCCTTGCCCTGAGCTGTCTTTCAGTGCTTGCGAGTAGAAATTGGATCCTGGGGCCAGATCCAGGAACTGGAAAGGGACCATATAAAATCTAGCTGCAGGCCACATTTTGGCCCCTGGGCCTGAGGTTTCCCACCCCTGCTCTACATACGAGCCCAATATTAGTCATTGATAAATGGCCAACTTCTTATTTCTGATGACTTCCTATGCTTTTTGGTTGCATAACCGTGCCGCCAGCGTAGCTTGATCTTACTTTGTTTGCTTCTAGCTGCTAACAAGTCATGTTCTGTGATGTCAACACACATAGTTGCCTGTTTGCTGCTCTATCGACATAGGCAGGTAAGGCCTGCTGGCTTCCTCCAAGCTTGCCCTTGTGTTTGTTTTTTTAAGTGCACTTTGGTGTGTTTGTATTAAACTAGCAACCAAAAAGAAGCCCTCTTTGAGAGAGATTGTGGTTAACGCACTTAAGGCAATGTGTTCTAGTTAGTGGCAGCTGTGTAGGGTTTCTGTGCTACTCTGATTTCAGTAGTTACAGAAGAGAGCGTAACCTTTCTCCCGCTATTTTTAAAAATTAACTAGCTATAACCGGTTCGATTTCAATTCAGGATGTGAAGGGGGGTGGGGGCTGAGAGAAGAGAGAATAGAAGTTGTGGTCATGGGGTGTTTTCTTTGCCCTTTTTCTTTTATATCCAGAGATAGAATGTGGTTGCTCTGTTGATCCCAAGTAACAGAGAGACAAAGTTATTTGAATTATATCTTTTATTGGACCAACTGTTGTTGGTGCACATCGCTCTCCTCCCCTCCCCCCCCCTCCACCTGCTACCTTGTCCTACCCACTCCCACCCATTCCATGTCCCCTCATATAGACCCGCCCTACATTTGCTCAGTTTATATATTTCTACTGGCTATGCTACGTGCCGGAGGAAGGGCCCTGTGTGGCCCGAAAACTAGCTTATTTCCAGCAACAACGGTTAGTCCAATAAAAGATATGATTCAAACCACTTTGTCTCTCTCTTCTTTTCTATGAATACACTGGTCTTGTTGGATCAAGTGGGGCTGGACAAGTTACTACTTAATTAGCACTTCCCCAAATATATTTTCAGCCGAACTTATTCTACTATATCGTGTCCTGGGATGATGCCCCTTAACAAAGGCTCTGATCTACAAACCACTTCAGAGGAATCTCAGTGAAACATGTAGGGAATGAGAGTACTCTGGGGTGACTTGTGGGATGCAGCCGAAGGGGCCAATCCAGGGTCCACATGCACACCAGGTGCAGGATATGTGCTTCCCAAATGCAAGAAATGTGCGCAGATCCTGCACTTGGTGTGATTGTGATGCATGCTTGGTGCGCATGTGCAACCTGTTCTTGGTGTATGCATAGACCTTGGATTGGACCCTAGGTCTCTTGCACTATCCTGTACAAATTCACTTGTTGTTTTTCCCTAGAGAACCTGTGGGGAAAAAAATTTTCTCCCCAATATTACTAAAAGTTCAACAAATTCAGTGTTTTGGGTAAAGCAACAAGGGAAGCAAGTTCCATACTGAATAAAACATTCCCTGCTTGTCTCCCTACCAATTAAACAAAAGGTTAGCTTACTAAAATGTCTCAACTAGAAGGGTGATCTGTAAAGTATACATGTCCTAAGTTGGTTAGGGCTTTATAGGTTCTGAGGACTGCACAGCAATCCACTTGAATGCCTGTACTATGTATCCTCATATAGTATAATTTACAGAAATCCAGTCATCTATCAACAAAAGCATGCTTTACTTAAGCAAAGTCCACCCATAATCTTAAGCAAAGTCCACCCAGAATCTTAAAGACCTGTTCCTCGGGTATGCTGTGAATAGTAGTATTACATTCATTCATGACTGTGTTTTGTTTGAGTTCTGGCAATGAGTGAAAGCACTACCTGTATAATTTTGTGTTGCAGGAAGTTTAAATAATTCTTTATGGTTGTGCTTCCTCAGGGCATTGACCTTTCCCAGCTAGTGGAAGACTTCTTCTCCATGAAGGAGGAGGTCTTGGCTCGAGATTTTGACTTGGGATTTTCTGGGAATTCCGAAGACGTGGTCATGCACGCTATTCACCTCTTGGGGAACTGCGTCAACATCACCAACACCAGCCGAAACAATGAGTTCTTCATCACTCCAAGCACAACTGTCCCTGCCGTCTTTGAACTCAACTTCTATAGCAATGGGGTGTTGCACGTCTTCATCAAAGAGGCTATTATTGGTATGTATGACAATTCAAGAGTGGAAGGCTTGTTGGTCTGGAAACTTCTATTCAGATTGTAAGAAAATCCTTTCCTCCCATGTCGTGGAGTCCAACGTTTCCAAAATAATAACTGCACGGAGCCTAATTATCTGGGGCTACAAAATAATAGAATCGGAGGGCCTCTATAGGGTCATCTAGTTCAACCCGCTACTTGGATGCAGGATGACTACAGCTATAGCATCCCTGACAGATAGCTGTCCAACCTCCTCTTATTTATTTATTTATTTTGTAAGCGATGGCGAGCGTATGGTCTCTTTAGACAGCTGGTCCCATTGCTGCACAGCTCTTACTGTTAAAAAGTTTTTCCTGATATCTAACTGAAATCTACCTTCCAACAGCGTGCACTCATTGTTTCTGGTCCTGCTCGCTGTAGCCATGCAGAACAGCTCCTTGTCATCTTCTTGGTGGCAGCTCTATATATATTTTAAGGCTGCTATCCTATCTCCCTTTACTCTTCCCTTCGCTTGACTAAACATGCCCAGTTCTTTCCACTTTTTCTCATAAGACTTGCTTTCCAGACCCTTTCTCATCTTCGTTGCCTTCCTCGGAACCTGCTCCAATTTGCCAATATCCTTTCTAAAATGAGGTACCCACATCTAGACAGTACTCCAGGTGAGGTCTGACCAGGGCCAATTGTCTGCTCTTCACCCCCGTATTGCAAAGTCAGAAGAGGATTAGAAATTCTTGGGTCCCTGGGCGCAAAGACCATCGGACTCAAAGCTTGTTGCCCTGACCACCACCCTTGCTTGGTAGAAGACTGTTGATATTGCCTCAGAGTCACTCACCGGGTTGGCTGCTGTAGGAAGGAGGCTGTTCAGGAATCAGGGTTGTTGCTGTGACCGCCTCCTGTAGGATTGGACTGGTGCTACACCTCTCCCGTCTGTCTACACAGCCTAGGTTCTCAAACCAGCCAGCGAGGCACTGCTTGCTCTGATTGGGCTATGCCTGTAGAACGACAGTAGCAGTAGTCGCTTCCAAATGGGTGTGGCCTCTGTTTCAGCAGCCTTATTGGTCCATTCGTTAACCCACTCCTGTGCACAATTACCTCTAAGCATTATGAATCTTTAAATCTCCTTCAGAAATAGCCACGTATCTGGGAGGGTGCAAGGCAAAAGCCAGAGGCAAAGATACCAGACTATAGACATCCAGCACGTTGTACGCTAATAAGATTTTTATTTTAATTTTTTTTGCATTAATGATCACAGGTAAAGGTGGCTTTCTTGTCTACGATGTGTTGGGGAAATCTTGATTCTTTTAAATCTTGTTAATGAGTACATTTTGACTCCCAACTTAGCTTCCTTATTTGTTAACTTCTAGGCATTGTTTCATCTAGTGGAGCTTAATAGCTTTTCCTTTTCGGTTTCCTTCAGTTACACATCATTTATAGTCATTATAATGACATTAGAGTGATTTTTGCTGTTGTCCGCTGATAGATTTTTCAATTACAGGCATAATGGTTTTAAGTTTGCTTAGCTTTCCCGTTCCTAAATCTTAAATTTCCCTTGTTTAAAAGTAAGTAAATAAAGCAAGGACCTCTTTGAAGATTAACTACCCTCCTGTGTGTCAATTTCTCCTTTAGCTTGCAGTCTTCATGCTGTCCAGAGCAAAAGGTACCGGAATGGCATCAGTGGTGCTCCGAACATGATTAGTCAGGAGCAACTGGTCCGCAAAGCTGCCAGCTTGTGCTACCTGCTTTCCAATGAAGGCAACGTTTCCCTGGTAAGTGCAATTCAGAATAGTTGTCGTCCTCCTCCTACTGTCCTCAAATCCCTTACCATAAATGCTTCCTGTTCAAATTATGTGGACTTTCAAAATCAGATTATTTCACGCACATTGATTGCTCTTTATTTGGTTCTAATCTGTTTGGTTTTTAAACAGTATTTGTATCAGCTGTAGAATGGTTAAGTGGGATGGCAGCCAGCTAAGAAAGTATATGCCAGTGTTTTTCTTTGCTTAAAGAAAATTACCAGGTTTTGGAATTAGTATGTGTTAGAGAGCTGAAAATTATCCAATACAAGCCTGCGTGATGTGCAGGGCTTTAAAAATCCACTCATCTGCTTGCCTCTGATTGGATTATTTCTCATTGACTCCATAGGATAAGTATTCTTAATGCTGGGAAGTAGTTCCAGCCATCACCACTAGGAGGCAGAAATTTTCCCTGGACATGCTCCGAGGGACCACACCCTCCATTTTGTCCCCGGTTGGATTTCTGCCTCACAGCTAACAGGAGCGTAGATTCTGTGTGCTCCATGCACGTTTTTTGCAGCTATCGAGTCTGGGCTCTGGGAGTAACCCGGAATTCAGGCAGTGAAATAGAGCAAACTAGCAGCACACACAGGGCATTTAGATAAGTTTGTGTTGCTGATTTGCTCCTGCCTCCCTCCTCGTTGGTCTGTCCCCGTGGGCGCAGGGGAGTCCCATCTGGCGCTCCCCCTGCTTTCAAAGAGCCCGTTGTCATCTGGTGCATTTTCCCGCCGATGGCTTTGCTAAGGCAGCCCCCCTCTTGATGGGCTGCCACCTTTTTCTGCCTCTAACAAGGGAACGCAGGAGCTAGTTAGCTAGCTAGACCATGGACACAAAAGCGCGCCGGAATAAATCACAATGGTGTCTTCAAGGCGAGTAACCCGAGCCTTCATCGGAATTCAGCCTGCTGAGAAGGAACAGCACGTCTAAGAACAATGCGTGGAGGAGCAGCGCCCCGACAAAACAGAGCTGACCCCGGTAGAGCAGCTACAGCTCGAGACCCTTAATAAGGGCCTCGGGTCTCTAGAAAAGCTCCACAAAAATGCATATAAAAAGTGGCACCCTTTCCCCCCCCCCCCCCTCCCCAGCTGCCGGGGCTTGCCCTCCCCAGCTGCTGGGGCGTGCTTGCCCCCCCCCCCCCCCCCCCCCCAAAACCACCACCATAAGGTACCAGTCATACCATAGGCGGCAAAGGGCAGTCAGAGGCAGCTGGTGAGGACAAACCGCCTGCCCCCAAGAGGGCTAGAACAGAGAGACCACAGCCCAGATCAATTGGGGAGCTCCTGGACTCTGCTCCTCAGATGAGGAAATGGAGGTGGAGGAGCTTAGCGAGGGAGAGCTGAGAGGGGAGGAGACTAACCCTCCTGCCCACTTCAGTAAACAAAAAGAACAAGTATCCCAGCTTTTCAGACCATCGAGGCCAGATAGAAGGCAGGAGTCTGAGAACTCATTCAGGTGAGCCTGTACACCATTCATCCTCTCAGGAAACGGAAGGGAATGAGTCAGAACCCCAACAGCCCTTCCTGCTCAAGGGGTTTGTGACCAGGACTGTGACGGCCTTTACCCTTGAGGATGAGGGCAGGGTAGTTCACAGGGTACTGAACATCATAGAAAAGAAGAATAAAAAGGAGTGTGACTCATCAGAGGAGGAGTCCGTTAGAGACTAGAAAGGTGTCGGGTAAAGAGAGAGCTTTATTGCTAGGCAGAGCCTTCAGAAAGCTTATAAGAGCAGAGTGGGAGCAACCCAAAAAAGCCTCCAGGCTTAACAAAACTTAGGGGGCACTTTATTCCTTCTCTAAAGGAAAGGCAGTGGTGGTTAATACACCGAGGGTAGATGTGAGATCCCGATTGGGGAATTGTGCTTGGGAGGGAAATTACAGGATTTTAAATCCTAACAGATGCAGCACCAGCTTCTCTGGCTAGAAAGTCTATATTTCCCACTGAAGGGGATACTCCTTCCCCCTCCCCCAAAAGACCCCACGGATAGAGGAATAGAATCAGGACTGAGGAGAAACTTCAAAGCAGTCTCCATGGTACTTAGAATGTCCCTGGCCGCATGTAATTTTTCACAAACAATTATGGAGTGGATTAATATTGGCAGAACCACTGTCACAACAGAAAGAGACACACAAACTATCTACTAACGTTGCCCTAGCCAGTTCATTCATAAACACTGCCTTCTCTCCAGGAGATCCTCCTGGAAGGCCAGTCTGTAAAGTAGGGTAGATCTCCGCCATTATCAATAGGAGGCAGACACAACCATTTTTTCCAGAGCCTGCCCAAGGGGATCTCACCCCCCCCTTCAGATTCCAGTTTGTTGCCTGCCTCCACGGTGATAGGAAGCAGAGGAGGCTGCCTCAAGAACAGGAACGAGGCAGCCCGCAAGAAGGAACCCTGGTGCCAGGGGAGGAGAAATTCCTCGCCCTGTTTACCCTCCTCTGGTAAGGGGACTCGGGGCCAACAGTCCGGGCGCTCCCCTTTCCTACGGGTAGGGGAGCCCCGCAGAGCAGGTATAGCCAGCCCCCGAGGGGGACTGCCTATCGATCCGAAGGGATCCTAACCCCGCTGGAGCCCCGGAGGCAGGGACCAACCAGCATCTCCTGCGGCCTTGAGGCCGACAATATTCTCCCCCCTCCCCCCCCCCGGGGGAAACCTAGGAGATGGATCGGGTCTGGCGACCCTCTCACACAGCGTCGAGCGGACCTGGGCTCCCATCGTCCCAGGATGCACGGCCGGCATTAGGTGCGAAGGGGGAGCTCCGCCCGCCAGAGAACGGCCCGAGTATTCAGACTGTGCTCTCTTTCAGGCCGCATCCAGTGGCAGGGCAGGCTAAGAAAGCCCGCGCTGTAAAAAAAACAAAAAAAAAACCCCGCCCAGCAACAAGCCACAGCTTTGGCTTTTGCGCGCGCCTCCAGGGGCCGCAACAGCCAATCGCAGCAGCCCGGGAACCACGTCTACAGGCACTAGGACCCAGCGCGGCCCGGCCCTACCCTGCCTCAGCCAGTCCCACCGGCGTCTCCCGATCCCAGACACCGACGAGAGAGCCGGTTAAACACAGCTTCTCTGCTTCGCTCGCAGGAGACTGTCAAAGAGGCCAGGCAATGTGGTAGCAGAGACAGCAGGGGGAATCAGGGAGCACCACAACAGCAGCAGAAAATGTAAGCCCCTCGCACCAGAACCTCCCAGCCCAGGACCCCCATATGAAGGTCCTCAGGGAGATCTTCTCTGAATCGAAGAGGAAGAGGTTCCCTCCAAGACCCAAGAAGGGCAGGGAACCCGCCCCCAGATCCCAGGGAAAGGGGAAGCTCCCTCAGCCCAAGAGGCCTCACAAGGCTCGCAGGCTCCTAGACTCCCCAGAATCTCCCGCAGAAGATGTCTGGTCCATCCCCTCATCAGAGGAGGACCAAGCCCTGAGAAAGAACAGGAAGAAAAAGGGGAACAGGAGTTCCAAACAGGGTCAAGGAAGAGGAGGTCGGGGGTGATCACGAAAGTCTCGCCTCAGATGACCATCAGGCCTCCGAGGAAGAGACAGGATCCTACTCCCTCGAGGAGGAAAGCTTTAGGAACAGGAGCTAGCGGCGTCGTCTGACCCGAACAGGTAATTCCCAGCGAAGTACCGGGACCAGATTTTTGACTTGGTAGTAAAAGCCCTCCACCTCCAGCAGAAAAAAAACAAGCACGCCCCCTCAGATTCATCATCATCAGAGGAGGAACGCGAATACATTCCTAGAGCAGACTCCAGAGATAGAGGGATGGGCCTGGCCAAGGCCTATGAGAAAATCCTAAGGAAAGAGTGGCAACAGCCCAACAAGCCATACAAATTAAATAAGGCGCAGCTGTCCCTGTATTCACTTTCAAAATCTAAGGAACCCCTCCTGGCTATACCCAAGGTCGACGCAGCAGCAGCATCTCTAGCCAGGAACTCCGTATTCCCTACAGAAGGAGAATGCTACCCGTGCGATCCCACAGACAAGGGTATCGAATCTAGCCTACGGCGAAACTTTGAGGAAATAACCTCGGTCATCAAAATGGCTACGATCACATCCTATTTTTCCAGAGCTCTAATACCTGGATCAAGCAGGCTGTGGACCCGCGAACCTCAGAAAAGATGATGAGGGTACTGTCAACACGAATACAGCTGGCCTACGCTTTCATCGCTGACTCCTCCACCGATATGCTCTGATGGACCTCCAACATGGCAGCCAGATGTAGACTCTGGCTCAGATCTTGGAAGGGGGACTATACCACAAAGAACACTCTAGTGGGGGTTCCCTTTCAGGGGACAAAGCTGTTGCGAGTATGTCTCGACAAGGTTCTGACGAATGCAGATGACAAATCAAAGAAACAAACCCTCCAGAGTGTAGGGACTTCAAAAAAACCTTTTTGGCCCTTCACAGCCTACCAACCCGCTGGAAATTCAAGACGTCCCTTCTATCCACATTGTGGCAACCAACAAAAACACCGAAGCAGGTGGAACAAGCAGAAGGGAGTGGGAAACTGATCCAGACAACCACATAGGAACGAGACACCCCAAGCCAGAGGCATGACTCTGGGGCTGTCTGTCTTCAACCCCGGAAGACTCAGGCGGTTCTCAGCCCAAGGGGAAACCATCACCACGAATGCCTGGGTCTTACGGACTGTCTCAAGGGGTTACTCAATCGAGTTCTCCCATTTGCCAAGGCAATTCTTCTGCACCTCGCCGTTATCCAACAACGCACGAAAACACCAGGCCATGATAAAGGAAATATACAGTCTCAGAGATATCGGGGCAATAGAACCCGTTCCAACCCACGAACGGGGAACAGGACTCTACTCGATTATTTTTCTAGTCCCCCCAAAATCGGGGAAATTGAGGGCCATACTTGACCTCAAGGCGTTGAACGAAGGGGTAAAGGCCCCAAATTTCAAGATGGAGACACTCCAGTCCATCCGAGTGGTGACAACACAGGGCGAGTGGCTCACTTCACTTGACCTCAAAGAGGCGTATCTGCACGTATCCATCCGTCCATTGCACAGGAAGTGACTCGGGTTCTCATACGCACAAACTCACTGGCAGTACTTGGCCCTGCCCTTCGGGTTAGCCATGTCACCCAGGACTTTCACAAAGGTCCTAATCCCATTAATAGCAAATTTAAGAAAGGAGGGGATCAAAATACATCCGTACCTGGATGACCTGCTCATTCGGTCGCCCTTCTGAGACAAAGCGATTGCAGATGTCCAAAGAACTGTCCTATACCTGCAACAACATGGGTTTCTTATCAACTTCGAGAAGAGCCACCTCAACCCTTCCAAGTCATTGGAGCACCTCGAGGTGATCCTGGACATGTTCAATTTCAAAGTATTCTTCGCACAGCGAAGGCAGCTGGACCTGTTAAGGCTAATCAACAAGGTGTCGGCACGCAGAACCAGCCTGAAGACACTAGCCAGCCTTCTAGGCAGCATGACCTTCTGCCTGGGGATACTACACGGCCAGATTCTACGCCAGACCCCTCCAACGACTCCTGCGCCCATAGCAGGACCTGCTAACTCAGGGTGCGAACCCACTTACTGCAGTCCCGGAGTCAGTCAAGTCATTCTTCCGGTGGTGGGCACAAAGGGAGAGATTAGCCGAAGGAGTCCCACTCAGACCCAGACAGGACGCCGGTGACGGCAGACGCGAGCCTCACCAGATGGGGAGCACACTCCTAGAACACGGCCACGCAGGGAGTCTGGCACGAGTGGGAGCGGAAGAACCACATAAATTGGTTGGAACTTCGAGCGATCTATCTAGCTCTCCAGAAACTGCTACTGACTCTGAGAAGCAAACACGTTCTCGTCTATACCGACAACACAGTGGCAAAGGCCTACGTCAACCTCCAGTGGGCTCTCTGTCGGAAGCCCTGCATCTCAGGCGTCAGCTCTGATCAGGTGGACAGAAGGCAACCTGAAATTCCTCAGAGCTATCCACATAGCGGAAGCAACCAACATGCGGGCCGACTGGTTGAGCCGCGAAAGAATCGATCCAGGGGAATGGGCTCTTCATCAGTCAGTATTCCAGAGGATCATACTGCACTTCGGCCAGCCGAAGATAGATCTCTTCACGTCTCCAGACAATGCGAAAACTTCCCAGTTCATGACCAGGTTCCCAGACTATCGGGCATTGGCATTCGACGCACTGACCGTGAAGTAGCCCAAGGCTCTGCTCTACGTGTTTCCATCCTTCCCACTCATCCACAGAACAGTGGCGAAAATAAAATGAGAACAGGCTCAGGTCATCCTAGTAACACCGTACTGACCTTGACGCCTGTGGCTCGCGGACATTCTGGAACTATCCAAACAGCCCCTGCTCAGCCTCCCAGACAGAATACATCTGTTTCAGCAGGGTCCTGTCAACCACGGCAACCCAGGACTCTGAGGCTAACTGCGTGGCTCTTGAAAGGGGGTACCTTTAGAAAGTTAGGGTATTCACGACAAGTGTTGGACACCCTACTGCAGTTAAGGTGTCCAGCCACCAAGAGGATATACCAGAGCACCTGGGCCTTTCTTGCAAAGTGGTGCAGGGAGAGGGGAATCAGACCAGAAAAAGCATCTATCAGGGTGGTGCTAGAATTCTTGCAGAAGGACCTAGATAGAGGTCTAAAGCCCAACACTCTACAAAGGCAGGAGACCGCTTTAAATAGCGTTCTTTCTACCACCAAGGGTTATGGAATCTCCAGACATCCCCATATTGTGAGGTTCCTCAGATCATCCAGTTATTTCCCCTCCGTTGGTTCACTGGTTCCCCTCTTGAGACCTGAACCTAGTACTCCGAGCCCTAACCAGTATTCCCTTCAAACCTCTAAGGCAGCTCTACTGTCTTTCACTCAAGCCTATGTTTGTTCAGAGCTTCCTCTGTGATCTTTAGACTGGATCTCGCATTTTGCCCAAAGGTGGACAGTCGTTTTCACAGGGAGCAGGAGGTAAATCTCCCGTCCTTTTGCCCCAACCCTTCTCACCCTCTGGAGAAGGTGTGGCATACTCCAGACATCGCAAGGGCCTTAAGGATTTACATAGAACGCACGGCTTCTTTCAGAAAGTCCTTAGCCCTGTTTGTTAATTATAGTGTCCAGAGACGACGGGGTCAGATGGCTTCTAAATCGATTATTGCTAAATGGATATCTCTATGTATCATAGTAGAGGCCTATAAAGCATGGGGAAAGCTGCCGCCTCAGGGAATCTTCGCACACTCCCTTAGAGGGGCCGCTACTTCACAGGCTTTCAAGAATCAGTGGAAGCAGCTTTCTGAAGGAGGGTACTACAGGCTGTATTATAGAGGGGTCCTCTACCAGGCATCTCAGGGAGTTCATCTTTCATCCTCCCTCCCGCAGAGGTATTTCTTGGGGGAACACCGCTACGGTATGTCCCTGCTTTACAGACTGGCCATCCAGGAGGATCTCCGGGGAGAAAGGGAAATTGGGTTCTTATCTGCTGAATTTTCCTTCTGCGGGAGATCCTCCTGGATGGCCAGACCCACCCGGAGTGAGGCGTAACTCTGAGGTGCTTGAGCTTCAGCCGCCTGGGCCACGTTTGTTTCAATTTGGAGGTTTGCAAATTTCTCAGTTGCACCTGAGGTGCCTGGTAGAGGACCCCTCTATAATACAGCCTGTAGCACCCTCCTTTCGAAATCTGCGTCCGCTGATTCTAGAAGCGGGAGCTTATAGTGCTTAGTAAACAAGTGCACTGAGGCCCATGTAGCTGCCCTACAAATTTCCCCATATGAGGCCAAATTCTTGAAAGCCTGTGAAGTAGCGGCCCCTGTAAGGGAACGTACGAAGATTCCCCAGGGAGGCAGCCCTTTGTTCTAGCACAGCTAGAGAGGGTAAATAACTGCTCCCTATTTACATGTTCACACTAATCATGATTTGATAAACTTCTGTCATTTCTTCTCCAAGCTGAAGAGCCCCAACCTATCAAGCCTCTCTTCATACAGCAGCCATTCCATACTCTGGATCATTTTTGTTGCCATTCTCTTTACCTTTTCTAGTTCTACAATGTCTTTTTTGAGCTAGGGTGACCAGAACTGCACACGATACTCCAGGTGTGGTTGTACCATAGATCTATATAGAGGCATTATGATATTTTCAGTTTTATTCTCTATCCCTTTCCAAATGATTCCTAACATTCTGTTTGCTTTTTTGACTGCCACCACCCACTGAGTTGAGAATTTCAATGTACTGCCACAGTGACTCCAAGATCAGTTTCCTGAGTGGTAATTCCTTATTTAGAACCCAGCATTGTATACATATAGTTTGGGTTATTTTTCCCTGTGTGCATCACTTTGCACTATTAAATTTCACCTGCCATTTCAGTCCTGGTTGATCCTCAGTCTCGCAAGATCCTCCTGCAATTCCTCCCAGTCCATTTGGGTTAAACTACCTTGAATAGCTTTGTGCCGTCTGCAAATCTGATCACCTCACGCTTTACTCCCTTCTTTCAGATCATTAATGAATATATTAAACACCTATCCCAGTACAGACCCCTGGGGCACTCCACTAGTTCTCTCCGCTGTGAGAACTGACCATTTAGTCGTACTCTCTACTTGCCGTCTTTTAACCAGCTGCTGATCCACGATAGGACACTGCCTCTTATCCCATGTCTCTCTAATTTTCTCAAGAGTTGTTCATGAGGGACCTTATCAAGTGCCTTCTGAAAATCCAGATACACTATAT
Organism: Sphenodon punctatus; assembly: GCA_003113815.1. NCBI lineage: Eukaryota > Metazoa > Chordata > Lepidosauria > Sphenodontia > Sphenodontidae > Sphenodon > Sphenodon punctatus. The sequence goes on along the minus strand of QEPC01003796.1, from coordinate 1,357,644 downwards.
CGTCCGGCTCACCCGTATCCACATGCTTATTTACTCTCTCAAGAAAGAGCTCTTTGCACCAACTGCGCACACACACGACCTCTTCCCAGGAGGAAGATAATCAATCATACATGTTACACTGGGTGAAAAACACTGGATAGTGTTTTACCCTGCTGCTGGATTTCTGCATTAATCTCCCTATTTAACTTTCTTCTTAACTAGGATTAAATCTAGAGTGAGTTAGATCAGGGACGCTGTATTACTATAACTTTGTTTCCTTTTTAAATGTTTAACACTCCAAGGGTGTGGTGTCCTTGGGTTCTATACAGCCTAGTGCTAAGCCCCCTGTAGCTGAACTCTCACAGTAGCCATACTCTTTGCTCATTCTGCCTGGACCTCACTCCACCTGGGGCTCTCTCTCTGCTCAAGAGCCTATCGCAGGGGAGATCCCAGTTTATACTACTGGCTAGGCCTCAGCTTTGCCTATAGCCTAGAGTTTAAAGTAACTCCTTTGATCTAATGGGGGGCACTCGCACAGCTGCTAAAGCAATCAGCCACTCACAGTAGTGAGCTGAATTATTGCAAACAGGTGCTAAAGTGATCTGCCGTTCACAACAATGAGCTGAGCTGCTGCAGAGAGACCCTCTAGAACAACTTGTGGTAAAGTCTTGGCTTCAGGTAGCTGCGCTGTTCCTATTTAATAATCTTTAATAATAATGTTTATATAGTGCCCCCCCTGCCATGGCGCTAAGAGTGCTTTACATATATGACTTTTAATCCTCACAATATCCCTGTGAGGTAGGTTAGACTGAGAGGATATTGTGACTGGCCCTGAACCGGAGTCGTCTTTCTCCCCCCAACCCCACCCCACCGTCCAAGTACTTTGTTCTTAGCTATTGCACCACACTGGATCTCAAATTTACTTATATGTTTTCCCTGAGGGTTTTAGTTTGTTTGTCTTTTGTTATTGGAGGCCTACACTGGGGTTACAGTCTTTTTTTCTAGATTTGTTAGAGGATTACTATGCTAGCTTTATATCCTCCTTGGCCCTTGACCTTCTAGAGAACTTTTAATCTACCCCTTGCTTTTAACTCAGATAGCTACCCTTGACTTTTAATTCAATCCTAGCTTTTAATCCAGAGTTTAAAAGGAGGGGGGGGCACTACTCTGCTTGGATACATATTCTTTGATTAGGGAGGAGACGATCAATAAGTCATTAATGTCTTCTTTTTTTTTTTTTTTCCCCGTTCAGCCCTGCCAGCAGCTCTATCAAGTGTGTCATGAGGCAGTTGAACGGTTCATCCAGTATGGAATTCTTTTGGTGGCAGAGGTAAGGTGGTGGTGAGATAAAACTTTCTTGGCTTCTCCACTTGGACCCTAATCTGTGGTCTGTGAACGTGCAACGAGCAGACCGAATTTGCCCATATGATGCCACCACCAGTCTGCCACTCCCTGACTGCACCGCTGTTGGGAGTCCAGCACCACAGCCTTGCCCCTCCCAACTTCAGGGGAGAGGGCTTTGAGTGTGGCTGCGGCTAGGTGGCTTGGCAGAGGAGGAGGTAGGGCTGTGGAGGCGGGTGCCTGGCAGTGGCGGGCTCCAGCGCTCCGTTTGAATTTCGTCTCCACGTTCTGTATGAGCGGACCGTGGATTGGTACCTTTTACGTGCAAAGGACTCCATATTAGCTCCTTGCTAGCCGTTCAGCTTTCTTCAAGCATCGGATTTGTCACCTGAACAGCTGAAGAAATGTGAATCTTCTTTTTTTTAAAAAGTCCAAGGTGTATTAGCAGAATCCCGCTTTTGAGGGCAGCAAAGGTGACACTATGCACGGCACTAGAATTTCATTAGCGCTAACCTAGAAATGGTGAATTGTCAGACTTCTGTCCTAAAATAAATTGAAACCCTTTTAAGATATCCCGTTCTTTGTATGTTGCACATCTCATATGTTTAATCTAAATACCTTGGAAGTTTTGCGGTCAGATTTTGGGTTCCTGCTGTAGGAGCTTTGACTGGGCTTCTGAGAAGTCTCCTGTCATGGGAATCTCCAAGTGGTGCAGTGCCACCCCCACCCCATTTATGGCGCATGGCTAAAGCACCCATGTGTTCTGCCACTCTGCTCTAGCAGCCCTTCCCAGGGTCAATGTTCTTTAGTGGTGGTCCCTATCCAGCCCAGTCTGGAACCTACCCTGGGGTGCTCTGGCATTGGACTGCAGGAGCCCAGAGAGAATACACCTGATTTTGCTATTTGCCCTCTCCATCGTGCTACACCAAACAGTAATTCAACTGCATCCAAGACGGAAGGATGCAGTTCCTAATTATGTTTATACCCAACAAGAAATCAATTTAGAAAGTTGACGTGGATAATTCACTGGCACTGAGTGGCAAGGCGTCTCTTATTGCATTGGTTATGGGGGTCAGAATCTTTCCAAGACTCATGAAAATAATAAAACTGTAGAAACTTGAAAAGGGAAAGGTGGGTGAGGAAGTTGCAATGTAACTGATTTTAAAAGGGAGAGCTGAAAGAAGAAAAGCAACTGCATCTTCACTCTATCTTTTCAATAGCCCTGCAGATCTCTGGAGATTTGTGATATCGCCTAATATACACAGGCAGAATTCTTTCCCCCCTGTTTTCTAGAGGCCGATTTTTTTCCTGACAAACTCACTTCTCTTTTGGATGCATTGCCCAATACAGTATGTTTGCATAGTCATGTGTTACAATGCAGTCTCTGCATCAAATATTTTTGCTCTCTGAATTCTGTTCTTATTTACTTAATATTCCATGCTCCAGGAGAAAAATAGGTATGTACAACACCTCAAGTGTCTGTTGTGTCTTTGCCTGTTAGAACATGTCTTGTTTATGGGCTCAGATGTCAAAACTGTTCCTGTTGCATCCTTTCCATCAGTAATGGGTTTAGATGATTTGGCTGGGTCTTCTCATGACTTGATTCGTTTCAAATGCTTCTGGAATTCTTTTGTGTAATCTCTTCACATGCTGCATTCTCATCTCTTGCGGAGTTGAACTCAGAATCAAGATTCACAGTACATTCCGAGCCATTCTGCTTGACCCACATTCTGTTATCCGTGCTTAAGTCCCTAAGAAGCACTGTTCGCTGGCATTTCTGTAACTCTTGCTGCTTTTCCGAAATCTCTGGCATTTCTTTTGACATGATTTGAATTCTTGTGCCATAACGTAGATGAGATTTTATTCCCTCTTTGGCTTCTGTGATCTGGGCTAGTAAAGTAATTGTAGAACGTTCATAATCTTGCACAAGACCTGTTATTGTAGTACTTGAATGCTGTTCAGAAGGTAGGATTTACAAAAGAATTTGAGACTTGGGCAGAGAAATCTGATTGTCAGTGCTCTGAAGTCAATTAGGCGTGTTTGATAATCCTACCCAACAAAAATTGTTGTGTTTTTAAAAAAAAGTTTAACTCTACCTTGTCTTTCAAACAAGATTTGAATGATTTTGCTACCAAGTTATCTGAGCTTTTTTTTTGATCGTTTACCCATTGCCAAAAAGTAGACTGGGTACTTTCTTTGTTAACTGTGTCCCATCAGTTTAGGCTAGCTGGACTTTCCTACAAATCCCTAACTCTTTTATACATTTTTCTTAATACAATCTCTGTTTACCAGATTTGCCCATTTCTGAACAATTTCTTGGAAATGTTGTTGAGCCTGTACTGCTGTCACCCCTTTATTTTTCTGCATGTCGCCTTGTTCTGTTACTTTGTCTTTCGTCAAAAATAATTTGGTGTCTTACCCTAAACCTTGTGGATGCCTTACCCTTCATTTCTATGCCCTCTCGTCCGGTAATTCGGACACTGGGAGCGATCTCCCCAACGACCACTAGGAGGCAGCACAACTTTGCTGGGAGCACGTGGGGAGAGCGCTCCCCCGCCCTCCCAGTTCGTTGTCTGCCTCCGACTCAGTAGGACGTGCAGCCGGGTGCGCTGCACCCCCCACGTGGACAACAACTTTGCCGGTGCCTCCGCACCGATTCCCGGGCGCAGCCTCCCCGCACGGCGGGAGGAGGCTTATCTCTCTGGCCGGCCCACGGGTTCAGGCCAGAGGCTTTTTTCGGAGCGGGGACTCCACGGAGCTACCCCCCCGACGCCGCAATGGCCGAGACGGCTAAGACCCGCCGCGCCGCAGCCGGACGGGCGCCGCAGCCTCCAACTGCCGCTGGGGCACAGAAGCGGAAGTCCAGCAAGCCCAGGCAGGGCCATGCGGCCGCGGCCACGCCGCAAGCTGACCGGGCCAGAGCCGAAATGGCGGCGGAGGGGGAAAGCGAAAGCGAGACCTCCCTCCCCGCCCGGCTGCCCCAAGACGCCCGCAGCCCCCAGGCTTCCCTCGTCGCGGACATCGAGGGGGAGGTAGCTTCGGCTGCCTCCTCGCAGGTAAGAGGGACCCGTGGGGGGCCTGGGCCCGATCCTTTCCAGCAGGCCCAGCTGGAGGCCCTTAGGGCCATGATGGGGGCTCTCTCTCGCATAGAGAGCAACCAGAGGGCTCGCAGTGCGAGACCCTCTCCCCGGGGGCCAAACCCTAAAGAAAAGTTTAAGGGAGCCTCCCGCTCTGCGGGGAAGGGGAAGGGTAAGGGCCCCCCTACCCCCAGGGCTCATGCCTCCCTTTCAGAGCTGTTGGGGTCCTCCTCGGCTGAGGAGGACGATCCCTGCTCTCCCCCTGAAGAAGGGGAGTTCTCTGGGGGATCCTCTCAGGCTGACTCCCCTCCCCCGGCTAAACGGCCACGGGCCCACCCCACTAGGCCCCGCTACCACCCTGTACCCTCCTCAGAGGAGGAGTCAGAGGCTGGCTCATCCAGGGCCTCCCACTCTCTGCTGGAGGACAAGTCCCTCGATTGGGAGCGGATCCTTTCCAGGGGCCATAAGGACCTAGGCAGGGAGCTACCCCTGGACCACGGCCCTAAAATAATTATGAGAGCGGAGAGGGTGTTAAAGGTCACTCCCAGACCTCTCCAGAAAAGGGACTCCGATTCCTCCTCCGATGGGGACGAGGAATCAGACAGGGAATATATTCCCAAATTGGGCCAGGCCTCCAAAGGCGCTTCCCTAGACAAAGCCTTTGAGAAAATTATAAGGGCACAGTGGAAGCACCCCACTAAGTCCTTCAAGTTATCTAGGCCTCAACAGACTCTGTACGCCTTTGCTAAACAGAGCAAGCCCATTTTCGCCCTGCCCCGGGTTGATGCTGCCGCTGCATCCCTCGCCCGACAGTCTGTCTTCCCCTCAGAAGGGGATTTATTACCAAAAGATCAGACTGACAAAGGCCTGGAAACCGGCCTTAGGAAGAGTTACGAGGCCATGTCCAATGCTCTGCGCATGGCTACCACTTCGTCATATGTCTCTCGGGCTGTGATGAAGTGGTTCAAGATGGGGAAAGACCCTAACATTACTAGAGCACAGTCCACGAAGTTAGCCACTAACGTAGCTCTCGCTCAGGCCTTCCTGATAGATTCATCAATGGACATGCTGACCTGGATTGCAAAAGGGATGGCAGCCAATGTTGCAGCCAGACGCAGACTCTGGCTTCGTTCGTGGCGGGCTGATGCACACGCAAAGAACTTGTTAGTTAACAGCAAGTTTAAGGGCGGCAAGCTGTTTGGCACGGTGCTAGACAAAGCACTACAGGAGGCTTCTAACAAGGACAAGAAGCACTCGCTGAACCAGATCCAGACGGGCAGGAATCCCTTTCGCCCCTTTTTTCGCTTCCAACAGGGCCAGAAGCGCTACCAATCTTCCACGCAACCCTCCTGGAACACTGCTAACCGCAATAGATTTCAGAGGGGCAGGGGAGGCAAGTTCACCAGACCATCGCCTCAGCACCAACAGAACCGTCGTGCAGGATCACCGCCTCGTAGGCAGGAATCCTGACTGTATCGCCGCTTCTTCCCCCGTCTCTCCACGGATCGGTGCGCGTCTCCTCGCCTTCGCACCAAGATGGGCCCTGAACACATCAGATGCGTGGGTCATTCAAACAGTTTCCAGAGGATATTCGATAGAGACCAAATACTATCCGCGGGAGACCTTCAGAATATCTCCTCGTTCACGCAACCCCGTCAAACACGGGCATCTGCGGGCGGAGATCACCAGGCTCCACCAACTGGGGGCCATAGAGAGGGTGCCGTGGCACGAGCGCGGCCTGGGGGTCTACTCGATTTTATTCCTCGTGCAGAAAAAATCCGGCTCGTGGAGGGGAGTGCTCGACCTAAAGCGTCTCAACAAGGCGCTACGCAGGCAACGCTTCAAGATGGAGACACTTCACTCCATATCCCTAGCCCTTTCCCAAGGCGACTGGATGGCATCTCTCGACCTGCAGGACGCTTACCTCCATGTTCCCATCCTTCCGGCACACAAGAGGTGGCTCCGGTTTTGCTACGACGGCCAGCACTGGCAGTATCGAGCCCTCCCCTTCGGACTGGCATCATCCCCTCGGACCTTCACCAAGGTTCTCGCCCCCCTCATAGCGGCGCTCCGACTGGAGGGGATAGCGGTTTTTCCATACCTCGACGATCTGCTAGTTACCGCTCCGTCCCTGCAGCTGGCCCACACTCATCTCACTCGCACCAAGGAATACCTCGAGACCCACGGCTTCGTTATCAATATTCCCAAAAGCCATCTTACCCCATCTCAACGTCTCGAACATCTAGGGGTTGTGTTCGACACCTCCCTGAACAGAGTGTTCATCCCTCTCCAGCGACAGGCAAAATTATTGTCCCTCATCAAGACGATTCGCGACCGCCCACGAGTCCCGATCCTCACCCTCGCTTCTCTCCTGGGTTTGATGATCTCACTCATACGTCACCTGCAATGGGCGCGCTTCCACTCTCGCCCCTTGCAGGCGCTTCTGCGGCCCTGGCAATCAGCAATAATCGACAGCAGCCCGAGGTCCATTGCTCTCACTCCGGCCGCTCGCCACTCGCTAGCGTGGTGGGAGCAACCCCACCGGTTTCTCGCCGGCGTCCCTCTCCTAGAACCGGAGAGACTCATACTCACCACCGACGCCAGCCTCCTAGGGTGGGGGGCCCACCTCAGCACACACACGGTCCAGGGGTCATGGTCACACCACGAACTGGCGCACAGCATGAACTGGCTGGAGCTCAGGGCGATCCGTCTAGCACTCCTCCACTTCCTCCCACAGCTTCACAACCATCATGTGCTGGTCTTCACAGACAATACCACTGCACAAGCTTATGTGAACAATCAAGGGGGATCTCGATCCTCGTCGCTCCACAAGGAAGCCACCCTGATGTTCAGATGGGCGGAGGGCAATCTTCTTTCCCTGTCAGCCAGACATATCAGGGGCCAGGACAATGTTCAAGCGGACTGGCTCAGCAGACGAGTGCTAGACCCGGCGGAATGGTCTCTGTCCCCTCAAGCGTTCCATCACGTGATGACCTCCTTCGGAACCCCAGTAGTGGACCTCTTTGCGTCGAGTTCCAATCGCAAGACGCAGAGATTCTTCGCCAGGAGCCCACATCCGCTGGCAGAGGCTCACGACGCTCTCAGCCACCCTTGGCCCCACGGCCTCCTGTACGCCTTTCCTCCCTTTCCTCTCTTAGCGAGAACGATCAGCAGAGCCAAGAGACTGCGGGCCACAGTCATTCTGATAGCCCCGTTCTGGCCACGCAGATCGTGGTTTCCAGACCTTCTCAGCCGATCCAGAGGAACTTACCTCCCTCTACCAGTCACGCCGGATCTCCTCACCCAGGGACCTCTTTGCTACGATCGGCCAGAGTTCCTGAGACTGACAGCCTGGCTATTGAAGCCGACGCTCTCCGAGCCCAAGGGTACTCAGCTCCAGTAGTCCGGACTCTCCTCGCCTCCAGGCGACAATCGACAAGGAGAATTTACCAGTCTACATGGGCGATGTTTGTCCGCTGGTGTCACACCCATCACGTTCCACCTCGTCAGCCTTCCGTTCCTCAAGTCCTCCAATTCCTACAGGACGGCCTCGATAGGGGGCTTCGTCCCAACACACTGGCTAGACAGCTATCGGCCATTGACAGTACCATCTCCTCGTCTTCTGCCAATAAATTCTCCTCTCACCTGCATGTGAAACAGTTCTTGAGGGCAGCCAAGCGTGTAGCCCCTCCGGTTGTACACCGCTTTCCTACATGGAACCTCAATGTGGTTCTTAAGGCACTAATGGGTCCTCCATTCGAGCCTCTGCACCAGGTGTCCCTTTACTTTTTATCCATCAAAATGACCTTCCTTATTGCTATAACATCGGCAAGAAGGGTGTCTGAAATCGGAGCTCTGTCCATCGACCCAGCTTTCTGCATTTTCAGAAAGGAATCGGTGCTACTTAGGCTAGACCCAACCTTCCTTCCTAAGGTCTCCTCCCTGTTCCACCTAGCACAGGAGGTGGTCCTCCCGTCCTTCTGCCCTAAGCCTCGCCACTCCTTAGAGAGGCTTTGGCACACTTTAGATGTACGCAGGGCACTCAAGATTTACCTGGAGCGTACTCTTCCCTTTCGGAAAACTTCCTCCCTCTTGGTGAGCTACCACCCTCACTCCAAGGGTAAGAAAGTCTCGAAATCCATCATTGCGAAGTGGATTTCTGCTTGTGTAGCAGACGCCTACAGAGCCTTAAGCTTGGTCCCTCCAGCTAGAGTTCTAGCTCATTCGACCCGCTCAGCCTCCACTACTTGGGCGTTCCGGGCCAGGGCTCCCACATTAGAAATTTGCAGAGCGGCTACGTGGAGAAGTCTCCACACATTCACGAGGCACTATAAAATAGATCGCTTCGAGTCTGCTGAAGCCGCCTTTGGGAGGCGGGTGCTGCAGGGGGTTTTAGATCCTCAATAAGCGCCCAGTCCCTCCCATCGAATAAATTACTGCTTTGGTACCTCCCAGTGTCCGAATTACCGGACGAGAGGGTATAGAAAGAGGAATTGGGTTCCTTACCTTGGGAATTCCTTTTCTATTCCCTCGAGGGAGGTCATTCGGCCCACCCAGAGTTTCCTGGGCGCTGAATTAACTCTTGGGATGTTTAGTTGTATGTTACCCCTTCGGGGGATTGTTACTAATCTCTGTTAAGTTTTTCAGATAAGCTTCGTCCTCGGCTTATTACTTCTGGGAGGGCGGGGGAGCGCTCTCCCCACGTGCTCCCAGCAAAGTTGTGCTGCCTCCTAGTGGTCGTTGGGGAGATCGCTCCCAGTGTCCGAATGACCTCCCTCGAGGGAATAGAAAAGGAATTCCCAAGGTAAGGAACCCAATTCCTCTTTCTCTTGAACAGATGCAACTTATACCTGTATGTTTTAGTCTGCATTTTCTCCTTACTATGAACTTCATATTGCCGTGCTTGGTGGTTCTTTCTGTTCAACTCCACAATTTGCATTTTAAAATAGTGAGCTCAAACATTCCTACTTTGTATTGACCTCTTTGGCCTATCTCTTCTCTCCTCTACTTCTCCTTTTATACACTTGATGCCTTTTGTTACTTTCTTCAAAACCTTCTTGGTTCACAGTGAGATTGCTAACGGATGTGACAGTAAAGTATCCCGTACTAGGGACTCTATTCTATTTTGTTTGGATTCTGTCAAGGCAAAAAGCAGAAAATCTTTTTAATCCTGTTCTAAGTATAAAGCTTGTTGAGTCTTGGTCCAGCTGGGACATCTATGAAATAGTTCTAGGGTTTTGATTCTAATTCATGACATTACTTGTTCAGAGCTTCCTATTTATTTATTGTTGTTTAAATATTTCAAGTTAATATTGGGTCACACCTTTTTTCCTTTTTATTAAATTCTTCCCTAGTTAAGGCCCTGAATTGATCTCATTTGCACTAGCTGCTCAACCTTCCTGTAATGGTTGTTGATTATCATAAGTGTCACTTTTTATTTCTATCTAACTCAATGTAATGAGTTAAAATATTTTGATGCCTAATTTTAGGGGAGTATATCCTCTAAAATTTGAGGGAGATAGTTTTAAGTCTCTTCTCACTAGCTACAGTGCTTTGAAGTCTGGGCTGACTTATGGAAGTTGACTACTAAACCAATCCATTAACTTTTTTAAATATGGGCCATCCAACTATATGTAAGTACTTATACAGGTGTTGGACAGGAATGTGTTCTTTTTAACCTTTATGTAAATGAGGTAATACCAAGTATGTCAAACCCGGCCTTTTTTCCACCTAAATTGGGCAATAGAGCATTAGGAGCGTTGGCATATGCGGATGATATTGCCCTTCTATCCCAGACTTGAATTGGTCTAATGAGACAACTTAGGGCCTTCGCAACTTTTTGCGAGGACCATAAACTGAGTATAAATTTTGAAAAAACCAAAGTATTGGTCTTTTCAAAAAAGAGGAAACAGCAGACTTGGTATATTCAAGGGCATTCCATCCAGCAGGTCAACTCCTTTCGATATTTGGGCCTTTTGTTTCATCAGTCGGGTTTGTGGAATGAGCATATCACCAGAGCCGTCCCAGCTGCAAAAAAATACAGCCCATTCTATCTATGGCCTCTTTAAGAGACAGGGCCAGACTGCAACAACCTCGGCCCTAAAAGTCTTCAACAGTAAGGTGGGTGGACAGCTCACATACAGAGCAGAGATTTGGGCTCCTTTCCAAGCACATAGATTAAATCCCATCCAGTCCAGATTCTTGGCTGAACTGGTCGGGAGGCCCATTGGTACCTCAAATGCAGTTCTTAGGTTGGAAACGGGAAGTGCCAGTCTCCAGGCCCGAGCCATGGTGCAAGCACTGAGCTTTTGGGCCAAGTTACTTACTCAGCAGTGCTCGTCACTGCTGAGGGAGGCTAACAAGGACCCTTTTTCCTCTTCCCTGGTTGCAACAAATGGAATTGAAGGTCAAACAGCTGGGATTATCTCGAGAGCACTTAGTGCACAAATCAAATAATGTTGCAGGCAGGTAACTATTTTCCAGGGCTGTGGCTATTGGGTGGCAAGAAGATGTGGGTAGGGTCAGAGACTCGCAACATCTTCGTACAAGCATGGATTGGATCCCTTCCCATGGAGCAATTGCTAAGTATCTAGAAACCCCCATTTCAGGAAGGTCCAAGGCGTTGCTCTTTTGTGCCCGGGTTAATGCCATGCATTCGTGAGTCACGGAGGGCAGGGCCCAGGGAATTCCCTATACGGAACGTTTATGTCCGTATGATATGGAAAAAGCGGAGATGGTCTCTCATATCTTCTTACATTGCCATCTATATGACGTGATCAGGGAGAAGTTTTTGGCACCAATCCTCCTGAAAGTATGGGGAAGAGCTGATGAAAGTATACTGACCCATTTGCTAAATAGTACGGACCCCTCAGTTATAAAGGAGGTAGCTGCCTTTCTGGTTCAGGCCCACCATTGTAGAGATAATTTTTTTAATTTTAGACCGGTCGTGGGAGCCGAATCCCCTTAAGCTCTGGACATAAGATCGTTACATTGGGTACTCTTGATTATGTAAAAGTAGATAAAGCATAGCTTAATTCTCTTATTAATTGTATTTATATTTAGAAAATTTTATTTATGATATAACTGACCAATTACTTTGTAATAGGAGTGATGTTTTACTCTCGTTGTTTGTTGGTGTGCAATGGCCTAGAGCCACGCAAATAAAAACTATTATTATAACTATATGTGGATCTTCCTGTGATAAAAGCACAAAACCATCTGAACAGACAGTTACATAGTCAAGCAGATCTTTCTCGCTGATCTCTGATCCTTGCACCTGTAAATCATTGGATTAGTTCTTTGTTTTTGCAAATAAAGTGTTAGTTTGCTAGTTCCTTTTTTCTGAGATCTGAGGAACCGATACACTTCTTCAAAAAGTTACTATAAATTATTTGATTCTGCTCAGCACAGTCTTGAAACTTTAACTTCTTGCTTTCTTTCAGTATCAGCCAACTCCTTTCCTGCTTTCCTTTGCTCTTGATGCCTTAATTTAATGAGAACCATGTCTACTTTAAACTATACTGATTCCACAAAAGCTTTTGATGATAGAATTTCTCAGTAGCTTGAAGTGATGACAGTAAACTTTTCAGCTGCCAGCAAAGAAGAAATGTAGCCTTGTACGTATTTGACTGCTTCCTTCTTTCAGTGCTTAGTCTGAAATACCCTTCCTGGTTTGGAGTAGATGGTTTTTTGCCTGTCCCATGATAGTATTACCAGACTATCCTGTACAGACATTTCTGTGTGTTCTCCAAGCCTCTAACCTGAATAGGTCATTAATTCATTTCAGAATACAATACAGTGAAATTTCAGACACTGGTTGAATGTTTTTTTTAATTGCATTTAATATCCTTCTGTTTATTTTGCTCAAGGTCTTGTGTTCAGTCAAAAATAAAAATAAAAAAATACTCAAAGTGTAGTCTAACCCATTCCATCCACTGGAAGTGTAATGCATCTTAAATGATGCAGGCTGCGGATTGTATATTGGAGAAGGGCAGAATACTATTGGTCCAATCTCAGAACAAGCCTTGATTACGTAATCTATTTAGAGGTTACTTTCAATCTGATGTGGTCTGTTGGGCAGTCGTGGAATTTGGAGGTGGGAGATGGTTGCCCAGGCAGAACATTGAACCCAAGGCCTTGCTGGACGACCTCGGGCTGTGTCTGAGCCTTAAATTCCACTTTCTTTTTAAAATGAGAGCAACAATAATGACCTGCTTTGCTCACATGGATATTAAGATTAACGAATGATTGTAAGGTGCTCAGATACCGTGGTGCTAAGTACCATGGGAGTACTTAGCTGTAAGAGTAGAATTCAGTTTCTTGTGGCTTCCAGTTGAACACTTTCTTTTCGGAAGGAATGTTTAGCAATATCATTTGCACTTGGGTCATGTACATTACAAACATTTACAGATTTTACAATAATAACTGCAGGCAAATTAGGAACTCCCTTCAGCTCTTCATGTTATCGGGATGAAGAAATATCCTCTGTATTTATGCCTTCTCAGAAGCCTGAGCAAAAACATCTTCTCGGATCTACTGGACATTGGTTCTGTGCGCTGTGGAGCGACCCCCACCTCAACCAGTAGGAGGCAGAAGACCGTGATCCAGCAGAGCATGCTCAGTGGAGATCAGTCCCTCTCAGCTCCAGTTGGATTTCTGTCTCTGACAGTGTAGGAACAGAGTCTCTGGGTTCCAAGCAGATGGTGGTTTATCTTAAAAAAAAATAAATTTTTTTTTTTATTCTTCCTGAGCGAGCGTGTAATGTTTGTTGCAGCTCAGGGCAGGGTTAGTGACGCTGGGCTCAGCCCAAAAGATAGAAGTTTATCCCCTGACAGAGACTTTGAACTGCGGCCCCTATTTTGGCATGCAACCCTCCCTTCTCCCTGCCAGCACAGGAAAGGGGAAGAACAGGCATGGGGGAGCTCCCTGCGGGTACTTCCACCGTCAGCCCATTGCTGGTGAGCCCAGGAGGCAGGCCCAGTAGAGAAGAGGGGCAGAGAAACCCCAGCTGGGGAAAATGTGGTCCCATGCCACTGGAGAACGTAAAATGGAGTCTGGGGAGCCACAAGTGGATCCAGAAGGCCCTTGGCTATTGGAGTGCAAGGCAAAGCAGGACCACCTGGATAAAGCAAGATCACCCCATTTTATGTCCCTGACCGAGGTACTACAAATGGAGGTGCTTGGGAAAAATTCTGGCCCACTGGAGAAAATGAATGAGGGGCAGGGAAGACCCAGGTGTGGAACAAAAGTGGGCCCTGAAACAGCCAGATGTACACCCTCACCCTCCCAAAGAAGGGACTGGGATTCAAGAGCCACCCTAAGCGTGTGGGCAAGGGGAAGCATAGGCAGCCCCTAAGAAGGGCAAGAAACTGTTCAAGAACATATCTGAGTTCTCTGAAACTTCGAACCCCCACCTCAGAGGAGGAAGGGTAACATGAAAAAACCGATATCTGCATATCCACAACAATATCGTACCCTGCCAGAGCTCTCCTTAGTTGGTTCAAATAGGCAAGGGAATCGGGCCTCTCCACTAAATGCATGAAAGGGCTTGCATCAAGGAGTCACTAAGCCACAGGGTTATATATTGGCTGAACTAGCCGCTAGAAGGAGACTGTGGTTATGATCCTGGTGGGCTGACTCAAACGCAAAGAATCTGCTGATTCTGGAGGTTTATTGGAGAAAAATTATTTGGGGTGTATCTAGACAAGGTCTTGGTAGATGCCTTAGGCAAAACAAAGAAACACACGTTACAACAACTTGGATTGTGTTCTCAGTTATTTTTCAGGACTGGCCAACTCCAAAATTCTTTTTCAGGATTAGACTACTGCTTACAATATTACATCCACATGTCGAAGGATTTCTGAAGGCTCAAATTGCCGCCTTCAGTGATCCACTGGTTTCTCTCTTGGAACTTACATCTAGCTTTGAAGGCCATTCTCTAAGTCCCATTTGAACTCTTGAAGGAATTGCCAGTTTACTTTTATTTCTATTAAAGGGGTTTGTGGCGGCGATTTCTTCAGTTTGGCAAATTTTAAAATTGGGCACGTTATCCGTACACTTGGCTTTTTGCATCTTTCAAAATAAATCTCTTGTAACGAGGCTAAGGCTGCTTGTCCATGTTAGCCGGGTGCCGAATCTCCCGGCGGGGAATCTTATGGTGCGCTGTGCATGTGGGTGCCTGGTTAAAAGCATAATCAGCCATGCCATACGGCATTTTTCCTTATGATTGCCAGGGCTCGAAATCCAGCCCTGACAATCGTAAGAAGAAAAACTGCATGACGTGGCCCATTTTACACTTTTTAATCGGGCGCCCATATGTACAGCACGCCGTAAGATTCCCCACTGCGCTAACGTGGGCAAGCCAAAATTAAGTCAATTTTTCATAGGTCACAAATCATTGGTTTCCTTTTGTCCCAGGCCTGCCAACCCTCAGAAGTAGTTATGGCATTCGTTGAAAATAAGTTGAGCATTGAAGGTTTATATTTGGTTCATTAACTGTAACCTGTAAGGGGAAATAAGTGTCAAAAGTTGTAATCCTGTATTTCAGAAGCTTATACATCAGAAGGCCTGTCTCCTTTACAGAGGATTCTGGCTCTCTCCTGGAGGGGGAGGCTTCTACTTCCTGGGCAGTCAAGGCGGGGCACCCTATAAAGATATTTTCAAGGCGGCCACATAGTCTACTGAAAGTGTGCAGTGGGAAGACATTACTAGTACCCATTCAGTTCTTGGAGGAAGCAGCTTTAATAGAAGAGTGCTAAAACTTAAGGGGTACTTCAGTAATGTTAATGATGCAGAACTGAGTTATATTATTTTTATCCCATCCTAGAATTTGAGTGGGCACTGCTTTTGTACATCCCCAGAGTGCAGAATTGATGTCCAGTAGCTCTGAGGAGAAAGGAAAATTGGGTACCTTACCGTGGGAATTTTCCTTCTGCATAGATCTCTTGAACAACAATTCATTCCTCCCTGTTGGCTTTTTGTGAGAGAACGACATATATTTTTAAAAAACAAAAAACACCCCACCCTCAGAAGTGGGATTCCTTGTTTGTCATTTTCTTATTTCTCAATAATGAGTTTGGGTGGTTATTTATTTTAACAGCTTTATACCCCAACCCTCCTGCAAAAGCAGCTTGGGGCAGCTTACAAATTATAAAACACAAATATGAAACCATATAAAAGTACAAATATCTTAAAACTACAAAGGAACGTCAAAAAAGATACAAAAAACAAAATATAAAAGCAACCAGACTAACCCACCCTACCCATCTGCCTTGCCAAAAGCCTGACAGAACAGCCAGGTCTTGCAATGTCATCTGAAAGAGACCCCGGACCTCTGCTGGGAGGGAGTTCCACAGCATTGGTGTGGCTGCCGAGAACACCCTCTCCGTACTAGCCCCCCAGGGGACCTCGAGAAAGGTGCCCCCCTGAGAACCGCAGGGGTTGATCCAGGGCCTGGGGAGTGAGGCGGTTCTGAGGGAAGGTGTGGCCTATGCTTTGTAGGGTTTTAAAGGTAACCATCAACACCTTGAATCGGGCCCGGAAGACTATACACAGCCAGTGCAGAAAACGGAGCACCGGTGTAATGTGCTCCCAGTGGCTCATTCAAGGAAGGAGAAGGGCTGCCGCATTCTGCACCAGCTGCAGTCTCCGAACTGTCACCATGGGTAGTCCCACGTAGAGCATGTTACAATAGTCTAGTCTTGAGGTGATGAAAGCATGGATGATAGTGGCCAGGTTGGAGTCTGAGACAAATGGCTGAAGCCACTGCACCAAATGTAATTGGCTCCTCACCACAGCCCCCACCTGGACATCCAGGCAGAGCTGGGAATCGAGGAGCCCTCCCAGACTGCGAACCTAGGGAACCAGCGGGGGACGGACCCCATCGATGATGGGGGGACGCCAATCCCACCACCTTCCCCACTGGCATCACCTCCGTCTTGTCGGGATTCAGCTTCAGTCAGCTCGACCTCATCCAGTCCCCCACAGCTGTCCGACACTGGGTAAGCACCGAGACTGCCGGGTCTGCATCGGATGAAAAAGAGAGGTAGAGTTGGGTGCTATCAGCGTATTGATGACACCAAACCATCTCATGACCTTGCCCAGCAGCTGCATATACACATTGAACAGGATTGGGGACAGAATGGAACCTTGCAGGACTTCACCCGAGAGGTCCCCGGGTTATGAAAAGTAATCCCTGAGCACCACTGGCTGAGTTCTTTTGGCCAGGAAGGAACACAACCATTCGAGAACAATCCTGCCCACCCCAGCTCAGTCCCACAAGTTAATCACCAACATCTCATGGTCAACGGTATCAAAAGCAACTGACAGATCTAACAGAATCGACAGGGTCAAGCGACCCTGATCCAATTCATGGCGGACGTCATCGACCAAAGCCACAGGTGCAGTCTCAGTGCCATAGCCTAAGTGAAAGCCAGACTGTGAGGGATTCAGAAACCCGATGCGGTCAAGATGCCCCTGAAGCTGCCGAGCCACTACCCATTCAGTAACCTTCCCTGAAAAGGGATGGTTAGAGACAGGCCGATAGCTTGCAAGAGAGTCAACGTCAAGTGATGGTTTTTTGAGCAGAGGCCGCACCACCGCCTCTTTGAGTCAGCCGGGCATGCTCTGCCCCTCCCATAGGGAAGCATTGACCACCGCTGCCCGCAACGTCTCCCGGCTGGCCTTACCCAGCCAGGACAGGCACGGATCCAGTTCACAAGAGGTGGAACTCTGGGGACTTTGGACTCTGTATACTTAGATATGGTTTGGGTCATTGTAGCAGGGCAGAGTACTGGTGGGCGTATTGAACCTTTATGTTGAGCATCACCGGCGTGGGAGGTGTAGGTGCTACTGAGGCCCAGGCACCTGAGAAGCAGGATGGCACCTGAATGCCTCACACCTGGGCTTTGGTGTGGCTAGGCCAGCCCAGAGCCAAAGGGACTCAGCTGAGCTCAGTTGGAAGGGAGACAAAGACTAAGCAGGAGCTGAGGGGGAGCTCTGCTTGAGGGACCCAGCAGCCTGGGAGTGAGGACTGGAACTCTGGGCTAGGTCAGGAAGCCCTGATGCTGTCAGGTATGGGCTGTATTGTACCTGGACTAATAATATACACTGTATAATAGAGTGCTGAGTGACCGTTCCGCTCTAGCCTGGCTTCTTGGGATCCAGGCAAGAATCTGCCCCTAAGTGGCCACCCTGAATCCCTCACAGTCTGGCTTTCACGTCGTGTGTCCAGATTGCAAAATAATCCACTCCATAGTCTCCTTGTTTAGTTGCTTTACAGCAGCGATGGGGAACTCTGACCGCCCCAAGGACGTTCTCCATATCAGTGGGTGACACCCACTGAAACTGATCCCAGGAAACTGGACAAGGTGGGGCTTCCATTACCTCTGGTTCTGCTGTCGTAATAAGCGTGGCATCAAAGTTGTGGTGAATATGAGCGATTTTATCCACGAAGTAATCAACAAGCATGTCACAGCGGGCACTGGAAGATTCCAGTTCCAGGCAGAGGGAGGCCGGACCGACCAGCCCCCTCACCAACCGGAAAAGCTCTGCTCGATGAGACTTCACGGATGCTATGAGGGCAGCAAAGAGCACCTTCTTTGCTGCCCGCAAAGCCACAGCATAGGCACATAAACTAGTTCTATGTCTCAATCGGTTGGTTTCAGCATGAGAGCGGCACCACCATTGCTCCAACTGCTATGATAAGAGCTTATTTTTCAGGATCCAGGTTTTGGATGAACTGGAGCTGCGGGGGACTGACCCCATTGAGCATCCTCTCCCTGATCTTTGTCTTCTGCCTCTGACTGGTTGAGGTGGGGATTGTTCCGCAGAGTACAAAATTGATGTCTAGTAGATCTATGTAGAAGGAAAATTCCCACGGCAAGGGACCCAGTTTTTCCTTTTCAAAGTATTCTGATGGTTCACAGACTTGGTCCCTGCGACACCAAATCAGTAAGCAAGTTTTAGAGCCAAAGACCTTACCTCCTAAATTGCCTTACTAATAATCTCTTCTTGATTACATTTAGGGACTGCTTGATATATACTGATGAAGAACAGGAGTACGAGAGTGTGTTTCTAATGAGAATTCAAAATGTATAGGGCTTTTTAAAATTCTCAGTTGAATTTTTACCCATTTCACAACATAACATATATAACTGCTGGAGGGATCAACAGTTCCGAAGCAAATAAGCGTGCACGCACATCGTCCAGTCCAGAAGGGACTGGGTAGCTTTGATTAGATATGTCGGTTCGCTGCACCGACACAGATACTGAGATGCACGTACAAAGGCTCACAACATCTGAGCAAACAACATAAGAGTCTGAGCTGTCAGACTTTGACTGAACCAGATTTGAGGTACGCGTAGGAGTGCCCGGATCAATACTGCCGAATCATCCCTACAAAGAAAAGTACATGGTTGCTCCTTAGCAAGTGTTCTGCTGCATTTGGCTTGAGCTGAAATAATCTTCAAATGCAGCTCCTTATAAAACACATTTAAAAATCCAGCTTAAAAATCCAGTCAAAAATACGGTTCACTGTAGCGGATCCCATCAAAATAAGGTCACAGTCTTCTAACGAAGGCCAGAAGAAGTAGTAGTTTTTTTCTCCTGGCAGAAACAGGAGAAGAAGGGTTTCAACAGGATTCCCAGGTTGAAAACTGGCATCTCTAATGAAAGGTGGACTCTCCCAACCAATAGGAGCTGAAACTACTTTCCCCAGTTCTTCTGATTTGCTTCTTCCTACTCAAAAATGTGGTTTCAACCTTGTCAGAGCAACATTGTATCTAAAGCCCAATTGTTTTAGTAAACTGGTAAATTGCTGTACTGTCCATCTTGGTCATATGCTACCGAGCTACTTGTTGTCTGAGTTTATTTTTCTTTATATTTACGTATTGGTTCTTCCGATTTTTAAGCAGGATGAACAAGAAGATATTAGTCCTAGCCTTACAGAGCAGCAATGGGACAAGAAACTTCCTGAACCCTTGTCTTGGAGAAGTGATGAGGAGGATGAAGATAGTGACTTTGGAGAAGAGCAGAGGGATTCCTATCTGAAGGTAGGGCTTATTTGAATTGGCCATTCTGTCTTCATAGAAACGTTCTGCGAAGTAGGAACGACGATCAAAATTTTGATTGGAATTGCTGATCAAACTATTTGCACATGCCCAAACTAGCTGTGGCCATACTGCACCGCCATTTTGCATACGGCTGCGGCAATTCTGCACATGCACAGTATGGCCAAAATAATTTTGGTCAATTCCGGCAGAATGGAATTGGAATGTTCGCTCGTTTTGCTGGAATGGGTCAAACAACCAGATTCTGTTGGAACCAGAATCAGGTTGAAAATGTACCTCATAGAAAGTGAAAAGCAACAACAGGGTATAATACAGGTGGTAACGTTAAGCTTACTTAAGTTCACCCCTGTATAATAACTATATGGCTAACAAATGTGGGAGACATGCTGCATGTGTATTTCCTATTTAAGGGTCAGGAATGGGTATTCAGTAACCTATATATTGATACTTAGACATGATTTGGGTCATTGTAGCAGGGCAGAGTCCTGTTGGGTCTATTGGCCCTTTATGTGGCGTATCATCGGCGTGGGAGGGGCAGGTGCTACTGAGGCCCAGGCACCTGAGGGAAGTAGGATAGCACATGGATGCCTCACACCTGGGCTTTGGTGTAGCTATGTCAGCCCAGAGCCAAAGGAACTCCGCTGAGCTCTGTTGGCAGGGAGTCGTGGATGAAACAGGAGCTGAGTGGGAGCCTTGCTTGAGGGACTCTGCAGCCTGGGAGTGAGGGCTGGAACTCTGGGCTAGGTCAGGAAGCCCTGATACTGTCAGGTATGGGCTGTATTGTACCTGGACTAATAATATACACTGTATAATAGAGTGCTGAGTGACAATCCTGCTCTGACCTGGCTTCTTGGGGATCCAGGCAAGAATCTACCCCTAAGTGGCCACCCTGTTACAGTCATGTGTCCAGATTGCAAAATAATCCACTCCATTAGTCTCCTTGTTTTAGTTGCTTTACAGCAGCGATGGGCAACTTTTTTCCACCCACGGGCCACTTTGAAAATGATCACAAGCTGTAAGCACCGCATGAAGTTAGGGACAGCGGTGCTTATGGGGGTGTCCACAGAACTTGGATCTGTCTGTGCCATGCATGGATACGTCTCCCATCCTTGTCTACATGCCTCCTGTCTGGCTCCCTCGCCCTGAGCTTAGTCTTTTGGTGCTTGGAAGTAGGAACTCGATCCAGAGGCCAGACCCTGCCCTCCACCCTGCTTTACAGGATCTGTGCTAGAGGCTTGGCGATCTCTTTTAATCCCACAATCTGATGTTTGTCTCTGAAAGAATGAACGATATTGTGCGATATGTCAGAGAGCTGTAGAATAATGCTGACATGGTTTCCAGAACACTTGGCTAAATCTTCTGCCCAGGTGTTACCTGAAAACTGGTGTGGGCTAAGGAAATGATTTAGCCTCTGTCCTGCAAACACGCTAAGTGTTTACTCTTATCATTTGCTTAACCTTGCTAATGTAATGTGTTCCATTCAAACTGGGTCCTCTGAACATAGATATTACTCCGCTAATGTAATAGAGGAAGTTTGGTTCAACAGTAATACGTAGGAAGCTGTTCCTTTATTGCAAGCTTTTTGGTTTTGTGGTGATGCACAGCTGTCCTTTTTGGTCATTTCTTTTCTCATCCTGAGTTGATTGATCGTATCTAGTGCTTTGAATAAATTTGTTTAGCTTCGAGCGGGTAGCTGGCCACTTCTCAGTTCTGCAGATTTCATTTCCTTCCTTGCTGTCCATACGTAGGTAAGCCAATCTCAGGAGCACCAGCAATACATCACTTTCCTGCAGAGGCTCCTGGGGCCGTTGTTAGAAGCCTACAGTTCTGCTGCTGTCTTCATCCACAATTTCGGTGGCCCTGTCTCAGAAACTGAATACCTTCAGAGGCTACACAAATACCTAATAACCAGGACAGAGAAGAATGTTGCAGTGTATGGTATGTCAAGCAGCCTCTTTCTAGACCAACTTGGGGAATATATTTATTTAAATTTCCACCCCGCCCTTCCCCTAAGGCTGAGAGTGGCTTACAACATAAAAAACAGAGTACATTCAAATCCATTTGAATCTTTCCTTTGTCCTAGCGACAAGGTGTCGCTGAATTGAATCTATTGGACCTAAATTATTTTGTGTTTTTTTTTCTCTTCGCAGCTGAGAGCGCTACCTATTGTCTTGCAAAGAATGCAGTGAAAGTTTTTAAGGATATTGGGGTAAGTGTGTTGTTTTTTCAAGGCCAAGGTCTTTGCTCTTCAGCTGACTGAAAGGGCTGTTTAATTATGAGCTTACTCAGAAAGCAAATCTTTGTAGTCCCATGAAATCACAGCGTTTGCATATCATTTTGTTTCAATTTCTGTCTCACTCTCCCCCAAAGGCTAAGGGCAGCTAACAGCGACATCATAAAATAAATGTTACAGAATCCAGTTTTGAGTCAGTTATAACCCAAACAATATAAGAACCAACAGTCTCTCAGCCAGTAGTCAAGGAAAAAAGAGAAGGATAGACTGTACCGCCTGACTTTGTACAAAAGTAGATAAAAACCTAATCTTTATACGTGCAGAAATTATAATTATTATAATGCAGAAATTAGACCTTTGTAGTGCCTCAGGTCTAAATGGAGTAATATCGGTGAAAAGGAGACGAAAGTGACAACAGTCTACGTGTTGCAAAAGCAACTATGAGGAAAAAAAGCATCTTCATTTATCCCGACACATTTTTTAGGTGTTTCCGTTTGGAGGATTGCGAACGACGGTGAGAGCTGAACTAGAGGAAACCAAGCTTCTAGTAAAAGGCTTTTTCATACAAATAGCTTGTGATTATTTTTCTTTTTGCTTGGAATTTTCCAGACCGTTCTCTTTTACAGTTTTACTCGGAGTTTCATACACCCCTCTCGTTTTGCAGCATTTTGGTTCTGTTTTTGTAAGCTGCTCTGAGCCTTCAGGAAAAGGCAGGGTATAAATGTAAACAAATAAATGAATAAAATAAGGAGCTTACCTGCTATGCTGACGTTTGGAGGATAAAGCCCTGTGGAAGAGCTTGGCTTGACGCACATTATTAACACACATGAAGATGCTTTTTTTCCCCCCTCGGTAGTTCTTTTGCAACTCCTAAACCGTTGTCACTTTCACTTCCTTTCAGTGATCTTGCTACACTTATTGCACTACAGTTTGTTTGTGTTTGTTTTTTTAAAATTTGTATATAGCGTCTACAGTCTATTGATTGCTCTCTTGTTTTTCTTGGCTCCGTTATATCCATCACTCCCCCAGTGACTCATCAAAGCTTGCTTGTATTAAGAACAATCAAACAAGCATTCAGTCCAACGTCTGATAGAATAGAAAAGCCTTCCAGCATGTTGATTCTTTGGGACGGTTGAAGGAATCCGAAGTGAGTTGCCAAAGAAGCTACTCCGCTAAGAGATCGTTCTGCCAATCCTGGAGGAAAGCTGATTTCTGTGCACAGGGAGAGGTGTCCTGTTGTACTCCGGAGGTTTCAAAAGCCTCCTGAGAGTAGAAATGTCCTCTTATATAACCAGGTCAGGTAGGGCTTTCTGAGTTATCACTACCACCATGAAAATGAATCCTAATTTTTTTAACTACCTGAAATCTGGACCACAGACAGCGCTAGTTGATGGAACTGAGCCACCTCCGTTCCTTGCATCTGTTGGTAGCAGTCAGTTCTGCTTTCCCAAGAAGGCACTGAAGAGATTGAGTTCTGCCCTCTCAATCTCGTTGCATTCCAGACTACCCATTCGTAGTCATCTCATTGTTGTACACTGGGACTTTTCTTTATAGTTTCTCATCTATATTGAGCACACAGATGCAAACAACTACTTCTGTGTGTACAGCTAAGTCCTGGTGGCATTTTCATTGCCTAATAGCTAACCTTTGTGGAATCTTATTATTTTAAATACTTCTGCTTCTATTAAGGAACCTTTTTGTTTCCTAACTTAAATTCATCTGTATTTTTCCAGAAGTGTTTGATCTTTTATAACATCGCTGTCTGACCTTTCTTTCTTCCTCTTGCACATTGCATGATGATGTCTCAACACAAAGTGGGTTCTAAAGATATTGGGGGTCCAAGGTTGTGCTTGAAAGCACTTGGGGCGTATTCTGATGATGGTTCGTTCTCTGGGGTGGTTAATCTGGAGGCATTCCTGTCTCATCCCCCCACCCCACAGTTCTGTTCTGACAAGCAGAGATGACCAGGAGGCAGCCTGATTCTCCCATTTCTTGCTTGCTGCGGGAAGAGATGAACAATTGTCAGGAAAAACAAGTTAGCAGGGATAGTATTACACACATGCATGGGAGTAGAGAAACCAAGCAGAGAGGTGCATGCTGGAAAATGGGATGGCTAACAGCACAAAGCAGACAAGGCCATTTGCCTGTGAATTGTCACACGATCATCTCCGCTGTCTCCCTGGATTAACCTCCCTTTCTTACAGCGATAGCTATCCCTCTGCTCACCTGAACTGAAGGTAAAGCAAGTTAATAGGGGTGTGCAGAAGGCACATAATGCATTTTCGTTTACAAAAACCCTTTCATTTTCAGGGGTCTTCATAAACGACCCATCTTCGGAGTTCTGTTTTGTTCAGTTTGAATTTATTTGGCACTTAGCTCATGCCATGGCCATGAAATGATTAAATAAATGAACAATGAAAAATAATAATAATGTCAATAAAATAGCATACATCAATCATATAACAATCATAATTAAAATATTATTGAAAGTAGCAAACGACAAAAGTGACAAGTAATGATGTGTACTCCTAAATGGGGCATTTAATGTAAACCAAGCCAAACCTCTAAATATAAGGATTCAAGGTTCCTTGCTCCTAAACAGAGCAGTGATCTGGAAAGCCAGGCCCCTGTATCTTTACTTTAATAAAGCGTCAGGGTCTCACCACAGCCCAAACATACACAAAGCAGCAAACATGTCAAGTACAAAAGTCCAGAGAATTTCATAGATCCAAATACTTCTAACACAGCAAACAATAAACCAATCAAGAATTTGTTTAAAAAAACAACCAATGGGACTATTTCAAAGACACAATTGGGTTCCAATTTCTGATTTCCGCTGCCCTGCCTGCAAACGCTGCTAAACTAGTAACATCGCTGTCCATATTTTGGCCCAACCAAATCAGCTTCTCCTTCTTAGAAAAGAAAGGCACTTTCAGTAAAATTGCGGCCAAAAAAACCCCTTCTAATTTCAGTGTAATAGCAGCATTCCAGTAGATAATGGATCGTATCCTTAATCATTTCCATCCCACAAGTACAAATTCCACCCTCTCTGGAAATGCCCATTCTAAGACCAACCGTTACAGCAGAATTCATTTGTTCTAATCGCACCCTACTCAAGTGAACATGACAAGTGTGCTTCAAGTTTAACTGTAAGAACGTTGCCATGCCCGTATCTGATTTCCAGTGTATATAAAGAAGAGCTATCCAGGAAACCCGTAGCATAACACAATCCTCCTGTAGGGCTACATGAGTAAGTCTTTGATACACTGAATCCCTCTCTAAACTAGAGAAATACCTAATACCTTTGTTAGCTGCATAGCAAAAGTCAGTTTTATTGAGAGTATTAATAATGTATGTTAACCAGGGGGACCGTGCTAAGGGTGGTCGCATAAGGTCCTCCAGGTAACACATTTTTGGTATGTGATTGGGGCTGACTGTCAAAAGTGTGATTTAGCCTGAAAAATAAGTGTACCTAATTGTTGCTGGCACTGGAATGGAGTTTTCATGGAAATGTCAAGAATCTGATGACGTAGGTCATTGCTTCTGAAAGCTCATGCCTCCTTCTACCAATTGGTCTTTGCGATGCTCTCTTGCCGCTGCCTTTTCCTGACTCTGGACTAGAACTGAAATGAGTACCTGCAAAAATGGGTACACCCATCGGAATTGCAGTACTCCATTCTTAACATCAGGTTCTCACTGGTACCCAATTAGTGCCCAGTGGACTACCTCTGATGTGCCAATTTACAGGTCCTTCCCCCATAACAATTTACTGGTTTTCTATTGACCAAATCAGTCGGTAAAATGGAAAACCAGGAATTCCATAACTGCAAATTCCTGGTTTCCTGTTTTGGTTAATTGGGTGCCTGAGCCGTTTGGGTTGCGATCGGGCACCTGACAGATTACAAGTAGCTGTGCGTGTTAGCTGCAGGTAGCGAAGGTGCTCCCCGTTTGGGCTGTGCTCTAGACTAACATGCCTACTACCTCTCCAGAATACAGCGAGGAGTCTAGAAATGAGTCCTGATTCTCGCCCTTTTGCTCTCACTCGCTGTTGTTACTCCAGCAGCCACGTGGTTTCAGTGCTTGAATATTTATGATTGACAAATAGGCAGGGCCTTATGTTCCCTCTATTTTTCTCCATTGCTGTCATGGGTCCCTGCCAATAGGTAACTAAAATGTATCGCTTATGCACTTAATTGCAAAAAACTTCGTCTTTGTTTGAAAGTGTTTCATGAAAATACCTTTCTTAGGTTTTCAAGGAGACCAAGCAAAGAAGAGACTCTATTTTGGAACTGAACAGTACTTTCCTACCTCCATGCAACCGACAAAAGCTACTGGAATTCATTCTGGGATTTACCATACTGTAGAAGACACCGAACCTCTTTTGCCAGCAAGAAGACATCAGGCTTTGAGACCGTTTCGGAGCCTCAGGGACTTTGCTATTACACTTTGATGTAACGTGCCATTGCTTGCTAAGGCCTTATCTTACTTGGACCAGTGGGAGACAAGTGCCTTCTTGCATATGCATTTACAGACTTCTGATCTCTCTGTTCTCTGATAACACAGGTGACCCTTTGGAGGCAAGTGATCAGTCACCTTTGTAAAAGAAGAAATTAGTTGAAACCTAGATGTACTATGAAATCTGTAACTTTTAAGTGTTGAATTTTTGCATCCCTTCTTTTAAAGACTAATCACTGCGATGACTACACAAACGCTTATGTTCAGCAATCTATTGCTAGCTAACCCTGAGATCTTGAATATAGTCCAAACACTGATTCTGACACAGCTTGGTATATTTAGGGCCAACAAAACTTTAGCAAATTCAGGCCATCCCATTTGTTGTTTCAAGTAAAGAATGGTGTATGAAGATTTGCATAGACGGTTCATAGCTTATGGGAAAAGTCATAATTCTTCACAATTAGTGCACAGAATAAATGCCAAATTTTAATGAGAACAGTTTTGCATAATAGTAGTAATCAGTTGAGCAACCAACAGTTCAAAGACTTTTCTGTAAGCATAGCACAGTGTTCAATTGCACTGAGTGTCGTTGTCATGACACATGGCTGTAGCATCACATTTTATTAAGGCCTGTCAGCCCTTCTCTCTAACCGAAATAGGGTAAATTAATATTTTAGGAAAATCATTTCCCTAACAGATTAGGTTTTGGGGTCTAATAGAGAATTACCAAGAATCCTTTTTAAAAATAAATAAATTAAAATAAGCTAATATGGTGTCACATTCGGAGCTGATTGTTTTTAAACTGAGTATTTACTGATGGTTGGTATTTTCAGTGCTGCGATACCTTATTGGCATTTCATTCTGTGAAGATATTTTATCTAGGACTTTAAAGTGGTCCAGCAATAACATTGCAAACTGGCATAACTGAATCTGCATGTCCCCTTTTAAACACAGGTAATACTTTCCTGTCTTATAGTTGACGTTTATTGATCAATTTGATCAGATTTAAGGTTTTGTTGCTAGCAGCCTTTGGGAATGTAGAAACGTCTCACATCTGTGGGGTTTATTATTATTACTATTATTATTTATTTTTTATTTTAGCTTCTGTCTCAATTTGGTTTTGATCTTGAAGGAGGTGTAGTCTTTCGTTAACAAATAATGTGCCAGCCTTGCAACGTGATCCTTGCAGGCCACACCTTACACCCATGCAGAGCCCCATTAATGCCATTGGGTCTCGTAGAGGTGCGCCTGTGCAGATCAGATTGCAGGATTAAGCCTCGTTATCTCACCTACCCGAAATTAGCAGATGCAATAAGTGTGGAATCTCTGCGTAAAGTGAAATGTTGTTTTTTTTCCCCTCCCTCGGATTGCCTTCTCTGTTTGAGAAATCAAGCATCTCAACCATTGCAGTGTTTCTGAACAAATGCCTAGCTCTCCCACCTGTATCTCTTCTTCCAGGTAGGGCGGGTTAGGGGACGCACTACGGTCGAACAGTAATGTTCATAATAGTCTGAAAAGTAAATTAAACTAAATAAATAAAAATAAAAAACTTGTTTGGAACAGTCAAGCTTTTACTACACGTTTCTGAAAACGATATTTTCTATAAATAAATGGACTCATGGTAATGTTCTTACACTGCAGTTTTCAGTGTTACGTTAGCACTTTCAGCTCACTGAGAGCCATTCTGCATTTTTCCATCCCTAAACAGGTGCTTCAAAAGATGTAAAAAAAAAAAAAAGAAGTCTTTTCTGAACCAAAGTTAACATAATGCAAAGTCTGAGTTGATTCTAAAATGGCATTTGTTTTTAATTCTTTTTTCTCCCCCCAGCAGCATAGTGACGGAAGTGTACAGAGTTTGTTCTAATAAAGCCTACTAGCTTCTTAGAGCAATTCTATTTTATCCTGGTTAATAAACACTATTTGTTAACTGAATGTATTTTCTGCACAGCAGTTCTTAAGATTGCTTAATGGCTTCTGTTTTTAAGATAACACAAGCAGCACGATCTTCAGGGTATTTATTGCCAGTACTAGCCTCGTTCAGCTCAATGGGACTTGTGCCAGCGTTATCTGCTAGCATAAACATTAAATGTCCGGAGAGGCCGATGCTGTTCCATGCTTGTAAATAACTTCTGATCGTTACTGCACCTCAGTAAACATGAGGTGCATCCTATTCTGTATAAAAAGAGAGGCTTGATAGGTTAGGGCTCTTTTTTGAAGAGACAGCTGCGATGGGATGCAATAGAAACCATGAGTGGTGCGGAGCTAGTAAATAGGGAGTTGTTTAACCTCTCAAGTAGAACTAGGGGACCCTCCATGAAACTATCTGATAGATTAAAAGCAAATAAGTGTTTTTTAATGCAAAGCACAATTAATTTGTGGAATTGGTTGCCAGGGGATGTAGTCATGACCAGTAGTATAGCTAGTTTTGGAAAAGGATTGGATAAGTTCTTGGCGGAGAGGGCCATTAATGGCTATTAGCCAAGTAGGTTGGGTGATGCAACCTCTGACTGTTGGGAATGAATAGCGGAGAATGGATCACTCTATTATGACCTGTTGGGTACTTCTCCAAAATGACCGAGGATGGGCACTGCCAGGGACAAAATGCTGGGCTCCATTAGTCTGACCCAGTATGGCACTTCTTATGTTCTTAAAAATAAAACCAAGCAATACCATGTACATTTAAATTTGACTCCTTTTTTTAATGAAAATGTTCTGCCTAATTTCGGACGTGGTCCAGGGAATTAGCTTGGTCACTAGAATGTAACTACTTGATATTGCAAATGAAGGCAATTTATAAACTAGGCTGTAAAAGTGTTTGCTTTTTGTAGAGTTGTGCGTGGGTGGGGCAGGGGGCAATGTGCATGTGCATTAATGTTAATATGTACAGTACGCTACAATCAACAGATGGGGAGGAGGGGGGTATGCTTTTAGAACGTGAAGATTTATTTTTTTCTGAAGCCTCTGCATGTGAGGAAGTGGCCGCCTATGAATGTTGAGCTGGTCTAGGAAGTGATCTCTCTCCAACCCCACCTCCCGGTGTGGTGGAAGCGAGGGTATATACATGGGCACATGGTATTGGCATGGACACCTGTTAGCTTTTCCCTGAAAATAAAGCACAGGTTAAATAAAGCCTGTATTTGTGCTGTAACAGTCTGGAGGGCAGCCTCCAGGGTCAAAGCCTTCTGATTTTTTTTATACCCTCAAGCCTCTCTTACTAATGTCACACCTCCTAAAATTCTACTCCTGACATGCAACAGCTACATGTTAACCCTCTCCTTTGAAAGATGTACTCATAAGTATATTTACTCACTGTAGTATACTTAGGGGACACATTCCATGAACAGTGTTAAACCGAAGTAATTTAGTTTAATTAAATCAAAGTAACTACTCCACTTCAATAGCTTTTTTGCTTCAGCTGCACACAGAGGTAGATAGTTTGCAATCTTCCCTGGAATGGTCCTTACGAGGGATGGGACTTGGGGTGGAGTTTCAATTCTTTGTGATTTTTTGATCTAATTTCAAGTTTGCTTTTTTCAGGTTTTTTGCATTGGCTTTCCCCCTGTTTTTTCAGTGAATTTTCTCCTATTGAAGTCAATGAGAAAAAACGGGAGAAAATCAATGCCAAAAAACCCCAAATGCCAGAACCGAAAAAGAACCGCAGTTCTGGTTTATCGTTTTAAAACAAAACAGCCATTTTCAGGCATTTCTGGTTCTATCTGAAACCAAAATTTGCACCCTCTAGTTGTTATCCAGACACTGAAAGGGGTTACGCTACAGTTACTTTGAAATAAAAGGCAACGGGGACTATGTACTCCATTTATCAGGAGTCCATACTTCTCTTCCTGCTCCTCAATCGCTTCACTTGAGAGCTCTTGACACGTGACTGATTTTAAGAGAAAAAGTAATTTATGGCTTGACACTGAAGTATTCGTTTGTGGGAACCAACCCTTATTCGCGTGTTAGTCTTCAAAGGATCAGGAAGATGATATAAATCCTAGATCATGAAGCTATATAAATCATTTTTCTAGGTACATCGTTGTGAGTTTTATTTGCTGATCGCTGAGAGGGTGAAGGCCTACAACTCTGTTTTGCTTTTGTTAGGGACTGAATACATCTGCATATCGGTAAGCCGTACCCACGATCGTTTGCTAAGCACACAGGGCTTCCTTTTAAGGAGCTTTTACCATCCTCTGTTCTAATGCACAAGCCCATTTGAGTTTTAACAAGCTACCTACTCTCTATGGGAATATTAAAATCACATCTTTGAAAACAAAGGGCTTGGAAGGTGCTGTAAGATGCCATAGTTGCTGCCTTGTAGTATTTATGAGCCCTGATGCCGTTTCTTCAAAGAAAAAAAGAAAGGTTAACGTATTTGTTTGCCTGTTACATGTAATTATTAATTGTAAGGAAAACAAGACCTAATGTAGTTTTATTTTAATAAACAATTTAAAATCTTTTTGTTACCAGTATGATTTTTTCTTTCTTTATAGAGGTGAGAAATCATGTAACAAGATAAAATCCTGCTACAGTATCTATACTAGGGACGGGGAACCTCGGGCCCAGGGACCAAATGTGGCCCACAACCAGCTTTTATGTGGCCCCTTTCAAGTTCCTGGATTTGGCTCCTGGATCCACTTCCTTCCTTCCTCCCTCCCAGTTCCTTCCTTGGATAAGGTGCTGGACTTGGTCCTGAGAAGCCAGGGTTCAAATCCTGCCCTTGCCATAAACTCACTGGGTGGCCTTGGGCAAGTCACAACCTCTCAGCCTCAGTTCCCCATTTGTAAAATGGGAATGTGTGTGTCTGTCTTTCCCTGTGTTCCCCTCACCCATGTCCACTGGACAGGGACCTGTCTGAAAAATCTGTGACTGCAAAGAGCTGGGCACCCCTAGTAGCGCTATAGAAATGAGAAGTAGCAGGGGCCACTGAAAAACTGAGCTTGGGATAATGGAGCAAAAATGGGGGCATGCACACAAGGATACGGGACCGATCCATGGCACAAACCCACAATCTGATCTGTCTTTTTCTTGAGCTTACCCCTTGTGACAGTGTAACGAGTTGTTGTGGGGGGGGGGGGGGGGGATCTGTCCCTGGACATAAGCTGGCAAGAGGCCAGACTGAGAGTCTCCTTTAGGAAGGACTTGATAGGCAAAATGCCTGTAAGGTGAAGTTTGTCTGTGGCTTAGGAAAGCTTGGAGCAATAGTATAGTGTGGACTGGTTGAGGAGCAGGGATCCTGTAAAGACCTACCCTAAGAAGGCCCTGCCCTGTTACACCCCTCCACTCCTACCCCACTCCTATATGGCCCTTTTGAGCTTGTGCTAATTTTTAAAGTGGCCCTTGGGATGGAAAAGACTTTCCACCCTTGATTTGTATCCTCCACACTTCTCTCTGCCTTTTCCACCTAACACTTCTTAAAAGAAGTAGAAGTTGGTCTCTAAAGCTGTGGCAGAACATACGACGTGCCATACTGAGTCAGACCAATGGTCCATCAAGCCCAGCATCCTGTCTCCGACAGTGGCCAATCTCGATTTGCATGGGAGAAGAACCAACAGTCACAATGGGCAATCCATTCCCCGCTGTTCACTCCCAGCTCCCGACAGTAAGAAGTTCATCCCGTAAGCTACTTGGTTAATAGCCATGAATGGACCTATTCTCTAAGAACATACCCAGTCCTCTTTTAAACCCAGCTATACTACTGGCCTCGACAACATCCTCTGGCAACAAATTCCATAAGTTAATTATCCATAAGTTAATTAAGATCATTCTCGTTGCCCTTCTCTGTACCTTTTCTAGTTTAGCTATGTCTTTTTTGAGATGGGGCGACCAGAACTGCATACACTATTCCAGGTGCAGTCGCACCATTGATTTGTATAGAGGCATTATGACATCCTCAGTCTATTCTCTATCTCTTTGCTAATAACTCCTAACGTTGTTTGCTTTTTTGACTGATGCTGCACATTGGGCTGAGCAGAGGAATGTTCTTTGCACGTATCATTGATTGAGGAGGGTTTGAGAGAGAAACTTTTCTTGGAGGAGTGTGTGTGGCTGTACCTCTGCCTCCTGCAGGTTTTTACCCTTCGAAGCAGTGGATGCCGGACTCATTAGATAGGACACTAGGATAAATGGACCGGCATATATCTTGACTTTCCTACAAGATTTCAGGTTGATCTGAAGCTCGCAATGCTGATTCTCCAGATTCATCCTTTCTTGGATCTCTAAAGTTGCTTCAAGCAAAAGCAAAAGTGTACTTCCACCTCCCATCCCGAAAACCACCGAATGGGAATGAAACCAGCACTTTTGTATTTTCTACTTCCAAGTTTTTCTCCCATTCTGTCTGGAGAACAACTTAACTTTTACCTGCCACTGATTTTTGTAAGACACCTTGGGCTCCCTTCCCACCCTGCACAGATTTCTAACTGCAGGCAAAGTACACAACAAATTAATTCAGCAATCTGGGTTTAGATAGGAAACTAATACGTAATTATTGCCAATGGCTTGTGTGAAACCTAATTTTATCAGCAATAGTTGTACATGTAGGTTATTGTCTGTGTAAATGTCTGGCACCTTCCCGATCTGTGGAAAATCCAAGATGTCAGATTAAATCCCTTATCCCCCGTCTTTGCTTAAATCGATTTTGCTTATAATAAAATCTTGTCAGGCTAATCTAAAAGGATTGCTTGATTTGAGTGGTTGATTTTTAAAAGGTTCTGTTCCCTTGGATACAATACTCTGTTTTCTTTGGCATTTATTTTGACCGTTTTCTAAAGGCCAGGACCTCTCGCTTCCCATCTTCAACATCTGGACAGACTAATTAGGCTCCATAATGGCCAGGTGATGTAGGCAAATCTTAACTTCATTAAACAGCTATGACAACATTAACAGCTTATAATGTGCATATTATTTTGCATAGCATTTATTTATTTTGGTTTTTATCCTGCCATATCCCCTAAGGCTTAGGGTGGCTAACATAATTAAAAAATGAAACAAAAACCATTTAATATTTATAATACCACCCCACCCCCACAGGATCTATCCCTTCCCGTTAAATGCATGGCCGAATAAATAGGTCTTTCACTGCCTTTGGAAGATGCTCAAACTAGGGTTTTAGCGGACCTCTGGGCGAAGGGAGGTCCAAAGCTGTGGAGCAGTCACGGAGAACACCTCTCTGTGTGCCCAGGTCATATAGCCCTGGGTCAATGATGGACCTTGCAAGAGAGCAATCTTGGCTGATCAGAGGCCATGGATGGACATACGGAGGAAGGTGATCTTTTAGATATGTAGGGTTCAGGCCGTTTAGGGTTTGAGAAGTAAAAACGAGCACGTTGAGTTGTGCCTGGAACACTATTGATAGCTAGTGCAGACTCTCAGCACTTTCCAGCATGCCGAAACATATCCAGTATATCCAGTTTGCCTCTGTGAGAGACATGTCTTTTGTCACGTGGGAAAATCGAGCCATCTGGCTTTGGCGTCAGTTGTGGGGGATGCAAAGCTGGATTTTCTGGCTTTGCATCCTCCGCATGATCGTGCAGCTTTGTTTTCCCACATGAGAAAAGCCGCGCCTGATGTTCCTCCAAACCCTTTTGTAAACCCAGTTATGCTACTGGCCTTGGCCACCTCTTCTGGCAACAAATTCCACAACTTAATTGCGTGTTGAGTGAAAAAATACTTTCTTTTAAAACTGCTACCTGTTAGTTTCATGAAGTGTCCCCTTAGTCCTAGTAATGTTTGAGAGGGTAAATAACCGTTTCCGATTCACGTGTTCAACACCACACATGATTTTATAAATTTCTATCCTATCCCCTCTGTCGTCTCTTCTCCAAGCAGAAGAACCCCAACCTACCCAGCATCTCTTTATAGGGGAGCTGTTCCAAGCCCCTTATCATTTTTGTTGCCTTTCTCTGTACTTTTTTCTGTTTCTACTATACCTTTTTTGAGATGGGGCGACCAGAACTGCACACAATATTCGAGGCGCGGTCGCACCACAGATTTATATAGCAGCAGTATTGTAGTCTCAGTTTTATTCTCTATCCCTTTACGAATAATTCCTAGCGTTCGGTTTGCTTTTTGGATGACCGCTGCACACTGACCGGAGGATTTCAATGTATTGTCCACAATGACTCTGGGGCCATTTTCCTAACCGGCAACTCCTAATTTAGAAAGCATTATGTACATAAAGTTTGGATTGTTTTTCCTTAGGTGCATCACTTTGCACTCGTTCACATTAAATTTTCTCTGCCATTTAGATGCCCAGTCCCCCAGTCTTGCAAGATCCCCCTGCAATTCCCCACAGTCCATAGAATGGAACTATTACTTGCTGTAAGCAACTAGCAATGGAAAAATGACAAAGGAAGGGTGGGTGAGAGAGACTCTTCAGTGAATGAAATTTTCAAAAGGCCGAAGGATGGTTCTTTATCCAAATTTTATTGATGGGTAGCAATTGGTTTGAAGCACACGAGAGTTCACTTCTGCTGGAGGTAGGGTGGTGGTGGTGTGTGTTCACATTCAGTGAAACCAATCTGGCTATGTTCTGGATTCTAATATCTTCCTAAACTAAAAATGTGCCCTTTTGCACGTTTTCATCTTGGATGCCTTTTTTTATCCTCTATCACACATCAGGGTTGCTGGATATTACTGGAATCTTCTTTGAAAAATTCCAGTAATTTCTTACTCGTTTCTTTCCCCCACAATTGTCATGTCTTATGTGAAAAGCCCTTT
Source organism: Sphenodon punctatus (assembly GCA_003113815.1). Lineage (NCBI taxonomy): Eukaryota > Metazoa > Chordata > Lepidosauria > Sphenodontia > Sphenodontidae > Sphenodon > Sphenodon punctatus. Next base: position 1,322,776 of record QEPC01003796.1, on the reverse strand, counting down.
GTTATCTAAGGTTTACTTGTCTCATTTTAATTATATGTTCTTGTGACGGCTACACTATTACAATAAACTTATTTGATTTGATTATCCAAGGCTTAAGAAGACCTCTCGGAAAGTCAGGTAGGCTAATAAACAACTAACACTTTTAATGCCATTAGGATGGGCTATAGTGGGATTCACTGTGATTGTGAGCTACACAGTGATTAGCTCTTTCTGCTTGACCACAGTTCTACATCGTGATTGGATCTTTCTACGGGAGCTGCAGCTATTTACCTGCTACAGGGAATATAGGCATAGAATACCTAGCATATTAACCAAAGGAAGAAAGGAGTCCCCTTTCTTCAGTGCTGCACCTTTTTTCTTTTCTTTTTTTTAAAGTGGAACTCCAGAATTTCATTTAATCGGTGAGAATTCTGACTGTTGGAAAATAAATGAAGTTTGGTCTAAGTTATACATGTAGACAAGGAAGGAGAACCAGTGTGGCTTAGTGAATCAAGTGTTGGCTTTGGGCCTGGGAGGCTAGACTTTTAATCACATCTCGGTGGCCTCGGGCAAGTCACCGTTTTCCAGTTTCAGTTCCTCATCTGTAAATTCAAATTGGGAATAATAATCATTTACTTTGCAGGGTTTTTGTGAGGGTGAATTAGACAAGGATTTTAAAGCACTTGGAACACTGGAAATCACTATAGAAAAAATAATAATTGAAAACAAACCCCAGTGGTTTAAAGAATTTTAAAGAAAATAACTTTTCTTTTTCTTACCGGCAAAGGCTGTTGATGCTTTCAAAGATGAAGCCACACGTCTTGTTTTTCATTTGTTGAGACTGGATTGTTCGATAGCAGTGGGGTAGGTTATTTGTCATATAGCTTTCTGAATGGTCCCCTAAAGTACGTCAGTTCATATGAAATAGTAGGAACTGTGTCTGTCATGAAAATTCAAGGCCTTGTTCTGACAAAAAGCAAAAAATAATTTTAGCTGGGTAGGTTTGTGGTAACGTAACCCCTTACTGGTGGGAGCTGGGAGTGAACAACAGAGAATGGATCACCCCATTGTGACCTGGTGGGAACTTCTTCCAAGCGACCGAGGTAGGCTGAGACAGGTGCTGGGCTCGATTGGACCATTGATCTGATGCAGTATGGCACTGACTATGTAGCGTACTTATGTTCCTACGTTAACTGAATGAACTACTGTGATTTACATCAGAGTAACTACACCACATCGGTAGCATTCATATAGCGGCTCTAAAGCAAAGACATTACTTCTCAATCTCTCCCTTAATGGTTATGACAAAACAGAGAGATACTTGAAATGATAGTTCAATAAGAAATACCACCTACCTCATGTCCCACCATGGCCTCTGAGCTCTGCCAGGAATTTCTCTCTTGTGCATACCATTGACCCATCAGCTTTGCACAGTAAGGGTGTGCAGAGAGGTATTTTCCATGGCTGCTGCACAATTATGGGCCTCTCTTCCCCCTGGAGGTTCAGACCTGAACCTGTTCATCTGCTGGAGGCAATTGGAAATGATGTAAGGATTTTTGTCGCCGTAAGCAACTCCCCCTCCCGCCCCCCCTTCTGTCATGGGGCTTACCGCAAGCGGGGATTTTAATTATTTATGGTTTTGTGTGTCGGAAATGTGGTAGGCCTGGAGCCTGAACTAAGGCCTGAATCCCAGAAAAAAACACTGAAGCACAAAAAACCACAAACCAGAGTAAGACGAAGCTGGCACCCAGATGAGCTGCTGATCCTGAGATGAACTGCTTGCATAAACTCCGGGGATGAGGATACTAAAGGTACCAGCCAAGCACATCTTGAGCTCAAGATAGGGGAAGAATGTAGAAAAACAGAAATATTAATCATGGTTAGCAGAAGGGATAGGATCCTTTTGATTTGGAAAGAATGCACAAAATATCAATCAAGATTGGCATAAGGTATTGACATTTTGAAGATGGCTGGACATAGACTGTATTGGCTAACGTGTTGGGATTTACCTATACTGTGTTGCCTAACGTGTTGGGATTTACCTATAAATTGGAGTGGGGAAAGTAGCATGGATTTGTATCTGCATCGGGTGGGTTGTAGACTGAGCAGGTTCCATTGTCAAGGGCAATTGGGGTTGGTGACTCATGCTGTGTGTAAGAGGATGCCAATGAGAAATGTGTTGGCAATAAAATCTAATTCCAGTCTTCACTACGGAACCTAGCTACTGAGTTATTCTTTACCTAATCTCGACGTCTGGCAAGCAGCTTCAGAGTCTGATCATTCCCAACCCTGTTACCCATAGATCTACCTGACAGGGCAACTTTCTCCGAGCTCTCAGGACAAGGCCGATTAGTAATCGGAAATAGATGATAATTTTTAAATGGTTCACATTACTTTGATATAACAAAGGGGCTTATGTACTTCTTTTTTTTTTTTTCCCCCTCCAGAAGTACATCTCTTCCTGGTCCTCGTTAACTTTGATGTAATGCTCTCTTTGGGTGAACCCTTCAAAAATAAAAACAAAGCCACAATTACCAGTACCTGTTAATCGGAACACAGCCTTTAGCAGTCTCTCTTACCGGAAAAACCTACCATCTGTTAGCAAAGCAGGCACGCAAGTAATAGACAGGAGGGCTGGCAGAACCAAGAAGTATCTGGATATATTTTGTTTTTGTTTGGTGTTTTTTTTTTTAAGCTTGTTTTACTTCTGGAGGCAGTGGAATGTTCAACTACTGAAGGGGCCATATCTCCTTTCCAGGTGCACCTGTTGTTATGAAACGAGAGCTCAAATGAGTACCTGCAAAAGCGGGTAGACCCATCAAATTTCCAGCAGCCTTTAATTGACTCAAAAATAACAGCTACCAATTGTGACCTGATTTGGGGACCTGCTGTTCTGGAATGGTTACTTTCGGTACTGATGCTTGATTTTTCTGTCCCGACATTTCAGTTTTCCATCCTGACTTACTGATGAGCAACTGGAAAAATAGAAAACTCTGCTACTGGAAATTACCAATTTTTCAGCTATTTGGGTACCCAACTGATTGGGCAGCCCCTGGAATACCAGAGATGGTACTCAAAAATGGGGACAGCAAATGAGTTGCCAATCTCAGCCCTAGGTGAGAACTTATTCATGTCTGGGCCTTTTGCCACAGGCCTCACTTTGGCTGAAATTGGCCCATGGAGTTTGAAAGCTAAGGTGGGGACTTTCGGTATGCATAATCCTTTTCTCCCTAGGAAACCAGGCTGTAAAAAAATCAAACAAAATTGAAACCACTGCACTTCCATAGTGCTAGAAGTAAGGAACAGGAACAAATCCATTTTCAGGTGCAAATGGACGTAGGAACAGGATGCTGAAAGTTGTGTGTTGACCTCCTTTTCATTTTTTTTTTTCTTTCCATTTCTCAATTTGGATTTTAAAGTGAGCTTTGTATTATAATTAAGAAACAAGCTTGGCTTTGTCTGCCCCATTAAAGCAGCGTGCGTTAGCTGTTCTGTTTGTGTGCGCGAGAGTGAAATTGGGTTTCCCGCATTCTTGATTAATATGCGCATGCAGTATGAGTAGCGTAGATTGTATTAATGAGCTGTAGGCAGCCAAGCTCATAAGCCTTGGAAAGGATCATTAGGCCTGACGCTGCTGTTCAGCTGAGCCAGTATTCCGTCGAGTGCCTGTGGAGTTTAGTTCATTTATCTCTAAGGCCCTCATTTTCCAATTCGCCTCCCACTTCCCTAGTAGTCCTGGTGACCAGACCCAGATAATTTCTTCAAAGAAATTCTCTGCTGTGCTATAACCCACCCAATCCAAAAGCAGCTCTGGGTAATTTTCAATAATTTTTCAAAACTGGTGGGGAACCTCGCCTCAGACGTGGGGGGTCAAATGCAGCCCGTGGCTAGCTTTAATGGGGCCCCTTTCCAGTTACAGGACTTAGCCCCTGGTTCCAGTTCCTACTCTCAAGCACTAAAATCTGAGCTCAGCATCAGGGAGCAGAGATGAGGGCCTGCACACAAGGAGAGGGCATGGATCTGTGATATAGATTCATGATCTGGCCCCTGAACTTCCCCAGGAAGCACTCAGTCCAACCCCACCTTTTGGAGCTTGTACTAAGTCTGAAAGTGGTCCCTGGGGGAGCGAAGGTTCCTCACCCCTAATTTAAAACAAAATGGAACAAAAATTCACCCACCCCATAGACACAACCAAAAAATAGGAGAAAATACCAAATGCCAACAGTTGCAAATACAGTCTTACTAAAATACGTAAACTCCAACTGTTCATATCCCATACATGCTCCTCTTCCCCATTTTCATACTACACTGTGGGCTGTGGCATAGTTATCATCACTCCTCCCCCCCCCCCCCCCCCTCCGTCCCAACCCCACTGCTTGTACCCCTCTCTTACCGGAGATCATAGCATTCCCTCCCACCATTCCTCCCCCATTTTTACCCAAGCCCCCTGGCTGTACTCTCTCTCCGGGGGTGGGGTGGGAGGCTCGCATTACCAGCCACCAAACCCCCATATCTAATCTTTGAACCATGGATCGCTCCCTACATACCCTTCATAAGCTGGATTAAAAATAGAAATTAAAACAAGCTAAGGCTCGGCAGTCCCCAGTCACAAATGACCACCAACACTAGTGGCCTTTGGTATAGTCTTTGGCAGTCACCTGCAAGGGACAGCCGGAGTCTAAATAGCAGCAAAACGGTGGTGGTGGTGGAGGAGGCACCTCCTCCTCCTTTGCAGTAACAGCTCCCGTGAGTGTTAAAAGTGAACATTCCAGTTCACACAATCAGTGTGATGAAACTAAAGTTTTATTTGCAACCATAGCCTCAAGCAGGTTGAGAAGGACGACCCTTGAATCAGTGCAGTTCCTTGCCGGATGAGGGACAACCTTCTGGTTTGTCCCGGCTTGTAACCAGCCCTGGGCTAGGCAGGCAGCAGCCTCCCTTAACGGCGCCCTTCTGTAGGGACCTTGATTTCAGGACCCTGGACAGCACAGAGTGAAGGTGAGGGAGAGTAGCAGCCAGTGATGTGCACCCTTTGCCAGTCCCAGCTCAACTGATTCCAGCCAAGCTAGGCTTCCTTTTATATCCCTGCTACTGGGCCGGGGTTTCAGTGACTCTTAAAGGGCCAGCATGTGTGCGTCACATGGGTCATCAATTTTCTTATGTAACACTGTGATACAGAACTGAGAAAATGAAGGTTTTAAATGGCTGTCTCTGAACTTGCTTATTTGCCCATGAGCCGTCAAATCTCTGAATGACATTAACACCCTTCTCTCCTCCATGGACCCCCTGCCCTCCCCACGACCATGTGGGAAAGATGTTCCAAAGACCCTCTTTGCCCTAGGGAAAGATGAAAAGCTTGTCAAAGACTGCCTTTCAGTGGATCCCTTAAGGCATCTTTCCAGTAGCCTCTTACCCATACATCTTCATGAGGACAAAGGGTCCCTTCTAGAACTATAGTAAGTACTTAGGTAAACAGGTATATCCATTGAATTTGTGGTATTTGACTCAATCCACCACTGTTGGGTAGTAGTCGGTACCCGATTAGTGCCCAATGGATTAACCAAAGTCCCAGTTTACCGACTTCCGGTACCGATATTTTGAGTCACCGTCCCAATTTTCACCATTTTCCGATACCGATTTACCGATGACTAAATGGTAAATTGTCAGATTGGTAACTGTAAAAATAAAAAATAAATAATGATTTTCTGGGTAATGAAGTAGTCGATTGCTACTCGCATACCCTGGGAGCATTACCTATGGGTAATAAATCAAGTACCCATTTCCACTCTAGTTCACTCTCTCTGCACCAGTAGATTTTCTGCTGTTTGTCAAATCTTGACTCCATTGACTTTGTCCTGGGTGTCAAGTTGGGTTCCACTCCTCATTTCTTGATTCATCTTGGTCTTTTCAGAGATACCGAAACTGTTCTGTGGAAGTAGCTCCAAACTGCACTTAGTGTAATTGTCTCTCCTCTCCATAAAAGGAACCCTTTTGAATCCATCCTTCCATGTCCAGAGCTGGATCCCTCCCTCTTTCTGCTCTGTTGCACCTTCCCACCCCCCTTCTGTGACATGCAGAGGTTCTTCCCTCTTCCATTCAAGCCTCCCAGCTTCCTAGCTTTGCCAGACTACAGCAGGCCCAATTAACTACCCTCCATCTTGTAGCTCCATGGCAATGAAGCCAGTGTTTCAATGGGCCACCTGACTACCTACCAACCCCTCTTTACAAGCTAACCATTGACGTTGCCAACTTGCCAGACTTAGAAGTGCTTCAAAAAAACTCCTTTCTGTATAAACACACAGAATAAAACTTGCAAAATGTTAAACCCCAAGTGAAACATACAAGAACAATTGTTATGATTCTCCAGATAGAAGATGGGTGGTGACCATTCTCTAAATCTACTTTCTTTCCTTCCTGTGTGCAGCAATTAATTGCGAGCAGCTTTGATCATTATTTTTTCAGGTGTCATTTGCTTGTCCGGTATGTGGAATGTTTTCCAGCCTGATCAATTGGGTACGTTAACATGTTGCTTTTCCTAACCCTAGTAGGGAGCTTAGCTAATTTTGGCACCTACCAGGAGACTTCCTAGTCACCTCCACAGGATGGAAGAGGCAATTTAACTTACCAGTTAGAAGTCCTTTCAAAGCCCATTTTGCAAGGCATTCATTCCCTTTTTAGTCAATCAGTTGTGATCATTGATGCCTTCGGCTTTGGTTCTGCCCTATGTATATCCTGTCCCATGTTTTACAACTTCCAGACACAAGAGCTGAATCCTCTCTGTCATCTTGGTGCACTGTCTATCTTATCTTCTCTTCATGATGATTTTGACCCTTCTTTTTCTGCATTTACGTCACGTAGAACCATAGAGTTGGAAGGTGCCTCAAAGGTCATCTAGTCTATCACCCCTCCCCCCCTTGCTGGGATGCAAGCAGATTACAGCTACAACATCCCTGACAGATGGCTGTCCAGCCTTTTTCTTTCTTTCTTTTTAAAAAAATCTTAAATGATTTTATCACAGGGTGGGCAAAGTTCTCAAGCCCAAGAGGCACATAACAACATTTTCATACTGTGGACAAGACACTTTCCATTGATCGTTGGCTTCCCCTGATTCCAGGGACAGGGCAGCTTCCAGCTTTTTCCGATCTCTCCTCCCCCATGTCAAAGCTCAAACTCCCAGGAGGTCTCACATCTTTGAACAACAGCCATAGTGGTTTAGGGAAGGCTCCAGTGGTAGCAGCAGTAGAAATGGTAGCTCAGTTTTATCTTGCTGCTAAGGGAACCACACAGACATGCCCCCAGGCAGCCGTTTCTAGTGAGAGCCGCGATGCAGGTAAGTTGCATAGAGTGATCACCATGTTTGGTATGGGATCGTAGCTCCTGTTGGCGCAGCTCAATTTGAACCCACAAGCCTGGGGGGAGCCCTGTAGGGCCAGGATGAGGGGGTCCATTCCATTTTCTGCACCATGGCCCATTCTAATCTAAGTACGCCCCTGGAAAGCAGGAATAGATTGCATTGTCGGCTCTCTGGTATCTTCCTTCTGTGCACCATTCTTCAATATCCTGCTGACCTTTGATATATCCGTTTTACAGATGAGGAGCTAAAGTCAAGAGAGTGCGACTGTCTTGCCCAAGGCCACCCAATGAGTTCATGGCTAAGATAGGATTTTTAACCCTCGTATCTCAAAGTTAAGTACAACACTTTTTTCACTAGACTTCACTGGTTCATCTCCATAAGTGTGTTTCGGTGTATTAATGTCTATTCAGAACTGTGCTGCCAAATGCATCTACCTCCTTGGCCACTTTGATAATGTTCAGCCCATGGGCGGAGTGTATATAAAGATAGGTTGCTACATCTACCTGATTTAGTTGCTGGTCCCCCTACTGCTGGCCTTTGAACGTGTGCCCTATGTCGTCTTCCCTGAGTTTAAGGGGCGTTTAACCCTTTTGGCGTCTTCCCATCACGTGGGTACAGGGTATCCCGTGGTAAGGCAGGTCCAGGTCACTGCTGCCTTGACCGGGGAACCCAGACCTGAGCAGCACCCCCCCAGACCTGAGCAGCACCCCCCAGGCCTGTGCCAGATCTCTTCCAAGAGAACAGGCCTCAGCTAAGCCAGATCCTGTCCCTCAGTTGGGCCACAGGTGAGCCGGAGGCAGGGTGGTTGTTTGAACTCAACAGGGACGGGCAGGTAGTAAGGGGGGGGAGCGGTCCTCACATGGGAGCTCTGTCCTATCCCAGCCTGTTGCTGCCAAAGTCCCCTCCCCCCCTGCCCCAGGACTCCCTCTTGTTGCCCCTGCTGGGTCCTCTCCTCCTATTCTGCCGGCACACTATGTGGCTCCTCTCAGTGCCCCCCTCCCCCTGAAGAACTCTCCCTCTCTGTCCCCTCCTTCCGTCGGCTCACTCCACAAACTCTACCTCTTGTCTTTTCCCGCGTGGGGCTTCCTGAGGTGTCTGGGGAATCGGCTTTGGTGGCAGCGGGGTGCCCTGAGAATTGGCTTTTGCGGAAGATTGACGTCCTGGGGATTGGTGCAGCAGCAGTGCCCAGGGCTGCAGAAGGAGAGGTATTTAGGGCCTAGGGAGGAAAGCTGCTGAATGGGTTTGCAGGAGAAGTGTGTGTGAGCATTATCGGCTGGAGGAACAGGCTATTCAGTGTACACGGAATTCAATTAAACTTTGGCCAGGGGACCTGGGCGGGACATCTGGGTTAACGAGCAGGACAGGTGGGTGGCCACTCAACAATTTGAGCTGAGCCCCCTGGCCTGCTTGTGTCAGGCAATTTTCAGTTCAGAACTAAACCATCGTCCATATAAGATCAAAGAAGACCTTTTCAAAGAAGCAGAAATGAGACAGGTACATTAAGCACAGCAATCTTATTACTCTTCTTAGCCAAGCAGTGCCTACGATGTAACTGCAGAGAATGAAACCATTAAATTACTAAATTAATTCTATTTACTTGCAATCAATCAGTGCAATTACACAGAAGTGATGTAGGAAAACAATGGAAAATGATTTCATTTTGAAAAGTTGACATTAAGGAAAGCGAGCGTATACGAGACAGTAGGGGTGTGTGAACACCCGGGGGTTTGGCATTTGGCCCGTTCGGGGTTTGACCCCCTCGAAACCATTTGGGGTTCGGTTGTTCAGTCCGAACCTGTTCGGGGGGGCCAAACCCGTTCGGGGGGGGCAGGGGGGAACCCGGTGTACCCTCCCTCCAGGCTCCGCAGGTGGAAGGGGCACCGGAGCTCACTTCCCGCCCCACCCTGCGCAGCCTATTCATTTTTTTAAAAAAAACAACCCACTGCCGAGATCGCCCTACCTGGTGGCATCGGGGCTCCGACCCTGGGTCCCACGGCAGCGGGTCTGCCTCTGGTGGCGCTGTGGAGTGCTTCAGGCCTCTACTAGGCTTTCCGGGTCAGGTGACCTGGAAGGCCTAGTAGAGGCCTGAAGCACTCTGCCGCCGCCGCCGGTCCTACTGCCGTTACTGGTCCCAGGACCAGAGCCCTGGCACCACCAGGTAGGTCAGGCTCTGGCCCTGGAGCCGGCGGCGCTATGGAGCGCATCAGGCCTCTACTAGGCCTTCTGGGTCACCTGACGCGGAAGGCCTAGTAGAGGCCTGAAGCACTCCGCAACGCTGCCGCAGCCAGACCCACCGCCGCGGGACCCGGGGCTGGAGCCCCGGTGCCACCAGGTAGGGCGATCCCTGGGGTGGGGTGGGGTTTTAAAAAATTTTTTAGTAGGCTGCGCAGCGTGGGGCGGGAAGTGAGCTCCAGTGCCCCTTCCGCCCCTCCCCCCAAGATTTCTCACTGATAGAGATGAAATTGTTATCCACGAAAACAAGCATACCTATTGAATGTGCAGTACCCAACTTGACTCAAAAACTTCAGCTACTTTTTGGTACCCAAAATGGTTTCTGATTGGGTATTCAAAATACCATTGTTATTATTTTTTTGGACCTGATTTTCCAACTTTGGATGTTCAACTTTCAGTCTTGGATGGTGGAAAGCTTTCCAGACAATTCTTTTGGGGATTTCAGGTACTTGAAAACCAAAAAAACCCCATAGTTTGGGTATTTGGGTGCCCTGATTCACATGCTGATTTGGGTACTCCAAAACAGTACCCCAAAATGCAGGTATGACCCATGGGTGCCAAATCGGATACCTGATTCATCTCTACAGACTGATGTTCCTTCTATTGTTCTATTTTTCAGGTTCTCCTCTTCCCTGTAACTAAGCTAAGTATGTGCACCTGCGAAATCTCAACTTCATGACTGTATCCCTGTCTCTCCCTATACTCCCATCTCCCTTGTCTTTGCTAGTTTGTATGCCCCTTGGGGCAGGGACCTGTCTCCAATTAATGATTATCCAGTACCAGGTGCATTGCTGGTGTTATATAAAATAATAATTAATACATTGAGCACCCCTCAACTGTCTCATAGGGTCAGGCTACATAAGGGGTGGTGGCCCGATCCCCGTGCAGCCTTGTCGTGGGCAATCGCTGCCGCCACACAGAGGGGCAAGCTCGGGGAGCTGGCCAGAGAGTTCTGGGGAAGCCGGGCAGGCTGGGAAGGGCTGTGGAGCTGGTTGCATGAGCACGCGCCCTGCCCCGCCCGGACCTACAATCTGTCCCCGCCCATGATGCGGCCATGAGTGATGGGTGGCAGCCCCGCTGTAGAGCTCACTGCACGGTGGGCAGAAGGGGCCCGGCCCCTCTGTGACGTGTCCTCAGAATTCTTCCAAGGATGCATTGCATAGTAGGCAGCTGTTTGCCCTGCTGCTGGGTGGCAGGAACATCTGGCGGCTGCCGGCCACACAAGCAACTGCATCGTGTGGCCCGGCTTCCCAGAGAGGGGTAAGGCTACCCAAGGCGTGTAGCCTCCCCTCCCTGTCTCGCGGAGCCTCACCCATAATGTATTTATTCAGTGTTGTGTGGCATTTATTTACTCACCAAATGCATAACTGGCCAAGTCAGGCCATAGCATCATCATTGATAGAGTGCAAAGTGTTTAGCCTTACCAACATTTAGCATCTGCACTTGACCCCAGCTGCAGAATGGACTGTCCTAATGTCCTAATCTCTTCCCTACACACTGGCCCTATCCGGTGAGAAAATTGGTTTCAGGGGCCGGCCCGTTTTCATGGCAGAAGATCAAATCCTGGTTGGCAGGTGGTAGAGTTGTCAGCATGAAGATAGCTTCTTTTCCTTCCTGATCAAGCTCATTCTTCCTGCAAGCGGGGTGTGACTGAGAAAGTATGGTATGTGGCAGAGCAAGCCTCAAGGGGAGCTGTGGACCGAAGATGGGCAGGAGTTCATCAGAAGATGTACAAGCTTTGGTGCTTCTTGAACCTTTGAAATCTGTTTTTGGCTGCCTCGTCCTTGTAAAGAGAATGCAGCAGAGAACTGTTTAGACCAGTGAAGAGAAGATTAAGAAGAGATAGGACCGCAGCCTTCAGTATTTAAAGGGACGTCCTGAAGAGAACAGCAAGGAAGTATTCTTTGCCGTCTGTCTGGGATCTTGTAGCTGTAGTCATCCTACATCTGAGCTGGGGATTGGACGAGATGACCCTCACAAGATTCCTTCCAACTAGGGTGACTCTACGTCCCGTTTTTAAAGGGGCAGTCCTGTATTCTAACCCTGTCTAGCCGACTTCCCCCCCACAAATTGGCTTTCCCCCCATATTTGTGGGTGTTGGTGTAACACCCAACAGGAGGGACAGCTGTACTGGGAGATTAGCCAGCCTTACCAGGTGGTGGGAATCAGCAGGAGCGAGATCCGAGCCGAGTCAGGCCGGAGCCAATACTGGAGGAGATAAGGGTAGTGGTTTAGCAGCAGCAATGATATTGCACTGGGGAGCGTGGCCCCAGGGAGGGCAAGGGCACCACCACAGTCCAAAGGGCCTGAGCTAGGTAGCTTGGAGTGGGAGGCTGAATATCAATGCTGCTAAAGCTAGGATTCCAATAAGTTAATGTTCACTTGTACATGGAAAGTGTTTTATGAATTGATTTTAAAACTCTAAGGTAAGATTTGCTGCAATGTTGCAATACATGATTGCCATGTTAAACATTAAACTCAAGTCTAGGATTATTACATGGAACACTCAAGGGTTTTTGAACTAGATGAGAGTAAAATAAATGAGAACACTCAAGGAGATGAGGTCCCTTCAGCCTAGGGAAATGTGCTCCCCCTACTTCCAACTCGCGTCCCCTCAGTGCATCTCCCACAACTGCATCTCCGGTTCCCGGCAGCACTCAGGCTTGGCAGCCCAACCAAGGTTGGCCTTGAGAATGATCCATCTCACCACATCAGGAATAACCCAGTGGGACAAAATTAAGCCTATTGAGCCAAGGAATTCCAGAGATTTATGCAACGATTTCTCTTGCTGGTGGAGGAGTTGATAAATGCAAAGGATGTTTGAACCATTCATTTTAATGGCACAGGCTAATTCGCAACCTGAACTAAGTAAATAAAAGACAACTCGGTTATTAATATTTCAAAGCCAATGATAAATAACAGAGAGGAGTTGGAGCAATGTTTCTGTCCGTTCCAACCGTTAAAGGATTAGTCTCAGCAAAGTGCTCTGAGATTCCCTTATCTTTTATTAATGCCTCCTTTCTTCATTTTTATTAAGGAATCTGATTTTAAAAAATCAGTGACAGAGCTTGGTCACTGCTGCTCCGGTAGCCTGCCAGGTTGTAAGCTATTGAAAAATCCACATCAGCTCAAAAATGGGTCAGCGCTGTAAACTTTGAATTTGTCAAGATTATCAGGACCAGCTGGGTCTTTCATGGTTAGTATTAAAAATGTGACTAAACTGCTACTGCACTTGATGGTTGTGTAGTAGCTTAGTTTGTCTAACTTGTATGCCATCGAATTAAACCTGTCGGGGAGAGCACCAAATACAATACTACTTCAGTTTTTCACTTGTTCACCTGCCTGTGCCAATCTGTAAATGCCCATTTTCCAAATAGAAAAACAAATATTAAGCAATGTAGATTCTGACATTTTAACATTTGAAAATTGGCCAAAACTGTACTTCCTGCTTTTATGCCCCCTCTCCCCCAAACAGCACTCATATCCCAATATTATCACATTGGTTGCTCTACGTGTAAAAGTAGACCAAAATTTGAGTTTCCTGTTTAATTTTAATCAAATATCCATGTTTTGAACAAAAAATTGAAATAATATGTAATTTCATACCCCCCCCACAATTTTAACCCCAATTCTCTTCTAAAGCACAGTTTTATTCTCCCCAGTAGGTGGCACTGCAGCTTCATCTTCACCTCAGATTTTAAGGATGACAGCAAACTGCAATTGTTAAGGCCACTCATTTATTTTATTACAAAAAAACACCCCATATATATAATTTCCCTGGCAACTTGAAGCAATGTTTACTGTTACATGGAAAGGTTTTTTTGTTTTTTTTCTGGCTGTCGCATTATTGATTTCAGAAGTACTACGGCTGGGCTGTCTCGGAGAAGCGGCAGGAGCAATGTCATCTCTTGAAACCCCAACTTTCTAACTGAAGGAAGAGCAGGTACAGATTTGCCGCAGAACAGCTCCTTGAGGTGGGAGATATGCATCAGATGGCCTTGCCACATCCCCCCTCCTCCCCCCCCCCCCCCATTATGCATCTCTTCCTCTCTCATTACTTAAGAGATGGGGACAAAGTAGTTTAGATGCCTGTTTAGTTTAGGACTCGGTGGGCCTTGAACCCCTGACCTTTAAGAGCAGGAGGAGAAATGACTGCCCATTCTTCATCAAGTTTTCCATCCCAGAGAACTTCCAGCAACTTTCTCTTTCATCCCAAACAAATTTGGAGTCCTAAGAAAATTTCAGGAACTCTCTGCCTCATGGAGAGTTCAGTGGAATACGCGCTGGCTCAAGGGTTTTTGCTGTCTTAAGTGGCCCAGGCTCCCCCTGCCTCTCCTGCCCCTGATCCCTCTGCAGAGCTTACCGGCAGCAGGGGCAGCTGCAATTTTTGCCACCCTCCTTCAACTTGCTGTCCTAGGTATTTCTCTCTGCTGCCTCTGTGGGTAACACACAGGCTTGGAGCTTCCTGGACTCTGGAGCTGCTCCATGCCCCCCTCCCCCCTGAAGCTGCCTTGTGTGGACCCCGCAAGGACCGCATCAGATGGGCAGGCTGGTGGCTCCTCTGTCTGTTGTCTGCCTGCACACTGCCCCCGCCCCCACCATAGAGTTGTGGTCACTCACTACCGCTGTAGGCTGCGACTGATTTGATGGTGGAGAACGTGGACTGCTCCATGCCTCCCCCGCCCCCCATCAAATGGGAGGCAGCCCAGGGGCAGCCCACTGCCCTGGTTCAGGCTGGTTTACCCTACACAGCATGCTCCACCTTTCTGGGGGTGACAGCGTGCAGAGCTGCCGTAGCTCAAATCGGGGTGAACATCTGTCATCTGCCCTTCACACAGGCAGGTAAATCCAGAGCAAGGGGGGGGGGCAATGGTGTTAGCACCAGCCCTGAGAGGGAGGAAATGGGCGTGGAAGAAAATGACTAATGGGCTAACTGAACGAAGTCACCTTTTAGCTTGATTGATTTAATATTTAGGGCAAGTGGTTTTGGGGGGTGAGGGAAAGTTGTCTCACTGAAACTTCAGGAAGGAATGGGGGGCATGCCCTCTGGGCATACCTGCTTGTGGGCATGTGTCTCTGCTGAAAGAGACATTGCAAATGGGACAGGCAGGGAACAGGTTATTTCTGTGAACTCCAGAATTTAACTTTTGTGTGTGTACAGTTTCTAGGGATGGGCGAACGCGGTTCAGAAGTTTGGAGTTCGGCCCGAACTCGGCCTGTTTGGACGACCGAACCCGAATCTGAACTGACCAAACTGAACTCAATTCCGAATGTCGAAATGATCGCGTTTGGGTGAGTTCGGGTGGCAAAAATGTGCGACTGGAAGGCAAAATGTGACAGGGAGGGGGAGTCAGCTGAGGAGCAGACTTCCAGGCACCAGGGGTGGAGAGGCTTGGAGTAGCAGCCAGCCTGCCCAATCACCATTGCTTTTCGCCTCAGATCACTGACTTCGCAGTCTGCAATTGGCCACGGCTAGGCTGCACGGAGCCAATGGGACTTGCGGTGAGGCGGGCGCAGCAAGAAACAAAACTGATTGCCTCCCCCCTTCCCAACACCTTCTGAGCTAGTCACTGTTCCTGAACAGCAGGCGTTTCAGAAGGCTCCCTCTCTCCCAGCAGTTTTTGTTCTTTCCTATTCCTAATCCATTGCCATCCTCCTCCTATTTCACCCATCCAACCCATTTACCTCCATATTATCATTTATTTAGATTATATTAGATAGATTTAGGTGTTCTTTTTTGTTTTTACCCCTCCCTGTGTTCAATCTTCTTTCCTTCCTTCCTCCCTCCCCCGCTCCATTGAATCCTTTCCCTCTCCCTCTCTCTATATATATTCCATCCCTGATTCCCTTCCCTTGTTTTTTTTATTCATTTAGAGTAGGATTATTAGATTGATTTAGGGTTCATTTCAGTTTTGTATCCCTCCTTGTGTTGTTTGTGATTCTCCCCCCCCCCATCCGATAGATAGATTAGAGAGAGTAGACAGTTGTAGGAGTTACTAGTTACTTAGCTTAGTGATAGAGAGACAGCGTTTAATGTTTAGTTTTAGTGTTTATAGGAGTAGGCCTTTGTGATAGATAATCCATTTAGTTAATAGTTGATAGCATTTAGAATAGTTTTAGCAGTTAGATTTTGGCGTGTGTGTGTATATATATATATGTGTGTATATGTATATATATATGTGTGTATATATATATAAAAAGTATTAGATAAAAAAATTAAATAAAAAAATAATTTAAAAACACACAAAAAAACTATAAAAACATTATTTTGGAGGGAGAAATGGAGAAGGGAAGGAGAGGCTGGTCTGCTGCCCATAGGGGAGGCAATGGGGCACGTGCCAGAGGTGGCAGGGGCTGTGCCAGGGGAGTGGCAGCAGGCAGCAGCAGTAGCCCGAGCACATCACCACGCCCCAAACTCAGAGGCCTGCTTTTGGGCAACAGACTTCATTGTCTCAGCATCACCTGCAGTACATGAGGCTGCATCTGTCTCTGCTGCTGGTGGTGCTGGAGCAGGTGCTGGGGCTGCTTGCGATGTTCCTACAGGGCTACCAATGTCCCGTACTGTCGAGGCGATCCCCAGCAGCCCAGAGCTGTTGGATCCCACTCCGGTTGGAGACCGACTGGCGGAAGTGTTCCAGGTCGGCCATTTCAGTGGAGACGTACTTTGAGACGTACTCCGCATGCACCTCCACCTTCTGTTCCTGCACCTTGACCGCCTGGAACCGTTCCACCAGTCGGTTCTCCATGGTGGCTGCTTGCACCTTTAGGGCAGCCACAAAGTCCCGGGTGGGCCTCTTCATCTTGGCCCAAAAGACCTTGTCCTCAGCAGACTCCTGGGACACGGGGGACTCCACATCTGGGCTGGAGGAGGGGGAAGGGCTTACATGCCAGCGCTTCCTGGTTGCCTTCTTCTGGTACTGTTGCTCAGGCTCCACGGCCATGCCAGAGTCCTCATGCCGCATCACTGTCAGGCTGTGGAGCTTTTCAATATGGGCGATTAGCCCCGATGTGGTCCCCTCTCTCTGCCTCCTTACTCTTTTGAAGCAGATCTAAAGAACATAAAAAGATAGGAGCATAAGAAGTGCCATACTGCATCAGACCAATGGTCTGTGTCAAGCCCTGCCTGCATTCTGTCTCCTCCATAAGTGAGTGGGTGGCCAATCTCTCTCTGCAGGAGGCTTCCATTCCTAACAGGTCATAGGGCATTGGGCAAGCCATTCCCTGTTATTCCAGCCACCGTGCCTTACCTTTCAGACAGCGTATTTTTCTTGCTTCTCAAACCACTTCCAGACATTGAATCTTGTCCGCTGACTGTCTGGGGGTGGCACTGGCGAGTCCGACCTCTGCGTCATTGTCCTGCGTGGCATGGCCCCAGTGCTGGGGCCGGCATCCAATTCCTCTCTGAAACAGGAACAGATAAACAACACCTAAGTAATATCCTGCATTTATGATGATGCCTCTGGTCCTCCCTCCTTGGGGTGCTAGGGATGACAACGGGAGATGGTGACCCTGGCTGGTACGTGAAAATCCTGCCCTCCTTGGGGTACTAGGGGATGCTAGGGATGGCAAATGGAGAGACCCTGGCTGGCATGTGCAAATTCTGCCCTCCTTGGGGTGCTAGGGGATGCTAGGGATGGCAAATGGAGAGACCCTGGCTTGCACGTGCAAATCCTGCCCTTGGGGTGCTGCTAGGGAGGGATGGCAATTGGGAGACCCTGGCTGGCAAGTGCAAATCCTGCCCTCCCTGGGGTGCTAGGGATGGCAACTGGAAAGACCCTGGCTGGCACGTGCAAATCTTGCCCTTATTTGGGGGTGCTAGGGAGGGATGGCAACTGGAGAGTGGAGATCCTTGCTAGGGATGGCTGGCACATGTTTGGGTGGGGGTGCTGCTCATGCTCGTGCCTGATTGCTGGAAGAGCCCCCCCCCCCCACTACAGTGCCCTCTCTCTCTGTGGCAGACATCCTCTTCTACCCGCTGATGCCCACTGTTTGTGCCTGACTGATGCCCACCACCCACGTACTCACACGCACGCCAGTGAGCTCCCTCTAATGGATAGAGCCTTAAGTTTCTTGTCCTCAAAGTAAAAAAAAAAGTTTACAAACCTGGCAGCAGTGACATCAGCACCTCCTGTGCCCACCAGCTCTGGCTCCTCCTCCACCACCGGCAGGAAGAATCTCTTCCTCCACCACCAGCTCCGCCACCTTGGCCTTCCTCCAGGCCCGGCATTTAATGGTGGTGGCACTGGCCACCTTCTTCTCCATTTTTTTTTAAACAGACACACACAGCCAACACACAGCACTCACCAACCAGCCAAACCAAAACCAACCCAAACCACACATCCAAAACACACAAATCAAAACCGAACACCCAGCCAGCCACAACACACACGCTCTCACCCACACAAGCTCCGCACGCACTCGTATTTTCGGTTTCCGGCACGATCACGGGCTCTTGCGATACCTTTTCCAAACGCCCGAATGAACCGAACACGACTGAACCCGAACCGCAATCTGTTTGCCCATCCCTAACAGTTTCAGACATCTCAGACTTTATTTGATTAATTAATTAAACTAAATTTATACCCTGCCTCTCCTGCCAAGGCAGCTCAGGGTGGCTAACAAATACAATAATAAATAGAAATACATCATAAAAATATTCTATCCATATGGAGGCTGTCATAAAACATATTAAATCAAACCCAACCCACCCTAGCCCAAACCCCCTACTCTTAACCCATCTCCCTTTCTAAATGCCTGGCGGAACAGCCAGTTCTTGCATTGTGTCTGAAAAGAGGAGAGGTACGGGGCCACCTGAGCCTCTGCTGGGAGGGAGTTCCACAGCCGCGGCGCGGCCACTGAGAACGTTCTTTCTACAGTCGCACCCTGGAGAACCTGGCGAACTTCAAGAAAGGTGCCCCCGGCTGACCACAGGGTCGATCCAGAGCGTGGGGAGTGAGGCGGTCCCACAGAAAGGTAGGGCCCAGGCCATGTAGGGCTTTAGCTTGTGGTGTTGGGGACTTCTGGGTCAGGGGAGTGGGGCATTGAGGATGTGGCTTCTGTGAGTCAGGGTGGATCTAGTACCTTGCATTTAACCCAGAGTTGCACTAATGTTCAGTCTCTTGGGTCAACTTCTATATGTGAGTGTATGCAAACTTTGAGGCCGCAGAGGGCCCTTCCTCAGACTTCTAACAAGTCAGAACTATTGACTGAACAAATGCAGACTATATAATGTATATGCATATATAATAGGGAGGCGATCACTTGGGAGGAAGCTGTTGTCAAAAAAAGTCATTACATTTACATTCAATGAGGAGAAATCCAAAATCAAATGATAAAATAAATGCAGGCTAGTTATATAGGTAATAGAACACTCCTAGGAGAGGGCTGTAGGAAGAGAGGTTGTAGGAAGAAAACTAGTATTTCAGAACGTTTCAATGCAATAACGGGAACAGAAGCAAGTGTCATTGTAAACAGCAGTCTGTCTGCAACAGATTTCTAGAGTGGTTAAGCAAGCCCAAATCGTTGTTTAGAATCCTAGAAGAGTTGAAAGGTACATCAGATGCCATCTAGTCCACCCTTCTGCTCAGTGCAGGAAATCCATAGCTGCAGCCATCCAGTCTCTCTTTGAAAACCTCCAGCAAAGGAGAGCCCACCCACCACCACCCTAGGCAATTGGTTCCATTGTCAAACAGCTCTTACTGGTAGGGATGTGCAAAGAGAATGTGGTTTGGTTCAAAATCCGAGTTCGGGTTCGGTTGTTCAGTTTGGTGGAGTTCGATTCGGCTGAACATCCAAAAATAGCACTATTGATACCGATACTGAAATCGATTTTTTCCCCTGGTATCGGTATCATTTGGCCCTGAAACCACCCTTAGTCTCCACCCCTGGTGCCAGGAAGTCTGCTCCTCAGCTGTCTCCCCCTTCCAGACACATTTCCTCATACCTTAGGGACCGCCTCACCCGTCGCACCACAGAGTGGCTCCTGCGGTCCGCCGGGGGTGCCTTCCTGGAGGTCCCCCGTGTTAAGCGGGGGGCCACACTGGAGAGGGCATTCTCGGTAGTGGGACCGCGGCTGTGGAACTCCCTTCCGGAGGAAGCTCGCCTGGCCCCTAGCCTATTAATATTCCGGCGAAACTGTAAGACCTGGCTGTTCGCCCAGGCCTTTGGGAGGGAGGGGGAGTAGGGTGGGTTTTAATTCCCCCACCNTAGTGCTTTGTTTTGCCCTGTATATTAATTATTTATAATATTTATGGTTGTTTTAAATTGTTTTTATATTGTTTTAAAGATTGTTGGAAGCCGCCCTGAGCTGCGTGCAGGAGGGGCGGGGTAGAAGTTTTATAAATAAATAAAATAAATAAAAAATTTCCCCACCCAAAGTCACGTTTTTCCCGCCCCCGAACTCATCCGAACTTTTCCGAACTGTTCGGATGTTTGGTTCGGTCATCTGAACAGGCCGAGTTTGGCCCGAACTCCGAACATCCGAATCGCGTTCGCACAGTCCTACTTACTGGTAGGAAGTTCTTCCTAAAGTTTAACTGAACATTTAGTCCATTGTTTTTGGTATTCACTAGAGTCATGAATTTCCAAGGTGTACAGGTTTAAGGACAAGAGAGGTGGCACAATCAGAAGTTGCTGGGCTTTAGGGCACAAAGTTGTAAAGACTCATGCTATTAGTGATCCCATCTGATGGTGGACATCATGAAGCACATCATGAAGCACTTCATGTGCTTCATGAAGCACATGAAGTCGCCCTGAGCTGCCTTTGGTGGGAAGTGGGCGGGGTAAGAAGTTTAAACTTTGAATTAAATAAATAAATGAAAGATCAAGGCTTTCCGTCCCCAGATGTATTTGAAAATGCCTAGTGCCTTCTGGGAATTACCATGATCCCAGCAATGAAAATGAGTCTTGGGATTTTGCTGGAACTGAGAGAACTTGTATCTTGCCTGTTGTCTGTGATGTTGTAAAGGGAACGGCTTGAAAGAACTTCTGAGGCGATAAGAAAACCACTCCACTGGAGTAAGGCTCAATGAGAGCCTGGTTATTCACATTTGATTACATTAGAGGGCTAAATTAGGGATGGGCGAACAGAACCGAGTTTGGAAATTCGGCTCAGTTTGGAAATTCGGTTTGGTTCGGAAGTTCGGTTCGGTCAACCAAACTATTCAAGTTCGGTCCGAACTCCAAACTTCCGAACAAAGTTCAGAAATTCAAACCCCATTGAATTAAATGGAATATTATCTTTTAGGGATGGACGAGCAGACCCGAGTTCAGAAATTCGGTTTGGTTTGGTTTGGTTCGAAAATCGAGTTCAGTTTGGAAGTTCGGTTCGGTCAACCGAACTGGTCGAGTTCGGTCTGAACTCCGAACTCCCGAACCGCATTCACCCATCCCTAGGCTAAATGAACTTGCCTTCCCAAAGCTGCTTTGCGGTAAAAAAGGGAATTTAAGTCTTGACAGGAAAAATATTAGTGTCTCATAAATACCCAGATGTTTATATGGGAGAGACGGGGAAAATATAATTACTCTGCCAAGACTTGCAAGTTAGGGCTGGATCAAAAACAGGCTTTTTGTTTTCATGGGTTTTGTCAGTATTTCAGAACAGCAATTGACATTTTGCTGCAGTTTTAATCTGTGGCGAAATTCCAATGGAAAGATTTTGCGTGTGGATAAGATGGCAATGGCTGTATTGTGCATGCATTTTAAAAAATGGCCCTACTGAGCATTTGCAAAATGGTGGCACCCTGCACAGTGCCGCCATTTTGAACATGCACAGTATGGCTGTTTTGACAGTGCCCATTCGCCAGTGAAATCATTCTGATCAATCCAGAGAAATGGGAATTGGAATGCATTCTGATTTATGTTACGCTGGATCGAAGGAAACAACTGGATTCTGTCGAAAATAGCCAATACGGATTTGGATTAATCCAGAACTGCTCGTAATGGGCCGTTACGGATTAATCCGTACCAAACCGCCATAGTGGCAGCACGCCTGTTGCCGTTCAGTTTTAAACGTATTGAAAAATAGAGAAGTTTTTTTTCCCCCTTAAATCATTATGCATGCAGAAACGGATGCTGGACTGACCGCTGGACGTTCTATGCAGGCATGCCCCTTTCCAAAGGGGTGGGAGTAACGGTGCCACCATTTTGGAAAAACGGCAGCCAAGTCTGCACATGCCCAGTAACCATGCACAGACTGGCTGCCCTTTTCTAAAAGGGTGCGCATGCGTGGAACATCAAGAGGCCGTTTTGTGCATGTGCAGAATGATCCAGTGGTCAATTGCACACACATGATGATTTTTTTTAAAATTTTTTTTTTATTTTATTGATTTTAAATAAGGATCTGTAATAAGAATCTGTAATTAAATCTGGAAATTGCAGATCGGAATCCGTGATGGATCCAAAGCAATTTCCTCAGGACCGACCGTAGTCAATGAGACCAGCCTCAGAATTTGTAGGGCCCAGGGTGAAGATAAAATGTGCATCTCTCCTAGAATCTTAGAGTTGGAAGAGACCTTAGAGATAATCTAGTCCAACCCCCTGCTCAATGCTTGTTAGCTGCCCTGAGCTGCTTCAGGAGGGGCGGGGTATAAATGCGATTAAATAAATAAATAAAAAATAAAATGCAGGAAATCCACAGCTACAGCATCCCTGACAGATGGGATGTCCTGGCAGCCACTTCCCCCTTGGGTGCACGCTCCATGGGTCCTGAGAGGTGGTGGTGATTGCGGTTCCACTGGGAGGGAGAGGGGATCCCATGTCCTGCTTTGGTGAAAATGGGGGCCAGTGCGGGGCCTCTGGAAGTAAGGAAAACAGTGGGGTCCAGGGAGGTTGTCTGGGTCACCCTGCAGTAAGCCCCCCCTCCCCCCCGGCCCGACCTTGCTGGTCAAAACTAAAACTTCAGCCCTACACACAAGTATGTAAACCTGACAATTTAGAAAAGTTTTTCATAGAACTAACTAGCGCGATGGCTAATGAATCGCCACAAGAAGGAGCATAATGGAAATCCCTTCCCCTCTAGTGCTGCAAAGAGAATCCATAAGGTGAGAGATGAAGGATGCATTTGTAGACAAAGTTTTGGATGGAAAACTGGGACCAATTTGCAATTCCACCATGCAATTCCTATGTGACGTTGTACAGGTCAAGTGGTCTGCCCCAGTTCATCATCTGTAAAATGGGAATCATGAAGCGCTGGAATGATTAGCCGATGAAGCGAGTGAATCTGAACGATCCAACCCAAAACAAACAAGTTGGCTATTGAGCAGTATCCGACTGATCTTTGATTTGGTTGTTATCCGTTTTTGTCGTCTTGTGGCGTTCATTCATTTTGGTCATTTCATCTGTTTCCTTTGTTCGACCGGTTCCAGGTTTTTACTCCACTCATTTTTTGGTGTGTGGGGGGGATGAATATTTTGTATTGGCCCTACACACTTGCTGTATACAGATCAGTGTCATGTGACAGGGGAAACCTCTCCTGGCCTCAGGGCCTCTCATTTCCCCCTGCAAGCTCAGTCTCTGGCAGTGCTGGAATCTGGAGCTGGTTCCTGTTCACCCTTCTGCCTCTGTTGATGCCTACTACGTTATGCTCCGTTGATAAAGTTACTATTGTTTGGCACACGCCCAGCGTGGGCCTCTGCTTCGGTACTCAACAATGAAGAACTGAAAGTAGGAAATAATCAGGACTGAAAATGAAATGGCATAAACCCCTGTGAAACAGAATAGCCACCAAAATTGAAAAAACACAACAAAACAGTTCCTCAAACGTTTTGTCAAACGTAAGGGAGTGGAGATGAGGACGTGCAGACAAGGATAGGGGACTGATCCATGGCACGGATCTATGATCCGGACACGACACCCCCACTAAGCACCTACACCCCTGACGTCTGTGTGGTCCTTGGAGCTCATGCTACTTTTCAGAGTGGCCCCTGGAAGGGGAAAGGTTCCTTGCCCCTGAATTACTGTGTGGTAGGAAAGGGCCTAACAGAAAGAGGCTTTGACCTGTTTTTTTTAGCCTGTAGGTACTGCTGTTTGTTATACGTATTATTGTCATTTCTCTACTGCTCTCAGTGTCCAAAGTGCTCTACGATCCCAATCTAGTTCACCCTCTCTGCAACCCGTGTGGTCGGGACAATAACAACAGTGCAAAGTGCAAAGGCAACAGCTCCTCCCCCATGACCTCCAAAGCCCCGCCTCCTGACCCCGATGAAATGTGGGGTCTCCAGAAGTAAGGAAAAGAGTGGGGTCCAGGGAGGTTGCCCTGTGGCAAGGCCACCTCCTCCTTCTCCAGCTTCTCAGTAATTCTAATGATAGGGAGAAGTCAAGTGATACAGGGTGGAAAGGCGTAGGGGAGGTGTAGTCTCTTCCATTGGGGTTTCAGGGACTGAAATTAGGAAGATGACTGCCACCTTGAACCCCAAACTAGGAGCAGGGGAACACATTCCTTTGGTCCACACTGCTTTGGTCTGCACAGGACAGGAAGCTGCGTAGGTCAAGGCTGTTCCTGGCCTTTGTAGGGTGGCAAGATAGGCAAACTTCAGAGGACACATTATGCAGCCCTGCGACCTGTATTTCTTATAAGCGTCCTCTGAAATTAGCCACCTTAGGCCTTTGTGTCCAGCCCCTCTCCTAGTTCGGCCTTTTCCTGTCGCACACTGAAGGCCCGCTCCTTTTCCCCCTGTCCCTGCAAACCTGCCCATTCCTGGTTCTGTTTCCAGTCCACCTGCTTCCTGTTCTACACAGACTTGATCCTGCCACTTTTTTGGAGACCTGATCCTGTGAGTGATGGCTGCCTGGGGGTCCTGCAGGTGCCCCTTTGTTTTCACCAGGGCAGCAGGTGGGGGGCCCCCATTCCCTCCCAGGGGCTCCCAAACACGACCACCTTTAGGGGCCCCATGGAGGGTGCACCCAAATGTCACCCAGGCTTCCTGCATTTTGTCTTCATCCTGGCCCCTGCAAATTCTAAAGCCAGCCCTGTTTGTGAGCCCACCCACATCCCAGCCCACCCATCTCTGATGGGGACCTCTATTCCTTCAGCTTAATCGAAAACCCCAGCCACACGTTTCTCTCGGCAGCCATTTTTCTTCTTCCTGTATCTAACAAGCTGCTCCGTGAACAACAACAACAACAAAAATGCTCTAATTGCATTTTTAAACACAGCATCCAATTCAGCGGCCCTTATGTTACGCTGGCAGGATCCTGTACTTCACGGCCTGAGAGAAAGCAGCAGGCAAATGATTTGGTGCCAGATGCTCTGCAGTTATCCATTTGAGATGACTGAAAGGCTTGGCCTGGTGTTCAAAGGTCAGCGACATAAATAACAGCCAGTCCGGCTAGTGCCCGCGCGAGCGAGCGTGACAAGTTGGAAACCGAGTCTCTGCAAGACAGAAGCTGCCTGACGGAACAAGGCAGAACATCGTCTGCCTGAGGCTGAGGCCTGTTAACAAGGCTAAGGGCACTCTTGAAAGCCACCTGCCCAAGTTTGACAAGGCGGCTTGGCATGGCTGATAGTTTATGGCTTGGTTTCGTCCCCTCCTGAAATCAAAGCAAGCATGAAGGAGTTAGTAAGGGTGACATAGTTTATCCTCAGTAGGACGGCTGCCATGCAGACTAAGAGAGTTATGACTCAGGGCCAGAAGAACAGATGGGCGGTTCTGCTCTTTCGTTAGATGGCATCCAAATAATGTTGCAAGCAGCTGTCTTTTTTTTAATTCTGTGTATGGCTGCTTTTCTTTTCCTTAAAGCACCGTTTGGGAACCTCAGGCCCGGGGGCCAAATGTAGCTTGTGGCAACATTTTATTTGGCCCCGTTCCTGCATCTGGTCCCTGGATCCAGTGTCTACCTGCAAATGCTGAAAGACTGAGCTCAGGGTAAAGGAACAGAGATCAGGCCATGCACATATGAATAGGGGGCAGATCCAGGACACTGATCTATGACTTGGCCCTTCCTTTTCCTGAATCACATTCCTTAAGCACCCTCATCCCCAAGTTCTATGTGGTCCTCAGAGCATAATTTTCAAAGTGGCCCCTGGGAAAGAAAAGGTTCCTCATCTCTGCCTTAGAGTCCTGGCCAGTTTCCTCTGGTGTATCTGTTACAAAGCAGGGATTAGGGGCCTGTGGGCCAAACCTGGCCCTACCGTTGGCTTAATTTGGCCTTTTTCTAACTCCAGGGATCCAGTCTTAGGCCCCTTTTACATGGCTAGGGAGATGGATGTGCTGCCGTGATGGGTGGAGGTGGCTGGGTGTCCTTTCCCACGGACACCCATCCATCTCCACCCACGGAGTTTCCTCCTTTGTCGGAAGGCTCCCTAGGTGGAGATGGGTGGGTGATGGTTGGAGGTGGGTGTTAGGCAGGAGCGCGCATACACCTCCACGCACTGCCTGTGGTGTTCACACAGGTGAACACCCATCCTCTCACCCACCGCCGCGCCGTTTCCATGGACGCCCCCATGGGTCTAACACCCTCCCACACACCTGGCGGGGGTGGGGTGTTGTTCATGTAAAAACGGCCTTAGAGCTGCATCCGCACACCTGACCAGTCAGGTAGCCTGTCGAATTTGGGGCCCTGGTTGCATTCAGGCACCGACCGGTACCCGAATGTGACCCGACAGGCTCCCTGAGCTGACTCCCCTCACCAGCGCCAGGCTGCTGCTTCTCTAATCTGGATTTCTGGCTGCTCCCTGCTTCTTCCTGGCCTGCGTGATGTACGTTCAGCTGAACCTTCCCACTCGGCTTTTTCTGAGCGGGGGGCGGGGAGGGAGGAGGCCTCTTCCCATCTGTGTGCACCCCCTAAAGGGTCCCCCATTCCCAGGGTGACCCAAAATGGGGGGAACATGGGCTCTCCCGATATGGGTCCCCCTGGGAACGGGGGATCCATTAAGGGGGTGCATGCAGATGGGGAAGAGGGTTCCTTGCTCTCTCACCCCCCCCTCAGAAAAACGTATGTGTGGAAGTTCCCTGCACACTTTCCCGCACGTGGACTGGGGAGAAGTAAGAAGCAGCCAGGAGTCCTCCAGACAAGAGGAGCAGCAGTCTGGCCAGTGAGGTGAGTCAGTCTGAGGCCTGAGGAGCCATGGGTCCCGGGACTGATGCCTTGGGGCATCCTGGAATGGCCCAGTAATACCTGCATTTTCAGGTACTGGGTATCTGTATTTTCAGGTACCCCGTTGTGTGCCCGCTGGGGGTGCTGGAAAACGCAGGTATTACCTCTGGGCAGCTAAAGTGCTACCGGTTGCAGCTTTAATCCAGTCCCTCAAGCACTGAAAGAATGAGTTCAGGAGGGGGGAAAAACCCAACAGAGATGAGGGCATGCACTCAAAAATAGGGAAATGGATTAGTGGGATAGTTTCATGCTCTAGGAGAACCAGTGCAGCCTATTGGATAAGGTGTTGAGCTTGAAGCTGGGAGGTAAGGGTTCAAGTCTGGGGCTAGCTGTGAACTCACGGGGTAACTTTGGACAAGTTAGTGTGTCTCAACCTCAGTTGCTTCTTTGTGAAATGGAAATAACGACGGCCTACTTTGCTGGGTGGTTGTGCAGGTGAACTAGATAATGATTGTAAAGCACTTTGAACATTGAACGGGCTATAGAAATGATTCATAATAGTCATAATAATAGCTGTAGTGGTGGACTAGGCCCAAGAATGATTGCCCCAGTTCACATTTTTACTTCAGCGAGGGAAGAGTCCTAGCTCAGACTTGATGAAAGAGTGTGGTCTGATGATTAGGGCAGATGATTGATGAGTCAGGACTGTTTCAGGCTCTGTGATTCAGTCGTATCCTTAACAGCAGTCTAGAAAGCTCAGCTGCTCTGCACACCAGAAAAATCCTCCATGGATGAAATTCACTTCTGTGCCCCAGGGTCAGGCAGAGGCCTAAATGCCACATGCCAATCCTTCTTTTTAGCTGAGTCTTGCACCGTAACGCTGAAATGGATATTTGCACAAAGCTTCAACATCCTCCAAATCACCCTGTTCAGATTTAGAGTTGGAAAGAGTGTCTGCCAAAACGAGTGAATTAGAGTTGAGAAAAGCACTGGCAAAAATGGGTATACTCAATGAATTTCCAATACCTGATTCCACCGGAAAATGTCAGGTACTATTTGGTACCCAATTACTGCCCGTTTCAGGTACTCAGGTCGCTTTTCCACGAGAAGCCAGGGAAGCGGGTTCTTCAATGTGCTGCTAGGAAAAGCTGTACGGGGTGCATTTACACGTACCGGATGTGGACGCCCACCATAGGAATCAGCGGCGCGCCTGGCCTTGTGCGGCCTCTTTAAAGACGCGTTCTGGAAATGTTGATATCAGGGTTTCGAGAGCGCGTCTTCAAAAAGGTGGCGCATGCCACCAATTTCTATGGCGGGCAACCACTTCCAGTGTGTGTAAATGCACCCCGGGCGACTTTTCTTAGCAGTGCGTTGAAGAACGCATTTCCCTGGCCACTCGTGTAAATGTGGCCTCAGTGTCCCGGAATACTGACTTCCGGTCCTGATTTTGGGGTGTTGCCATCCCAACTTTTGGAGGGTTCTATCTTGATTTACCCATTGGTAACCCTAAAATGGAAATTACCAATTTTTTGGGTAGTCAAGTACCAAACAGGTGATCAGGTAGCCAATTCGGTACCCAACACAGTACTAAAAAATGTGGGTATTACCATGGGTATCAGGTTAGGCACCCACTTCAGCTTTAGATTGAACCCCTCAATTCTGAATGATCCAACCTGAATGAACTGAGTAACAAACAGTACCTGTTTGATCTTCAATGGAATCCCCATTTTTGCAGTTTTGGTTAATTTGATGTATTATTTTGTTTGGTGCTTTTGTTGGTTAGTTCATTCCAGGCATTCCCTTTTTTTACCATTTGTAAAATCTGGACCATCGGGTTTCATTGTTCCTGACAAAACTGAACTGATAATGGAAAATAAATGAACTGAACCTAGAAACGTATCGTACCTGTCACCGTGTAGCCCATCCCCAAGTACGTTGCTTGAGAGTAATCTTTGATGTCATCCTCCCTCTCCTTTATACCTCCTCTTCAGTCTGTTGCGAAGGCCTATCACTTTGTCCTGCATAAAATTTGGCCCTTCCTTATTGCTCACACTGCCAAGATAACTCTAGATGATGATGTTGTCATCGCTCTTGCCTTGACTACTGCAACCTCCGCCTTCTCTGCTCTCACCTTGACCCTCTCACTTCTGTTCAACTCTCTGCTCTTGAAAGGATATGGTGGTCATCCATCATATCCTTTGCTTTAATCACCTTCACCCCTTCTCTTCTCCTTCCACTGACCCTCTAGTCTTTCTCACCTTCAAGACACTTGCTAGGAATGACACCATTCCCCCCCCAAGACCATAGACACGCCCTCCTTGGCAGCACCCCACGAGATACATGTCAACGAGTGCAGGGGAATGGAAGGGGAGAAAAAGGAGAGAAAAAGAAAATACCCCATGCAAAACCGGTCTAGTCGGAAAGAATAAGAATGAAACAAGGGAGGCTCCTGGGTAAACAATGGAGCAGTCAAAAACAGGTGGCCTCCCTCTTTTGAGATGATCGCTCCACGGCCGCCTGAAACTCGGGGCAAGCAATAGATGGATCGTTAGGCTGATCACTCGACGCCCGTCTAAAAATAGCCTTATTCCCCTGTCTAGAGAAACTTTATTTGGCTCTCGTATTCATCTTGCCGTGCCCCTCGGTGAAATCCTCCAAAGGTTTGTTCCCTCTGGTTCATCCTGCCATGCCCCCCCATTGAAATCCTCCAAGGCTTTGTTTGCCCCCAACACATCATGTAAAAGATTTGTCAGCCCTAGCCCACCTTTTGTGCACCCTTGAGACCCCTCTCCCCATCTCACAAAACCCTATAACTGCCTTGGCCTCCATGAGCAAATTGGGCTGTTATTGAACGTAAACACAAGCAGGTTACTCTGTGCATGCTTGCCTCAAGGATTGCTCCCAGACCATTACCCCCTTTTGGTCTGTCCAAGCTTCTTCTCTGAACGCCGCTGGATCTACAGGGTTGCCTGTCCCTTTTCAACAGGATTGGAGAGGTAATATTGCTTATTTCCCCCTTTTCCCCTCCCACGCAACGCCCGCTTACACCAAAGTGACCAGACTGGAGGGTTTTGCTTATAGTTTACTGTCTATTTATGTCAACTGTGTTTGATGGGAGGTTATAGAGACTTATTTGTATCATTAGATGTATCATCCGAATTGGCCCGTGGGTGAACTGTTCATGTATCATACCTAGTCCTTTGTCAATAAATCTCCCTTATTTGCATCAGAATATCCCTGTTTTGTGTTGGGGTGTGGGAGGGAATTTCCAGCCAGCTGGCAGCGCATCATGTCCTCTGACAGATCCCAGTGGAAACGCACGGACCCTTCGAATCAGTTCGGCTAATTCCCCCTAAATTTAAGAGGTCGTTTGGATATTGGGGTACCGGCCCCCAATGTTCACTCGTGGAGTGTCTCCATGTCCTAACACACTTCATGACCTTGCTCCTTCCTGTCTTTCTGCCTTCACCTGGCAACTTTGCTCCTTCTCTGCCACCCCCCCCACCTCCAAATCTCTCACTCGCCAAGTCATTTTACCACCTTCTCCCATGCTGCCCCTATGCTTAGAACTCCCTCCCCAGGCACATAAACGTGTCTTTCTGTGTTTCTTTCTCCTCTCTCCCATGAACTGCTCATCGCCGCTTCTCTTTTTTTACTACCTTCCCATTAGGATGCCCTTCCTCCCACGGTAACTAAGTGAAGTATATGCACTTGCAGCCTCTCCGCTTCACGAGCGTCTCCGTTTATCTCCTTATGTTCCCCTCCCCGTGTCCATTCTAGATGATCAGCCTCCTGGGGCAAACAGAACCAGCCTTACCACTAGGCAACCTGGGGTGCCCACCCTGGGCCCTGATATTTTTTCCGCTTCCAAGGGCCCTGTAGTGGCCCCTATTTTCATTAAGACAGAGTACAGGGCCTGCACTTCTTCCCAGCAAGGCCCCAAACACAATCACCTCTAGAACACCACGGAGCAAGGTCGCTAGAGGGTAGGACTGTGTGAAGGAGGTGGGGCCACCAGGAGTCTTACATTTTATCCTTGCCCTGGTCACCTTCAAATTCTAATGCCGGCCTGGCGCGGGCAGGGATCTTTCTCTAATCATGACTGTTCAGCACCAGGCACGTTGCTGGCACTATCTAAATAATAATAATAAATATTTTTAAAGCAGAGGGTCTCAAACAATGAGCCATGGCCAGGTCCGCGGAGATCGGTCTCCTGATTGAGGTGGCATCTGTGAGACAGACACAATAACAGGTTTTGTATCAAAGCTTTGATCCTGTCTCCAGCTGGCTTCAAAGCTGAGATGAAAAAAGGTCTCGCTTTTCACCGTGTTTTTTTCAAATCAACCCAATCGAGAATTATTAGACTAAAAAACTAATCCGTGTGACCTCCCTGACATGACTTTATGGCTCAAAGGAGAGCAGAAGAAAGGAAAACTAGAATCCACAACCTGTGGGCTTTTAAAGTCAAATAAAGCTATAGATCGCAACGGGATAGAAAAACGGTTCGGTTCGGAGAGGTTGTGTGGCTGAGGAAATTGGCAATGATGTCTGAGGTAGAGCTGATGTGAATGGGGAAACTGAAAATTGCGATTCAGACTTGCATACTTGCTTGGGCTGAGGAATATGCAAATACATAGTCTGTGAGAATGTTGGAGGCTCAAATGCAGTCAACTTTGTTCGGATCAGTTAATTCAAGCTTGACTTATTTGAGCTATTAGTCTGTGTTTAGTTACTTTGGGTTTATCTGATGTTTGGAATGGGAAGGAAATCCATAAAACTAAGAGAAAGCAGGCACCTTTGTCTGAATTGGTTACTTCTGTGTTTACAGTTTAGAGATTGAGTGTGATTGACATGTTGGTTCCAAATGCAAGAGCTGGACACACAGTTGTTCAAACGATCTCTCTTATTGGACCAACTTCTGTTGGTGAAAATGTACAACTTTTGGGCCCAACGGGGCCCTTAGTGTAGCCAATCAGGAATCTATATATGGCGGACAAGTCACAAGTCTATATGAGGAGGCATGGAGTGACATGGGTGGGAGTGGATAAGACAAAGTAACTTGAGATGGAGGTGGTGGATTACATAGTAAGGAAAGAGAGAGATGCCAGATATTTTAAAACAGACCTGTACAAATATATATTGGTGTAGGAGACAAAGAAACAAAGGTAGTGGTAAACAACACACAGAGAGGATGAGCTAAAACGAACGTATGAGTTAGAAGTACAGTAGGAAACCGCTTATCAGGTGAAGGGAATTTGCGTATGAAAGGAATTGGGTCCAAAGCAGTAACATGAAGGTTGAGTCTACAGCTAACAGTTTACAGCTGTAAGTCAACTCTGGTCCAAAGGATCGGACACACAGACTCCACTCTCTTCATTGTATGACTTGCTGTCTCTCTGCCACTTAATGAATTCCCTGACGTGGAAATTAAAACAAAAGTTCACCTCAACTTTATAAAGGTAGACAGAAATTAAAACTTGTGTGCATGAATGCGTAAACATCATCAAATTTGAACTTTGTCATGCATATTAAATTCAGTCCGCATACGGAAAATTTAATCTCTACCTCTTATAGTCAAATCCACTCATAAATGGTTATCAGTGAATTGGTGATGCCATGCAATTTAACGTAGAGCTGGAAAAAAATAGTAAATTTGCTATCTGCAGTTAATATTCGGCATTCCAGAAAGTTTGGCGATTATCTGTCCATTAACTGATTACCACGATGGCTGACCGAAAAATCAGATAACCAGCTAATAGCGTAACAGTTAACTGGTTTACCATATTACCATCATTGTATTACTGCATATCTGAACATTATTGTTGCTCATCTGAAACCACATCAAGCAGAGGGGGGATTATGGGCAATATGGTCAACACCAGTGTGGTAAAACGTGCACTGCGGTGTTCTGCAGTAATGTGGTAAAATGACTAACCATTTAAACTTCCAATAAACAGGCACTGCTTGGTAACCAGTTCTTGCTGGAGCAGATTGGATGCCATGGATCTATCCAGTTACCAGATGGTGGTTGAATAACTGCCTTAGCTCTAAGAGAATATGAAGGGCCTGATTCAAAACCTACCAAAGTTGCTATGAATCTTTGCACCAATTGTGCCATTGTTTGCAATTGGCAGACCCACAACTGAAAGGGCGTGGAGAGGGCAAAATGAAGTTTATCACTCCTAGATAAACCTGGCAGGTTAACACGGAGAAATTTGTTTTGGGACTGATTAAGGAACTTGGCTTTTCTAAGCTGTCAAGTTTGTACCTAATTTGGACGTTCTTTGTTGTTGTTGCTGTTGTTATTAACAAACATTTATATAGCACCAGCAGTGTACCTGGCACTTTACAAAGTAATAAAATAGACACGGTCCTTGCCCTAGGGCTTACAATCTGAGAGACAGGAGCTGGGGGAGAGACATAGGAAGGGGAACAAAGAGAGAGACAAGGGGTCTAACATTCATGAAGATGCGAGGTCTCAAGTGCACGTACTAGGCTTGGTTACGATGAGAATGACAGCAGGCAGGTCCATGTGGTAAAGATAAGGGTACACAGACCATAGGTATAGGATATAGTGGGTCAGCAGGATAAAGAGTCAGACAGAGCAGAGCGAAAGAGGTGAGTTTTAAGGAGAGATTTGAAGGTATGAAGGGACGGGACAAGGCGGATGTGGACAGGGAGGGAGTTCCAGGCATGGGGGGCAGCAAGTGAGAAGGGATGAAGGCGCTTAGGGGAGCAGGGAAGGCGTGGAAGGGTGAGAGAAGGGACACAGGAGCAGCGAAGTGCACAGGCTGGAGTTTGGAGGGAGATAAGCGCAGAGAGGTGGGGGGGGAGCAAGGTTATGAAGAGCTTTATAGGTGAAGACTAGGAGTTTGTGCAGGATTCTTTCAGGAAGGGGAAGCCAGTGAAGTGAAGAGAGGAGGGGCTGCACATGGGGTCAAGGCAGCGGCAGTAGACAACACGTTCAAGCAGCTTGGAAGCAAAAGAAAGGCATGAGACAGGACGATAGCTAGAGGGGTCAGAGGGGTCAAGAGTGGACATTTTGAGAATAGAAGAGACTGGCATGTTTGAAGGCAGAGGGGAAAGAGCCAGTAGAGAGGGAGAGGTTGATGATGTGCAGGAAGGAGGGGGCGACAGTGGAAGTAATGGAGATCAGGAGGCGGGAAGGAATGGGATCAAGTGGAAGGGTTGGAGGAGGAGACCAGAGAGGAGATTTCCTCGAGGGAGGCAGGGGGGAAGGAGGACAGAAGAGAAGGAGGGAGAGGGGTGGGAGTAGGAAGAGGAGAGGAGTGGGAAGCGATGTCAAGGCGGATCTTGTCTATCTTGGAGGTGAAGAAGAAGGCAAGATCCTGAGCAGAAAGGGAAGAAGAAGGAGGAGGAGGACAGGGAGGCTTGAGGAGGGAGTCAAAGGTAGAGAACAGGCGGCGAGAGGACTCAATGTGGAGGCATAGTAATGTTGTCTAGCAAGGGAGACAGCAGAAGTAAGGGTGGAGAGATAGAATTTGAAGTGAAGGAAGTCAGTGTGAGAGTGGGATTTGTGCCAAAAGCATTCAGCAGCATGGGTGCAAGAACGGAGGTGGTGGATACTAGGGGTGAGCCAGGGATGGGGGTTGTGGGAGAAGGCAGGGCGGGAGGAGAGAGGGGCAAGGGAACCACGGGTGGAGGAGAGAGAGGCATTGAGAGCAGAGACAGCGGAGTCAGGGGAGGAGGAAGAGAAGACTGTAGGAAGAAGGGGGGAGAGAGAGGAGGCAGGCAAAGTCCAGGGGATCAATAGCTTGAAGGTCACGGAAGGGGCGTAGGGAAGGGGAAGAGGAGGGGGGACAGTGAGAAATATTGAAAGAGGCAAGGAAGTGGTCTGATATAGGATGAGGATCGAAGGAGAGATCAGCGACAGAGCAGTTTCTAGAGAGGACAAGATCAAGAGAATGGCCATTAGTATGGGTGGGGGAGTTGGTCCAAAGGTAGAGGTTGAAGGAGGAGACTAAAGAGAGGAAGCGAGAGACTGAGGCCCCGGCTGAGAAGGGTCATCAACATGAATGTTGAAGTCACCAAGGATGACAGTGGGGATATCAACAGAGAGGAAGAAGGTGAGCTAGGACTCAAAGTTGAGAGAAAGGAAGAGAGAGGACAAGGAGGACGGTAGATGACAGCAACACGTAGATGGAGGGGGGAGTAGAGGCGCACGGAGTGAGCCTCGAAGGAAGGGAAGGAGAGAGAGGGGGGAGGAGAAATTGGTTCTCTGACTTTAATATTGTGAGTAGAGCTGAAAGGTTACCCGAGTGGATAACCATATCCACAGATCTGCAGTATCCAAAGTGGAGTTGAAACAGTTATTCAGGTGGACCATATTATTATTGTAATCATTATCATTATTATAAACATTTATATAGTGTCAACGATGTACCTGGTGCTTTATAAAAAACAAGATAGACACGGTCCCTGCCCGAGAGCTTACAATCTAAAGACTGCGGAAGGGGAGACAGGGAAGGTGGAACAGAGGGAGAGACAAGGGAGGAGACATTCATGAGGATGTGAGAACTCAGGTACACGTTCTTGGCTTGGTTACAGAGAATTGGGAATTTGCAGTTAACAGGTGGGGGATAATCCTGGGTGGGGATGATCAGCAGGAGTTAGGAAGGGCGGAGCGGAAGAGGTGGGTTTTGAGGAGGGACTTGAAGGTGTGGAAGGTGGGGGCAAGGCAGACGAGGGCTGGGAGGGAGTTCTAGGCGTGTGGGGCAGCAAGGGAGAAGGGACAAAGGTGGTTGGGGGAGCAAGGGAGGCATGTGAGGGAGGGGATAGAACAGGGGTTCGGAGGATTTGTGGTATCTCAAAATCCCAAATGATCTCTACATGCATGGATAATCATTTCAGCCTGTTCCTCTCTCTTTATCACTCTGTCGATGTTTGGCAGGGAAGCTGTTGGATATTGGGGGGGGAGTTTCTATTGATTGGATTTTACTGTTGTTGTTTAAGGAATTGTGAGCTGCCCTGAGCCTCCTTGGGAAGGGTGGCATATAAATCTGAATGAATGAATTGTAGGTGGTATTGTGATAGTGGGTGGGAGACTGCAAGCCCCTGGCTGGCTGGTGGTGGGTGGGAACACTAGCTATTCCCTGTGCAAAAGCATAAAGCAGCCATTCTGGAAACTGATGTGCATTTATGTCTTTTCCAGAACCTTGCTGAACAATTCACACCATTTTTTGCATGTCGGATTCTCCCCCGCCACCCCATCCCCCCCATTTCCCAGTATTTCCACTGGGGGAATTGCCAACACTTTGGGCACTTTCATGTCACTTTTATTTGTCAATTTGGGGACTTTCGGCACCGTCAGCACTTCTGGATTGACAGGAATGCCAAACGATTTCCCAGCGAATGGGTACACGTTCCTGAATCATCAGGAAAGCAGTAAAATGGGCTGGTTTTTACATTCAAAAATGGCTTTTTCAGCTGAAATAACAACTTGCTGCAAGAGCCATTTTAAAATCGAAAATAGCCTATTAACCACTTTCCTGATGATTTGGGAACAGTTACCCATTCAGTGGCAGTGGTGTCAATAAACCTGTGCTGACCTAGGTCTTTTGCAACCAAAACTAGCTGCTTCAGGTTCCTGCTCCAGCTTCTGGGGGCCCATGTGCCTACTCTCAGGCATCCAGAAGTGAATCAGAAGTCACCCAAGACTGGAGCTCAGATGAGTATCCACAAAAACGCGGAACTGTGGTATTTAAACCAGTAATGTTGGGTGCTAATTCATACCCGATTAGTTGTCTGATGTACTGATTTTCTGACTTCCAGTACCGATTTTCCAGGTTATCCTCCTGATTTTTAGACCAAGTTTTCCATACCGATTTTCTGATTTACTGATCTGCTACTACTGCTACATATCATTTTTATGGCGCTGCTGGGCGTACGCAGCACTTTGCAATCACAGGTTTCTGGAGGCAGGTCCCTGCACAGTGGGCTTACAAGCTAAGGCCGTTTGTGCACGGACACCCCATCCACCCCCGCTGGGTGTGCAGGCGGGTGTGCGTTGGGGGAGGTTGTCTGTGTGCGTGGCGCGGCGGCGGGTGGGAGGGATGAGTGTCCGCCCGTGGAAACACCATGGCCCTTTTCACACTGCAGCCCTGCCACACGGGCCGTTTTCACACGAGATGCTTCCACCCAGTTTTGCTGGGTGGAGGCGTCTGTGGGTGAAAACAGACATGACGCTAACCACCCATTAACCACCCTTGGTGGTTATTTATGCATGTTGCAGGGCTCCATAGGGCACCAATACAGCCCTGCAACATGCATACATAACCACCAACGAGGGTTAAAGGGTGGTTAGCGTCATGCCTGTCTTCACCCTGTGTGAACACCGCGGGCGGTGGGTGGGGTGCGTTTCGCTGGGTGGGGATGGTGTCTGTGTGAACACCGCGGGTGGTGGGTGTGGGTGTGTGCGTGCTCCCACGCAACACCCATCTCCACCCACCACCGACCACACTGTCTCTCAATCGGATAAATATTACCCAGTATTTGGGGGTAATCAGGGACCCAATTAGTACTCGTCTGGTACCCGTTTGGGTGCCCTACACAGTACTCTAGAGTGCAGCTAGGAAGGGTGGTACCTGTTACGCATGCAGACAGGCATCCTAGTGAAACTCTGCCCAGGGCATCGGCTATCCAAGAGACTGTGCTGTTCGAAAGCACTGTGGAATATTGGAAGGGGTGAGGGAGAATGCTGGCAGTGATTGTTTTGTTAGAAGCAGCTGCTTCACTCTCTCAGCTCCACGGTACGGTTAGAAGGCTCATTACAGGCGCACAACGGGGAGCCAGCTGCCGTGGGAAGCCGACTGCTGTGGGAAGCCAGACTCACACTTGAAAACCCAGCCTTTTGAGATATGACAGTGACGCATTACCATGCGTCCGTCCTTGGAGCTTGCCTCAGGCTAGGTGCAGAATTGCACTGTGCGCGCTTTGAAATCATTCCACATTAGTCAGATTTACACTCCAGATTATTTCTTCTTCCTCAACACATCTCCTTTATTATTTTTTTCTTCTTCTGATGCTTTCTTTTGCAGATGGGGTTCAAAACACAAACCAGCCAGCCAATTGGCATTCTGGAGACCACGATTCCTCACGGTAAAAGACATCAGCTGTGTTCTCCAATGTGTTGGTTTTAGTTTCTTGATCGTAACAAGTCTGCCGACACAAATCAGTGATGCAGGCTGGCGGTTTGCTGTGTTGGGCTTAAGAGCAACAGAAAAAGAAAGAATTCAGCACCTTGTAGAAGCACAGACCTTTTCCAATGCAATGGAGGAATCCATGGTCCTTGCTAATGTCAAGTGCTATTAACATGGCTGGAGTAATGCAGTTAACATGGAGGCTTAAGAGATCAACGGTGGCTGGTTATGTCGATAAAGTTTACATTGGGGGTGTGCAATTTGTTTTTGTCTTATAATTATTCAAATGAATGAACCCTCGTTTATTTAATAATTCAGATACAAAAACGATTGCCAAAGGTAACAAAACCAGACGAAAACAAAATAAGTGTCTGTTTTTGTTCTAAAATTGTAAAATAAAAGAAATCACTGCACATGAACAAAATGGCCTCCATAGCCATTCTGTGCATGCGCACCCTGTCCCAAAATGGTGCCAGCAGTGTCGGTGCCATTTTGGGAAAGGGCTGCCCATCTGCAGAATGGGCTAGTGGCCATTTTTGAGTTATTTTTAAATACAAGTCTAAATAGAAATATATGTATATTCACACGCACACACATTTTAAATATATATGTATATATCTGCCACTGTACCTGAGGACTGGAGGGTGGCAAATGTAACCCCGATATTTAAAAAGGAATCCAGACGTGATCCTGGAAACTACAGACCATTAAATTTGACCTCTGTGCCAGACAAAATGGTGGAAATGATCATTAAGAACAGAATCGCTGGGCATGTTGATAAGCATGGTTTAATGGAGAAGAGTCACCATGCATTTAGCAAAGGTAAGTCATGCCTCACTAATCTGTTGGAATTCTTTGAGGGTGTAAATAAGCATGTGGACAAGGGAGACCCAGTAGATATAGTGTACCTGGATTTCAAGAAAGCATTTGATAAGGTCCCAAATAAAAGACTCTTGAGAAAATTAAAAAGTCATGGGATAGGAGATAGTGTCTTACTATGGATCGGTAACTGGTTAAAGGATAGGAAGCAAAGAGTAGGACTGAAAGGTCAGTTTTCACAATGGAGAGATGTTAGAAAGTGGTTTACCCCAGGGATCTGTACTGGGACCGGTGCTGCTTAATGTAGAAAAGGACGTTAAGAGTAAGGTGATCAAATTTGTAGATGACACCAAGTTATTCAATATAGTTAAAACATGAGCAGACTGTGAAGAACTGCAATAGAATCTTAAGACTGGGTGCCTGGGCATCTAAATGTCAGATGAGATTTAATGTGGACGAGTGCAAAGTAATGCACATAGGGAAAAATAACCCAAACTATGAGTACACAATGCTGGTAGGAGTTACCACTCAGGAAAAGGATCTGGGAGTGATTGTGGAGAATATACTGAAATCCTCAGCCCAGTGTGCAGCAGCAGTCAAAAAAGCAAGCAGAACGTTAGGAGTTATTTGCAAAGGGATAGAGAATAAAACTGAGGATGCCATAATGCCTCTATACAAATCAATGGTGCAACTGCACCTGGAATATTGTGTGCAGTTCTGGTCGCCCCATCTCAAAAAAGAAAAAGTAGAGAAAAAAAGAAAAGGTACAGAAAAGGGCAACAAGAATGATAAAGGGGATGGAACGGCTTCCGTACAAAGAGAGGCTTGGCAAGCTGGGTCTCTTCAGCTTAGAGAAGAGAAGACTGAGAGGAGACATAATAAAGGTTTATAAAATCCTGAGTGGTGTGGAACGAGTAGATAGGGAACGGTTATTTACCTTCTCAAATAGTACTAGAACTAGGGGGCACTCCATAAAACTAGCTGCCGGCAGATTTATTTATTTATTTATTTAATTAATTTATTTTATTTATTTATTAAAAGCATTTAGTATCCCACCCCTCCTGCCACAGGCAGCTCGGGGAGGCTCACAACAGTATACATTAGGGGTGGAACTTAGTGGAAAATATCGGATACTAGTTTTACTAGATATCGGATATCTGATTACTGGATTATCGGATTAAAACCGGTATTACCGGTACCGGATTTTTTCCCATTGAAATTAATGGGAGAAAAAACCAAAATTACCTGTAATAAAGACAACATGTCTCTTGTAAAGATTCAATGACAGATTCACTTGTTTCCTTAACTGCTAACCACCGGACTACACTTTGCCCCAGAAGCCCCCAGTAGCCCCCACTACTACTTTTTTTTCTTTAAAAATAGGGGTTTTTTTCCACAGCACTCAAGTCATCATCAACTCAATCAGAAAGCAGATCACAGCAACTGCCAGTGGAAGACACTCGCACAGTGGCACGTGACGTCAGTCAAGCACGTAGTTTAGTTTGCAAGTGAGTGATGACTCTGACTCGATGACAAAATCCTGTGCAACCCCCAACTAGATTCAAAACCTATCTCCCACTCCCTGGGATCCCCATGATGATCCATATATTTCCAATGCCAACATTTGCAACCATACCTTACCAACAGTGACTATTTAAATAAATATTTTATCATAGCCAAATCCATTACTACCACTAAAACAACCCCCTATAGGCAAATCACCCACAACTACATATTGGCAATGCCAACCGTTCCAATGCCAACACAACGAACACAACACAGTGTCAGACAATTCCAAATTTAGTGAGACCCACAAATAAACTCTCTCTCTCCCCATTTGACCATAGCCCCAACCATGGGGACAGGCAGTGGATGGGACCCCCAGTAAGAGGCTCTCCATCTCCCCTGAGGCAGGGCCTAAACCAGCAGTCCAGCAAGTGTAGTTCAGAGTTAACATTGGAGGGGAGGGACATTAACCCTGAGTACTCCTTGCAACCCTCTACTGGGGGATAGAGAGTGTTCTGTGGTCCCATGCATTGTCTTTCCCCCAACCAGACTCCCAAATCATGTTGCCATCGCCTACCTTTACCCTGAACCTCTGAATCCTCAATTTTCGTGCCCTCCTTGGCCACCTGTAGTCTTCCGAAGGTGTAGCTTCAGGACACAAGCCTTCCTTCGCGCTTGGAGAACTGGGAGGACTGAGTTAGCTCCCAGTCCTGCGGCAAACCAAATCAGAAGAGAATGAAAGGGAAGAGAAGGACAGGACAGAGGAGAAATAGGAGGGAAAAGGGTTTTGTTTTGATGTATGAGAAGAGGAAGGGGAAGATGGGTTTCAGTGGGGAACAGGGAAAGGGGACTCCATTGTTGTCGTCTACTGCAGCTCGCTCTTCTGCCTGGCTTTTTCTACTTTCTGCAACATCCACAGGGAGAGTGATACGAGGCGTGGAATCTGACAAGATCTTGGAGAAATTGGACGGGGGAAAAAAAAAAAGGTGTGCTGTTTGAATTTGAGACAGATTTTTTAATTGTGCCCCCTTAACGTTGACCTCCCACCAAAGTAGAGGTACCACAGCTGCTGGTGTTGTGAGGCCTCAAGACGTACAGGGACTTCATGAGATCCTTGGAATGCTGACAGAACACCACAGAACTCCCAAGTCCCCCTAAGTCTGGAGGTGCAGTCATGGGTCATGAAGATGTTGCATTCTGTGCTGATGTGTAGAAGAGGTCAGTTGCACAGTTGGCAATGGCTGGCTGGTGTTACGGAGGTGCCTTCCTCCAGATGCAATGTGTCCTCAGACTTTAGTCGGGCTCTGGAACACGACTCAACTAAGACCTGGGGACATAACCGTGTCTGGAGGTGAAGTGGTTGGGGAGTCAGTTGCTGAAGGAGAGCGTTCCACCCTCCCACTGCCCTCTGTACCTCTTCTTGGTGGCGGTAGTGGTCCCAGTTTTGTTTTGAGCCAATGTGGGCTGGATGATGAGCACTGACAGACTTGGTCCTTGTGATTGTGAGGGAAATGGGGTGTCCCCACTGTCCTGTGCATGGCCCACTTGGCCCACTCCTGTTGTTAACCATGGAACTCCTGGCCACTTGGTACAAATCTGTTGGACAAAGTGGCCTGGAGTTTCTGGGATAACAACAGGATGGGAGAGACTGATGCTGGCTTTGCCCTGGGCAGGGCTTAACTCAAGAGATGCATAGCCTATGAGTCCAATTCTTGTAGCTGTCGGGTTATAGAATGCCCTCCTGTCACTGCCTTTCCCTCACTCAGTCCTATCTGTGCTGCAGAATAGAAAAAACCACGTTGCCATTGCCCACCTTTAACCTGGTCTCCCTCAACCAGACCCCATTGTTTCTGTAACCCAGCATGAAAAAAATAGATCACGTTGCCATTGCCTACCTTTATCCTGAATCTCCAAATCCTCAATTTTTGTGCCCTCCTTGGCCACCTGTAGTCTTCCGAAGGGGTAGGCTTCAGGACACAAGCCTTCCTTCAGGCTTGGAGAACTGGGAGGACTGAGTTATCTCCCAGTCCTGTGACAAGCCAAATCAGAAGAGAATGAAAGGGAAGAGAAGGACAGGACAGAGGAGAAGTAGGAGGGAAAGGGTTTGGGTTTGGTGCATGAGAAGAGGAAGGGGATGAATTCAGGAGTTCAGTGGAGGACAGGGGAAAGGGGACTCCATTGTTGTCATCTGTTGCAGCTCTCTTTTCTGCCCATCTTTTTCTACTTTCTGCAACGTCCACAGGGAGAGCGATTTGAGGCGTGGAATCCGACGAGATCTAGGAGGGGAAAATAAAACAAAAACAGCAAGTTAGGTGTTACTGCTTCTGAGATGTTTGAATTTCATTTTGGACACAGAGAATGAAGATCTAATTATTTAGCCCCTTTTTGGGTCTGTCCCCAAAGTGGAGATTCCAGACCCTCCCAATCCCCATGCCATTACTTACCTAATGTTATCTGACCGGAGCACTCTTTGTTTCATGATCTCTTCTGGACTGCCTGTAGTTTTCCATGGTCTAGGCTCCAGACGCAGAACAGAAACACCCACTAAAATAAAAAAAACCCAATGCATCATGAAGTGCACTGGTGGGGGGTGGCTGGCAGTAAAATATTGCATTCCTCTGTTGCCATTGAGGTCCAGGACCATCGCTCTGGCCATTCCATGTCACTGTGGTTGAAGTCTTCACTTCAGTTCTGGAGGCCTCCAAACGCAGTGGGATATCAAGCCACAGTAGGCCAGCTGAAGTCCCACTCCATCTGGAGGTGCAGTGGGGGAGGGGGATATTGCAGTCTGTTGCATATGAGGTCCCACAGATGGGGTTCTGGAGGCTTCTAGACAGACACAGAAGGACTGCAGGCTGATGTATTATTTTTTATTGCAGAATACACGGGCCCACAGTCCCATCGCGTGTCGAGGTGCAGTGGTAGTGAGGACCCATCAGATGGCTGAGGGGGGCTGGGCTAGAGTTTAGGTGGGAGAGGCAGAGTGAGGTTCTGGGCCTGCCTCCACCCCCAAGAAGAGGTTCCGTCCTCCCAGTTCCCTCTGCACCTCTTCCTGGGGTTGGGGCGGGCAAAGTTTTGCACATTTGTTTCTGTCATGTGTGCATGCTAGTGGGAGGGGGGGCTGCCGGGGTGGAAAAGGCCCTGCTGGGGTGCTCCATCACACTGAGGTGTGGCAATGGAAAGGGCCCCGCTGGGGCGCTCCATTCCAGTGTGTGCATATGGGAGGGGGGCTGCCGGGGTGGAAAAGACCCTGCTGGGGCGCTCTATTCCAGTGTGTGCATATGGGAGTGGGGGATTTGCTGGGGTGGAAAGGGCCCTGCTGGGGCATTCCACTCCTGTGTGTGCTGCTCCTCCCAAGAGTCTGTGGTTGAAACCCGTAGCCTCCCCTGACCCCCACCCTCCTCCTCACACTCAGGGCCCCCCTCCTTCACCCTTTTGTGCTCCTCCAAGGAGGCTGGAGTGGTGGGTGACCCTGAGTCTACACTGACCCCCACCCTCCTCCTCACACACGACCCAAGTCTCTTGGGATGGGGGCTGTGTGTGTGGCCATCGGTATAGAGACAGGATAACCTTTGAGTGGAAGGTTTTGGAGCAGGGGACCCTGTAACGTGGCTCCAGCAACTGTAGCAGCCATTGGAATCCGACACCCTCAACCAGGTTCAACGGCCTCTCATCTGGGGCAATCCCTTCCCCAATTGCCTTGGGGATAGCTGCAGCCCGAGGGTGGCTGGATGCAAATGGCATCTTCCTTTCCCAGAGCGCAGTTACAGTGGGCTGGGACAAGGACCAGGATTGTGAAGGGGTAGGCTGGATGGAGCAGCTAGTGGTCCTCCTCTGCGGGGGCTGGGTGGTGAGGGTAGAGCCGTCACCAGATGGCCCAGCGGTAGCAGTTGCAGCGGGAGTAGAAGAGGGTTCCTCCTCCTCTGAACTCTCATTCACGCTCTCTGCAACTGGAACCTCCCCATGCTGTCACTTGGAACAGCACTCTGTAGGTTCACGTATGTTCCCATGGTGCTGTCTCAAGTGACTGTGAAGGCCAGAGGTGCCATATCTCATGGGATCTGTGCCACCACAACTGACCTTGGAATTGCAGTGCACGCACACTACCTTTGAGGTATCTTCTGCCCAGATATCAAAATGAGACCACACCCAGGATTCTATCTTCTTCATGCTGGTTCCTGGGAGGGTAGCAGCAGTACGACTGGTGAG
Organism: Sphenodon punctatus; assembly: GCA_003113815.1. Classification (NCBI taxonomy): domain Eukaryota; kingdom Metazoa; phylum Chordata; class Lepidosauria; order Sphenodontia; family Sphenodontidae; genus Sphenodon; species Sphenodon punctatus. Next base: position 1,278,484 of record QEPC01003796.1, on the reverse strand, counting down.
CAACCTCTCAAAGGTAGTGGTCATAACACTTGCGGAAGGGGTGGTGGTAACTGGCACAGTAGAGTGTGTGGATGTGGTGGACGGGGCCTGAGCTGGCGCGCTAGGATGTGTGTCGGCAAGGGGAAAGGGTGGGGAAGCAGGCATATGCATGAGGGAAAGCGCCTGCGCTAGGGAGAGCTGCACACTAGGAGCAGCAGTGGTGGAGGTAGCCAGCGGACGGCCCACTGCACTAGCAGAGGAAAAAGGAGCCCCCTTCTTCTTACTGCTAGTCAGCACCAGGGAGGAGGAAGCACCTTCCCCCCCCATCCCAGCCTCTTTGGGGCCTTCAAGGCATATCCAGAGCCCGTAATCTTGGGCGTGCTTGAGGGTGGTGTGTGCGAGGTTGAGGCCACAGGTGGCCCCACCTCTGGTGTCTCTGTGCTGGACTGAGTCGACTGCCTAGGAAGAGGCTGGCCTCTTCCAGCACTCCCACTCATGGTCTGTTTCTTCTTTCCACATCCGCTCATAACTGAGTTGTGAAAAAGAAGAAAGGACCACCGGCAACAGAGGATGGGGTGTGGTGCTGTGTGTGTGTGTGTGTGGTGTCTGTCTGTGTGGGGTGGTAACTGTGTGTGTGTGTGTGTGTGTG
>QEPC01003796.1:1236976-1249626 GCA_003113815.1 Sphenodon punctatus | reverse complement strand
AGCGGAACCATTCAAGAACAGTCTCGTCCAGACCCCCCAGGTCACGCAGCCGCCTCAATAGCAGCCCATGGTCCACGGTATCAAAAGCGGCCGAGAGATCTAGCAGGATGAGAAATGTTGAACATCCTGCATCCATCTCCCGGCGGAGGTCATCTATCAAGGCCACCAATGCCGTCTCGGTGCCATAGCCGGGGCGGAACCCAGATTGAAAAGAGTCCAGGAAACCGATGCTGGGGGAAAGTTGTGGAGGCTCCGCATCATGGATCTGGCCCCTCATGTGCATGATCCCTCTTCCCATCCCCTGAGCCCAGTCAGTGTCTGAGGGTAGGGACTGGATCCACTGGCCAGATCCAGGAATTGGAAAAGGATCAAATAAAAAAGAGCATCACACTGGATTTTATGTATTTATTTATTTACATTATTTTTACCCCATCTCTCCTGCTCGTGCAGTGCGAGGTGGCTTACAAACCTATTAAAATATCACTAAAAACATAAAAGGTAACATAAAAGGTCCATAAAACAGATCAAAAAGGGGGGATAGATAACTTAAAATACAAAAACCTCAACCTCCCTAACCCCCTTCATCCAGCTCCCTCACCATAAGCTTGACAGAAGAGCCAGGTCTTGCACCGATGTGAAAATGAGGCGAGGTCTGGGGCCTCCACTGGAAGGGAATTCCACAGCCTAGGTGCAGCGACCGACAATGCCCTCGCCATCATAGCCCCCCAGACCACCCAGGGGACATCAAGAAAGGCACTCCCGGAAGACTGCAGGGGTCGATCCAGGATTTGGCTGATGGTTCTGCGCTAGGGCTGAAGCAAGCAGCTTCAGGGCAGCAGATTGTGTACATGGAAAAGGGCTGCCCTCTAACCAAATATATATATATATATATATATATATATATATATATATATATACACATACACATACACACACACACACACACACACACACACACACACACACACACACACACACACGCTCTCGAGAATTCAGTCAGGCCTCAAGAGGTCCTCATTTTGTCTGGAGACGAACTGAGAACCGGGATTTCACCAAGAATTCTTGTTTTTTGAGAAATCTAGTTTCAGTCCTATTCCACACCACTGATATAATGGACAAGTTCCAATGAACAGCGTTCTATTGAAGTAACGCTTGTGATTTAATTAAGGGGGCTGTAAGTGGTCTTACAGTCTTGAATGGACAGTGGGAGGATGACAAAGGGGAGGAGCACATAGGGTGAGACAGGAAGACATTTATGAAGGTGAGAAGTTGCAGGTGCACTGTAGCAGGGAGGGAGTGCTTCTAGGTGCACTCCCTAGAAGGGAGCCTGGCCCTTTAAGAAGGTTAGCACCAGCCAGGATAACACCAGCAGCAGGGCAAGCACTGGTGCTGTGGTGGCACAGGATAGTGCTCTCATAGGTCATAGCCGAGCTCTCTCTCATGGCTGGGCTAACAGCAGGGCTAATTGGGGCCAGCTGAGCTGGGTGTGGTGGGGCCAGTCAAGAGTTCAAGAGCCTGAGCTGACTTAGCTGAGTCAAAGGAAGATTTAGCAGAAGACAGGAGGGTGGAATCTCAGTCTCTGTCAGGACTGGGTCTTGAACCCCCAGCCGTGGAGGATCTGGAGGGCTTCCTCAAGGGCTAGTGCCGTTTTCGGCAGTGCTAATGGCGAGGTCCGGACTCCTGTGTCTTCTTTTGTGGCTCTGCCCCCTGTGTTGCCACACCCTTCCCCAGCTGTGTCCAATCTCCTTGGCCTTGGCTTCCTGATTGGCCACAGGGTAGCATATCATCTGCGCCGTGTGGCCACAGGAAGCTGTGGGAGCAACGGCTCTTACCTTCCTGTGCACAAGGCAGTGCGAGCTGTCGCGTGAACCCTGCCTTTCTCTCCCTTTGCCTGTTGGGCCCTTCCCTCTCTCCCCATCCCTGAGGGCTGTTCGTCCCCTGCGGGGTGTGTGAGTTCATGGGTCTTTGCCCTTCCTTTCCTTATTGTATGCCCCATCAGTGTAGTCTTTGTGTGTAACCCTTAATAGTTATCCTGGTATTGTTATGTCCTGGTATTGTTATGTCCGGTCTCTCCTGTTATCTGTCCTGGTGATGTTGGGGGTTCCCCCTGTAGCCCGGCTTTGATCCCAGTCCCCCCCGAGCCTGTGTTCCCCTGTGGCTCTGCTCAGTTCCCTTCCCCCAAGCATGTGTCCCCTTGGTGCCCGGCTTTGATCCCAGTCCCCCCAAGCCTGTGTTCCCCTGCAGCTCTGCTTGGTTCCCTTCCCCCAAGCTTGTGTCCCCCTGTAGCCCGGCCCTGATCTCATTCCCTTAACACTTGTGTTCCCTCCTCTCCTCGCTATCTCCCTGTGCTGTCCCTCCCCTGCATCCCCCATTGTTACTCTTCACACTCCACTGCCCCCTTCCACCTTGGGAATCCTGATCCGTTTCTTATTCCTATAACCTCAATGATGAGTCACGCGCTCTGAGGCTGGGTTTTCCGGCTGTAGGAACGAGAGCAGTCTCGAACACCCAAGAGACCAGCTGAGAGGTTTTCCTTTCCTGGTGTTTTCCCCCCTGTGTGGGTCCCCTGGGCTAGGCCTATAGTTGCCCTCGGGGTATTGGTTCCTGCACCCCTACCCCCTGACAGTCTCCCAAGGGCCTCTAAGCTGAATCCAGGAGGGACTTTGTCTAGTGGCCAGCAGAGGGGAAGGCTCGGAGTCCAGTATGGAGCGAGAAACAGGGGCTTAGGGGGAATCTCTGCTTGAGGACTAGGTAGCCTAGGAGTGGGACTAGGTAGCCTGTAGAGAGAAGAAGAAACAGCAAGGCCAGACTGCAGGTCCCTAGTGTGATGCACTAGGGCTATGACTCTAGGTGGGACAGGACGGCCTAGTTGGTCCACTAGGGAAGCCAGGGCTATAGTGTTGTTTATTTTTTTACATTGTTGTATTTTTATATTGTGATTATTGTTTCTAACTTTGTAAGCCATATAGGAGTCCCCTCATGTGCTGGAGTATGATCCCTTGCACCCTAACTTTGGGTCAAATTGGGAACTCCTTGAGTGTCCGACTACTTTCTCAATTGCTGAGTTTTGTGGTTTCCGTTTCTATCACCGCTATCCATTTTGTGCCATTTTACCCATTTACCATTTTTCTGTCCGTTTAAATTCATCTATTGATTGTCCCATGTTGGAAAGACACGAAAATGGAAACACAGATATTTGGCATGGGTCAGTAAAATGTAAAGTTGGTGGCTTGGTAATGATAATACTTGGTATTTTATGCATTTGGGTCCCCGTCTTGTTCTTCAGGTATGTGATAGGTTACGGAAAAGGTTGGATATTTCCTAGGAGTACAAAACCTGCTGCCCATTTCAGCTCTAGCTTCAATCCTACCAGGTAGTTACAAGTCCAGCAGCCATGATGGTACGGCAGTCCTGTTCCATCAGTAACGCACAGGAATAACATTTCCAGGGTGAAATGGGAGGCATCACCTCAGGGACATCTCACAGGTCAATGACTGCAAGTCGTGACTGTTTAGTGGCCTGTGTGAAATGATTAAATGGTCATGGTCCCGTCGCTTGCAGATGGGTGATCGTATCATAAGAACTGTCAATGCAAGTTACCGCCAGTTGACCTCCCTCCTGAGACTGCCAACAAGGATGTCAGAAACTGAGCAAGTGCTGTGCCTGATCTATCCTTTACCCATTAGAAGGGTTTCTTATTAAACAAGTTGAGGAACCATAAAGCATTGTGGGGGAAGCTGATGCAGCCCATGTTGTTCTTGTCCAGTTGATAAAGTGAAAGTGGCTGAATTAACTGTGAAGCCAGAGAGAAACACAAATCCTGGAGACTGAATTCATTTCTGTGTCTTCAGCCTGATTTATTTTCTCTTCCAGTGTTGTGGCACCTAGCATGTTTCCAGAAAATGAGATGGATGCTGTGCCCTCCTGGACAGCATGTAATGTGGGCTCATTTTGACACCTCCATTAGCTCTGGGCAGGCGATAAAACTCAAAAGAAAATGGCCCCATATATCTTAGACAATCTGGTTCTTCCTCCGGGGAAAGTCCTTGAAAGAACTGAACACTGAGTTCTATGTAGACTTCCTACTGAAAAATATTGCTAGCAGGTACTGCAACGTGCAAGACTATTTAATCCTTTCAGCTTTGTCTTTCTAGCTTTTGTAGTAGCGTTCCTCCCTCCCCTCCACTCTGGTTTTAGAGGAGTAACTGTAATATTTGGTTATGTGATAAGGCAGTAATCCCATTATGGTAATGCGTTAACTTTTGCAGTATTGTCTGGCAGTGGTCTGGTTTGGTGGTTAAACCATTGTGTCAATCAGTTTGTTACCAAATAATTTATTATTTATTTTTATTTATTTTTCAAATTTATATCCCGCCCCCTCCTGCAATGCAGCTCGGGGCGGCTGACAACAACAATAAAAACAATTAAAACAGTTAAAATATAAATATAAAATACCTCAAAAAACAGGGCTAGAAAACAGTAATAAATAGATAAATGGGCAGGGGATTAAAAATCCCCCCCCCTCCCTCCCAAAGGCCTGGGCAAACAGCCAGGTCTTACAGTTCCGCCGAAATGTCAAAAGGCTTGGGGCCAGGCGAGCTTCCTCCGGAAGGGAGTTCCACAGCCGCGGCCCTACCACCGAGAATGCTCGCTCCATCGTGGCCCCCCGCTTAACACGGGGGACCTCCAGGAGGGCACCCCCGGCAGACCGCAGGAGCCGTTCCGGGGCGCGAAGGGCGAGGCGGTCCCTAAGGTAAGAGGGGCCAAGGCCGTATAGGGCTTTATAGATCATCACTAGGACCTTGAACTTGGCCCGGCACACTATCGGCAGCCAGTGCAGCGCTCGGAGCACCGGTGTAATGTGCTCCCGGCGACCCGTCCCCGTAAGAAGACGAGCCGCCGCATTCTGCACCAGCTGCAGCCTCCGGGCCAAGAACAAGGGAAGCCCCACGTAGAGCGCGTTGCAGTAGTCGAGCCGCGAGGTGACGAAGGCATGGATGAGGGAGGCCAGGTCCGGGCCAGAGACATACGGACGCAGCCTACGTACCAGATAAAGCTGGCGGAAGGCAGCCTTAGCGACTGCCTCCACCTGCCGCTCCAGCCGCAGGTCTGCGTCCAATATGACCCCCAGACTCCGGACCTGCTGAGCTACAGGGGGGCAAACCCCCCCAACCAGGGGGGCCACCACCCCCTTCGCCCTCCCCACCACCATCACCTCCGTCTTATCTGGGTTGAGCTTCAGTCTGCTCCGCCGCATCCAATCCGCCACGGCCTCCAAACATTGGGATAGCACCGAGACAGCAGGGTCTGGGTCAGTAGAAAAAGAGAGGTACAGCTGAGTATCGTCAGCATATTGGTGACATCGCACCCCGAACCCTCTCACCACCAAACTAGCTGGGATACCAGATATTAACCACAGACATACCCTCTCAACCCCTGGACTCTGAAATAAGGGACAATGACTCTCAAAATGTGAGACAATGCAGGACATAATTTGACAAAATTGTGCATATATATGCAGATTCGGAGTAGTCTATGAGGCTGGGCTAAAAACACACTTGGAGTTTTCTTTTAAATTCCCAAGACTGACAATTTTATCCCAGGTGTTGGAAACCCCTCTTCTTTTCCCTGAAAGGAGAAGAGTCATGAATGAGTTGGAGAGAACAAACGAATACCGTCTCTCTCCCATGGGAGTAGCTACTCTGAACAAGCCTGGACCAAACTATTTGGCTAGTCTAGCTCTTAAGTCTGGAGAATTCAACTCACTGTACTACTGATGACTTGCAAATTACTCTCCCTTTCGCCTCCCTTTCTAATCTGGGACTTAATTTCCAGCCAAACCACAGCTTTCTTGGGTGATGAACTTAGTCTGCTTTTTGCCTCGGTTCCCCATCTTGCAAAATAGGGTTTACGTTTCATCTACCTCTGAGCAGGGTGGAGAAGATAACACTGGGGGCCGTAGATGCTACAGTGGCAAGGGCTGTAAATTTAAGTGCCTAAAAATGGGATGGAGAACCTATTTTATCCCGAGGTCCACTTTGCAAATTAGTACATGCTCCATTGGATGGAAAGAAGATGGGGGCTTGGGTATGCTCAGGATATGGGAAGGAAGGGAGGAGTCAGATCATGCCATGGATCTATCCCCTAGCCTTGAGTTCATGTCCTCACCTCTTGCTCCCTTCCCTTGACTTCAGTCCTTCAGTGCTTGAGAGTAAGAATTGGATCCAGGAGCCAGAGGCAGAACTTAGTAGGGGTGGGACATAGGAGAGAATACTGGATACTGGATTTATTGGTATTGGATCTCCCCGGTATCGGATTTACCGGTATCGGCATACCGGTTTTTTTAACATTGGCCGCTTTACTGGTTTTTTTACATTGTGGCCATTTACTTCAATGGCCACAATGTAAAAAAAATGTTAAAGCGGCCAATGTTAAAAAACCGGTATGCTGATACCGGTGATTATCGGATTAATCTGATATACCTGATTATCGGGTGTATTGGATTAATCCGATACTGATATTCCCACCCCTTGAAACTAGAAAGGGGCCACAGAAAACCAAACCAAAACACTGGACGTGACCCAATGCCCTGTGGATCACCCATGCATGAATGTGTGTGGTTTACGCAGGGTGCAATGTGCCCGCAATACAGATCCTTTTGGTTTGCGTGCATGCGCACGGTCCGCAGAGCATTGGATCAAGCCCACTGAGAGTCAGATTTGTTGGATCACAGGCTGCAAGTTCCCCACCCCTGACCCAGATGAATAGATTGGCTTATGACCAAATCCAAGGATACTGCTTCCATGTTACAGGTGGGACAGGACAAGGGGGAAATGCAGGTGGGGATTAATCTGCTCTAGAAAGTAGCTCTGCTCTGTTGAATGTCCATGGGATTGTAAACAACCCCAATTTTCCAAAGTGCCCTGGGAATCATTCAAAGCCAGTAGCCAGTTCAAATATCCCCAATGCTGCCTGTACTTAATTCTTGGAAATGGGGAAAGATTTATTTGAGTTTCAGTAGCAGCTCCTGGAGAGCCACTCTCTTAAAAGAATTGCTATAAGGATCTGTGCATGACCCTCTTGCTGAGTGATGAAATTCCATGTGGCGGATATGCTCTGAATTCCAACTAGAGGAAAGAGGTGGTTTAACGTAGAGGCAATGTTTTGTAGAGGAGCGGATCATCCTAATCCCCCATTTTCAGACCTGGTGGTGCATTAGCTTTGAGACACCAGTATATTTCAGACACCAGCAACCTCACAACCATTATGAATGTATCCTCGTCTCTCCCTCTGTTGCCCCCACCCTTCCCCTCCCTCATCTCTTTTAGATTGTGAGCCCTCTGGGGCTTAGATAGCGCCACCAATGGACTTGGCATTTTACAGCTGTTTATTTATTTTATATTATTTAAATAAACGTATAACCCACCACTCCTGCCAAAGCAGCTCGGGGCAGCTAACCGTTCATAAAATACAATTAAAAATAACAATAGATAAGATTGGAGGCTGTCAAAAAACAAACAAACCCCCAAACCACTGTAACCCAGTCCCCCCCCCCCCCCCATCACCCATCTCTCTCACCTGCCGGAATAACCAGGTCTTGCATTGCCGTTGAAAGGAGGAGTGGTCTGGGGCCACCGTAGACAGATACGTTCAGTAGTTGTAAAGCACCAAGTACATTGATGGCAGTACATAAATACTTCTAATTAACAATGTATTTCTCTGCTGGATTTAGGGAATATTTAGAACTTGTTTGAAAAAGTTTGAATTCAATGCTTGGCTTCAGAAACACATTATTCTTTTATCTGTCTCTTCCTCTCTCACGTCTGTTCTTTTTCAAAGCAGTCCGAACCACCCTATGTGGGCTTCATTGTTCTGAATCCTGCATAAATCTATCCTGCCATTTCTTGTTAATATTAATAACCACCCCCAGATAAAACTCACCAGTCTAAATTATCTCTAAACAAGAATGGTACATTGGGTAATTGATGTAAAAGAAAAGATCTTCAGAAGCGCTGATCAAGTTTCACTGCTTTAGATTACTTTGGTGTTTGGCCTGGTTCATGTTCAAAGAGGATAATCCAAGATGTCATTCACACATTCCAAGAGCATGCAGTGCACATAGACGCCCAATGCAGACTGCGAATGCTTTATGCGCACGGAACATAACATACACCATGAGCATGGCATTCATGCGGTGCATGCACTTCCTGCACTTGGTAACCGCACTCACTTTGGATTGGCTGCCCACGGACCCATCCTTGGGATTCACTGCCAACTAGAACAGAAATGGATATACCTCTTGAATTTGTGGTACCCGATTCAACTGAAAAATTTGCAGAACTCTTTGGGACCCAAAATGATGCCCAATCGCATACCCCAAATACTGACATACCAAAGTAAAAATATAGTTTTTGTTCTGATATTTTTTACTTCCAGCCCTGGATTTTGGAACTTGTGGGGGGTGATTTGGGAGGGTTTTGTGTAATTTTTTTCGAGTACTTGAAAACTGAAGAACTGAAATTTTGTTTTTTCAAGTACAGGGAACAGTATTCAGGGACCGATACAGATACCAGAAAATGCGGATATTACCCATAGGTAACAAATCGGGTACCTGTCTCAACCCTACTGCCTAGGGGTGGTCCACCGGGGGGAATTTCATCCCCCCTCCCCTCCTGTTTAGTTTCTGGTGGGAATCTGGATTGAATTCCAGATTCCGATTTATGGTTTCAGTTTTTTCCTGTTGAACTCAGTGGGTATTTTCAGACATTATGAGATCACAGTCAACCACACTGAACCACGGTCAATCCCGCAGCGGGGCCAAAGCGCCCTGAACGTCTGTTTCACGGGTGCCAGATGTTCACCAGTCAATCACCACCAGGGGTCACAAATAACCATGCTTCCGGAGCACTGGCCCGGACGATCTCTGAAAGCGTGCTCAAAGCGATTCCCACCGGGAAACAAAAAAAAGTAATGACTGAACGGCAACCGCTGGCTGGAATCAAGCAACATGATTCCCAGCCGGGGACAAAGCACGCAGCGTCGCTGCCAGGCAACCAGCAACAACACAGGCTGGGGAGGGAGATGTAAAGGGTACACAGCAGCAGGGGGACGTGGCGGGATGGAACGAGGCAGAAGGGAGAGGAGAGCGGAGGGCGAGAGAGCAAGGCAGGAGGAGGTGCAGGCGGAGGAGGCGGTGGTCGTGCTGCACGTGGAGGCGGTGGAGGGACAGCAGCAGCAGCTGGGGCGAGCTGCCCCAGTGCCATCTGGGTGCTTTTGATCACGGCCCAAGATCGGCATAACGTCTGTTGCGCTGTCCCGGTCCGTGGTCTGCTGGTCCGATTCCCTGCCGTGGTCCCGCTCCCATCACGTCTGTTTGGGGCCTCTCTTGCCCACGGGGGGTGGTTAGTCGGTTCGCCACCGCTGGGAATTCCCTGTGGTGAATCAGGTGCCTGTAACGTCTGAAATCACCCAATGGGGAATTTTCCCCATTGAAGTAAATGATAAACTCACCCCCCGACCCAATTCCTCGCAACAGTGGTTTCGACCTCCCCCATTCCCCTGGGTCCTGGTGTAATACTTACTTACCAGCCTTGTGACATAGAAACTTACTGGCTTTTCCACTGTTTTGTTGCCATTTTCTGATATTTTCCACACATTGAACAAGCTGTGAGCCAGTTCCAAGCCTCATGTGTCCCCCATGTGCACCCCTGGCAGCTGTGGAGATGTATGGAGATGAAAACCTTCTGGGTAAGCACCAGAAAAGTGCTGGAAATTGCAAACTGCTGTAAAACTGTCATAAAATTTCTGGAAAGCGACAAAAAGGCCCCAGAAATGACAAAATCCCAGAAAGTGGTGAAAATGCCAAAAAACAAACAAACCAGAAAGTGACGAGAAGATCCTGGAAATTGACAAAAGTGATGAAAGTGATTATAAAGTCCTGAAAAGTGATGTGAAAAAATGGTTGGAACGCGGAATCACTGGAAATGGATGAAATACTGACAGCAAGTACATATTTGCACTGTCAACATGGCGGACAACTCACAAGTACTCCTGAATGGTCAGTATTTCCCTTCAGAGCGAGAACCTTTGCTCTCATTTCAGCCCTACTTGACAGGACTCATCTGCACTGGAAGGAAGGGTGTGTTTTTTCCATCAAGAGAGAGACACAAAATAATTTAGGAAATATTTTTATTGAACCAGCTTCCATGGCTGAGAAAGTATGCAAGCTTTTGAGCAACAAAAAGTCAATTCTCAGGCACCTCTATTTCCAAAATCCCAGGATTTCTCCTGCCACAGTTTGTTAGTACAGCCAGGAACCCTCAGCAAAGACAAGTCCATTAAGTTGTCTTTGCAAAGTTGTCTAAGCAAAGACAACTCCAGAGGCTGATGAAGTACTGATGAACAGTTTCCAGTTGGTCAGTATTTCGTTGTGGAAGGGGAGCAGTTGCTCTAGTCTCAGTCCTAGTTTGATCCACTAACACCAAAAAGGATTTTGCTGAAATTTAAACCTGAAAAGTGTACCGAGCTGGATGAAAAATGCAGGGGAACAACATGGGGTCAGATTCAGTAGTGGGTGGAAGCTAGAGTCCCTTATGACGTATATTATGGCAAATTTGCAAAATTGATTTTTGTTATGAAATAAGCAAAATATGATGCATTTCATGAAATAAGCAAAATATTATGCATTTCATGAAATAGGCAAAGCTATTGTCAAGTTCATTAAACAAGTTAATCCTCCCTCTAATTCATGAGTTAGGTCCTGCTTGTTCGTGAATTAGGCTGAGAATTTGCTGATTTTATGCATTAGGCAGTGGTGTTGCCTATGTAACTATTAGGTGTTGTGAAATTGGCCAATTTAGGGTAACACATATATCAAGATTAAGGGCCCATGGAAAGACTCCCAGGGGAAAGTTACCAGTGACATAATAATCAAGTAAGAGGATCTGCATGTTTGTCCCTGAAAGCGAGCGGTTGAAAATCTCTTATCCTGTACAGCCATGTGTATTAAACAAGTGTGATAAATGTTTATCCCCACTGCTCTGTGCCACCTTTCACCCTCACTTTCATCCTTTCCACATAGCCTGAAGGCTACTAGCTTCAAAATAAGAGTTACTTTCGATTTCAGCCTTAGTGCAGAACACAGCACAATAAATACTTGACTTCTAGGGTGTTTGGATTCCAGTTATTGTTGTGGAAGCTCATTTCAAACACTTTCTGGATGGCACCAGACAAAACCCTGTTTATGGTCTGAGAGCTCAGAGCCCAGGGAGAAGCTGACATCAGCAAGGAGATTTACATAGCACTTTCAGTGTTCAAAGTGCTTTACAGTCGTTATCTAGTTCACCCTCTCAGCAACCCCATGAGGAAGATTTTTATTTTCCTCATTTTACTATGGGGAAACTGAGGTTGAGAGAGAGAGTTGTCCAAGTCTACCCAGTTCTTTTATGCAAAGCTGGGATTTGAACCCTGGTCTTCCAGGGCCAGGTCTACCACCTTATTGACTAGGCTTCAGTTCTGAGGGTTGTAGGATTTTTATGTGTATAATAACATGGAGGCAAGCAGCGAACTAAGTTTGGGACTAATCCTGCATAGACTTTCAGGCAGAGAGGGCCATCCTGTTGTGACTCTTTTGCACAGGTTCCAGCTTTTGTGAATGTCCAGGGGACGGGAATTCCAGAGCTATGGAGCAGCCAGTGAGAATGGTTCTCTTCATGTCCTTGCAGTATGGACATGGTGCAACAACAAAACTTGTAAGGTGGCATCCTTTTAACTATTGTGATTGAAGATAGGGGAGGCAGAGTCTCCTGCTCAAGCGCAGCTATTTTAGTCAGTTATTTGGAAAGCTAGCTGAAAATGAAATAAGCCGATATTTTTTGCTTATGTCATGAATTGAGCACTTTCTCTTTGCTGTATAAAAATTGCTATTAATTTGTGCTCTTCAATTGAGTGCTACAAAAGCAGAAGGCTCTTGTGTAGGCTACAGCAAAGAGGCTGGGGGAGGGGAATGATATTGGGTTTGATCCCACCCCCCCGTGCGCAGCACAAACCACGTGCATGAATCTTACATGCGAGCCACGTACGGATTGCACACCTATCCGTGTAGGTAGGACTATGACTCATGCGCTAGCCACACGCAAGTCACGTGCAAGCCCCGCACGCATAAGCCACGCACGCAGGGGTTTGGGATCGAGCCCGGTGACTATTGTGATGGGACTATGGCTAATCTCTGCTACCTAGCTAGTACACGTTGTGACCACGAACACCACAAATTGACTTGAAAGCTAGGGGACAAGAATACCTTGTGTTGGCTGTTGATGGAGACAGGACCTTGGGATAGATAGACCATTGGTTTGACCTAGGCCATTTTTGCGTGGATGGAGGTGGGTTGGGTGTTTTGCTACGGTGGGTGGAGGTGGATGTGTGTCCATGAAAATGGACACACACACACACCCAGGGGCAGATTGGCCATTGAACCCTCCGGGACGATTCCCGGTGGGCTGGTCCGGTCCAGAGGGCTGGTCCCGCTGTCTTTTTAAAAAAAAAATAATTGTTGGTCCCAACCCCTGTCGGGTCAGGCTGGGCAGAGGGGCGGGGAGGCCTCACCTGCCTCTCCCTCCTAGGAGCACAGCAGCAGCAGCAGCAGCAGCAGC
>QEPC01003796.1:1204731-1218076 GCA_003113815.1 Sphenodon punctatus | reverse complement strand
TTTGACCACGCTTCCCGGGACCTTCCCCCGGCTAGCCCGGGAAGCGTGGTTGAAACCGACCCCATGTGGGTATTGAGCGTGATGAACATCTGGCGCGCGCCGTTCAGACGTTCAGGGCCCTTTGGCCCCACGGGGGGGTTGAGCGTGGTTCAGTGTGGTTCAGCGTGATCTCGTAACGTCTGAAATCATCCTATGAAAAGCAGAAAGTTAATTACAGAAGGTCACTGAATGGGGTGGTTGCTCGACAGCTTTAGGGGCATCTTGATGTGAATGGATTCCTGGATCCATGTCAATCTGGCTTCTGTCCTGGCTATAGCACTGAGACTGCGCTTGTGGTCCTGGTCGATGATCTTTGCTGAGAGATCGACAGGGGAAATCGTACCCTGCTGATCCTTTTAGAACTTTTGGCAGCCTTTGATAAGGTTGATCATAAGGTGTTGATGACATGACTGCAGACCCTGACAGGGGTCTGTGGGATGGCTCTTGAGTGATTCTGCTCATTCCTGTCAGGGAGGTTCCAGTATAAAACTGAGAATACCATAATGCCACTATATAAATCTATGATGCAACCACACTTCAAATATTGTGTGCAGTTCTGGTCATCCCATCTCAAAAAAGATATAGTAGAAATGGTACAGAGAAGGGTGACAAAAATGATAAGGAGCTTTCAACATAAGAACATAAGAAGTGCCATATTGAGTCAGACCAATGGTCCATCAAGCCCAGCATCCTGTCCTCTAACAGAGGCCAATCCCGATCGCATGGGAGAGAAGACCCAACAGTCACAATGGGCAATCCATTCCCCGTTGTTCACTCCCGACAGTAAGAAGTTCATCCCGTAAGCTACTTGGTTAATAGCCATTAATGGACATATTCTCTAAGAACGTATCCAGTCCTTTTTAAAACCCAGCTATACTATTGGCCTTGACACTGTCCTTTGGCAACAAATTCCATAAGTTAATTATACGTTGAGTGAAAAAGTACTTCCTTTTATTTGTTTTAAATCTGGCGGCAGCTAGTTTCGTGGAGCGTTCTCTAGTTCTAGTACTGTTTGAGAGAGTAAATAACCATTCCCCATATATTCGTTCCACACCACACAAGATTTTATAAACCTCTATCATGTCCCCTCTCAGCCTTCTCTTCTCTAAGCTGAAGAGACCCAGCTTGTCAAGCCTCTATATGTACGGAAGCCATTCCATACCCTTTATCATTTTCATTGCCCTTCCCTGTACCTTTTCTAGTTCCACTATGTCTTTTTTGATATGGGGTGACCAGAACTGCACACAATATTCCAGGTGCGGTCGGCTCCCCTATGAAGAGAAACGGGATAGGTATGGGCTCTTTAGCTTGGAGAAGAGATGACTAAGAAGGGGATATGATAGAAGTTTATAAGATCATGAGTGGCGTGGAACACATTAATAGGGAAAGGTTATTTATATTTACCCTCTCAAATAGCACTAGGACTAGGTGACACTCCATGAAACTAATGGGTAGCAGATTTAAAACAAATAAAGGAAAGCATTTTTTCACTCTACGCGCAATTAAGTTGTGGAATTCATTGCCAGAAGGTGTGCAGGCCAGTACTATAACTGGGTTTAAGAAAGGATTGGACAAGTTTCTGGAGGATAGGTCCATTAGCAGCTATTAGACAGGTAGGTTTGAGGAATGTAAACTCTTACTGTTGGGAGCTGGGAGTGAACAACAGGGAATGGATTGCTCCATAGTGACCTTTTGGGTACTTCTCCAAGTGACCAAGAATGGCCACTGTTGGAGACAGGTACTGGGCTTGATGGACCATTGGTATGACCCAGTATGGCACTTCTTATGTTCTTAACACCCTTAGTCTCTTTTTGTTCCATCCCCTCTTATGGATTTTGGGTAGTGAAGAAACGTTATGTAGCTGTGGTAACCAAGTCTGTTTCCAAATCACTTTTCATTCCAAGTGGAACCAAGGGTGCTTCAATAATCTGAATTGTGCTACTCATCCTTTTAGCCACAGGGCATGTATTGTTTCCAAACCAAGAAAAATAATCTCAGCCTTTAAAACTTAATTACTTTAGGTTCATATGTATGATTGAGCACTTGAATAACAGCCACCGGCTTGATGAGCTGTTTTGGCCCAATCCATTATAATGCCATAAGTGGGTTGTTCATAAACAATTCTGCATCTAATTCTTAAGAATTTTTTTCTGGGGAAGATGATGTTTTTGTGGTGCAAAGTTGCAAACTGCTACGCTACAGCCATTGGTTAATCGCCACTCCATGTACAGTGTGCTAATTGCCTTGAAAAATAATTTCATGCTTTATTTCAGAAGAAATGAGGAATTAGCTGCATATCACATTTAAGGAAGAAAGGGCATGGGAGGGATGGAATAAGTAGAATCATAGAACCGTAATTGGTCATTCGGGTCAGATAGCTTCATCCCTTACATGATTTTGTTGGCATCAGTCGAAATGGATTTCACTAGTGATAGGAATATGGAAAGGACCTTAATTACAGCTGAAAAGGGTAGCTGATTTGCTGCCTGAGGGTAATACCTGTGTAACCCCCTTTTAAAAGTGATGCTCACTATACAGGGACAGGAGTCCTAGGAGTCCCAGCTGTGTTGGGGAATTCGATGGGAGGCTCCTGACTGCTACTGCAGTGCTTAATAATTAATTATAATATACCCAGGCAGTGCCTCCACCTCTATTAGCCCTATAAATAGAGATTTCTGCGATTAGGGAAACGTTTCAGACTTTCTGTCAGATAAAACCATCTGTTTAATCTATTACAGGTTTAAAACTAGAATGAAAATAACAACAGAAGACCAACACCTCCCAACCCTCAGTTTCAAACCAGAGTCCCTGCAGCTGGCTTGGTAGGTGCACTGGAAGTTCGCAGGGTCCAGGAACATGGAGTTCATTGGCTTCCACTCTCCAGAAAGACCTCTGAGGCCTGTCCAGAGTGTCCCACTGGAAGCTCTGCTGGCTCCCTGGCCTTTTTTGATGAGACTTCCCTCAGCTTTAGCCCCAGGCCCGGCTATGTGTCCACCTGGGCTATTGATATGTCTCATGGGTGGGTCAGTGAAACAGCCTTCCACAGTAATTTATTCACTCAGGCTCTGGGTTCCAAATATCGGCCTGAGAGCAACCTCCCTCCCGAAGCTCAAACAGAAACTGCCTTCTCCATCCTCTTCCCCCGTAAGCTCCCAGCAGCCCCTCCCTCTCTCGCTATGACAGTTGGCTGTTTAACTGCCGCAAAATCTTAAGCCCTCTCCTCTACTGAACACGCTCCAACCCCCAGATCAAAGCCTGATAGGATGTTATTTAAAGGCACGTTACATTTTAGGGGCCTACACCTGCATTTTCAAGTACAGTGTTGGGGTACTTGACAGGTTACTTGATTACCGATCGGGTACCCGACTACCCAAAATATTGGAAATTTCTGGTACTGATTTTCCGAACTTCCAATTACCGATCGGTAAATTGACACAGACAACTGAAAAATCAGGACCGAAAGTCGACATTCCAGAACCAGAAGTTGGCATTCCAGGACATTGGATACTGAAATCAGATTGAAATTGGGCACCGATGAGTACCTGATATTTTTGAGTCAATTCGGGTGCCAGAAATTTGTCGTCGATATCCATTTTTGTGTGTACTAATTTCAGTTCTTACCTTGACACCTTCTGTGATTCATTAGTGCTGCGCTAGGGATTAATTGATGAAAACTGGTGTTTTTAAAACTACAGTATATCCTCCTAAAGCAGGGCTGAGGAGCCCCTTTCCAGTTCCTGGATCTGGCCCTTGGATCTGGTTCCTACCTACACTCAAGCACAGAAAGAATGAGCTCAGGGTAAGGAAGCTGAGATGAGGTCATGCATTGAAGGAATAGGGGACAGTTCTATGAGCTGAACTAAGGCTGAAACTTGTCCTTGCTGCTTTCGAGTTGCTCGGTGAGAAACTTGTTTCTTGGCTCGTTCTGCGAAACGAGAATGAGACGGCAAATGCTTCTTGTTACCTTCTCGCAGAGAACTTCAAGGCCTTTGTAACTGACAAGAACTGGCCTGTAAGTGTTGGGGACTGGCTCCCTCAGTGCACCTTGGCTGGGGCTTGTCAGTTACAAAGGCGCTTTGCAAAACCCTGCATGGGGGAAGAGAGCAGGGATCCATTCTCTTTGCAAGGGACCATTCTGGCTAGAAAAGTAGCCCTTTGCAAAGCCAGCTTCCCAGGTCTCCCAGTCCTGCCGTCAGAGAATCCCCTCGGGAAGTGCCCAGCCAAGCCCCTTTGCAAAGTGCTGGGGGGGGGGGGGGGGGGGGGGGTGGACAACAAATGGATCCTCTCTGGTACCCCACTATCCCTGTTAGGGCAGCCCCTCGGGAAGCTGGCTTTGCAAAGGGCTACTCTTCTAGCTAGGGTGTCCCCTTGCAAAGTCCCCTTGCAAAGCCTGGTCAATTTCAGCCTGAAACGCAAACTGACCAAGCAGCCGCTTGAGAGCTTTGCAAGCGGCTGTATTGGCCAAGAGAG
The DNA here is from genome assembly GCA_003113815.1 of Sphenodon punctatus. Taxonomy (NCBI): domain Eukaryota; kingdom Metazoa; phylum Chordata; class Lepidosauria; order Sphenodontia; family Sphenodontidae; genus Sphenodon; species Sphenodon punctatus. The sequence continues at coordinate 1,213,567 of QEPC01003796.1, read as the reverse complement.
CTGTCTCCCCTGGGGTCCCAACTCTCCAGGTCAGGACAGCCCCTTCAAAGCTGGGTCAGTGCGCTTCCCCCCTTGCCAAGAACTCGAACCAGGTGTTGTGATCCAGTGAGATCTCAAGCCTGGTTCTTGTGAGATTTCTTGCAAGAATAATTCAAATTCTTGTTTCACCCCTTGAGTTCACCACTTAAGCACATACTTCTGTGTCATCCTTAGAGCTTGCATTAATTTTCAAAGTGGCTCCCACCAGAAGGGAATAGGTTTCCCCATCCCTGTCCTAAATTATGTAACATTAATCATCATCCACATCATCATCCTTCTCCTCCACCCTCCTCCTCCCTCCCTCCTTCAAAGCTTTGCATCTCCAGTCGCTGCCACTGCAGAGAACAGGCAACATGTCACTTCTGGTAGTGCTGGTAGCATGTAAACACTCTCCGCATGGCTTTCTTCTTGAATGCGGTGCCTCGGAGGCGCTTCTAAACGTCTCATTTAAAAGTGACCTAAGAACCCGGCTGGAGGTCTAAGTCCTGGGGCATGCTCAGTAGAGCTTTGGATGGATGTCTAAGGCTAAGTCCACAGACATGCTCCATAGGCACAGGGTCTATACAGGGCCAGGACTCATTTGAGAGAAGAGGCCGTAGGAGTAGGAGCTAGTTCTGGGGGCTCCCTGCTCCAGGGAAGAAACCCTGTTTGAAGGACCTGCTCTAAGCAGGTGGGACTTGCCCAGTTTGGACTATGGTGGAGAATTGAAACGGCTTTTGGTAGAAGCCCAGGCTTTGACATAAGCAAGGAACTGTGTCCACATATGGTGGCGTAGGCTGTGTGGGGTGGTAGGAGGCCAAGAGTGGGGCCTCTACAGGGAAACCCCTCAGAGTGCACCCCCCTAACTTGGGGATACAACTAGTTTGAACACTGAATGGGCATGGCAGTGGGATTAGCTAATTCCCCTAGTGAAACCCCAGCACCCCATGTGGTCCTGGCCAGACCCCCTGCTACACCAAGTGCTGTTTTGGGGTCTTGAAAATGGTAATTTCAGGTTTTAGGGTGCTTGAAATGACCCAAAGCCACAACAAAATGAATTGTTTTTTGTTTTTTTAAAATCCGGGATCAGAAGTCAAAATTCTTGGACCAAAAGTCCAAAAACCAGGTAAAAAATGGTATTTCAGTTATTCAGGTACCCCCAATCGAATACCGTTTTGGATACCAAAAAGCACCTGACATTTTTTGAGTTGAAAATACTAGTACCACAAATTCAATGAATAGACCTGCTTTTGTGGGTACTTCTTTCAGCTCCAGTCTTGAACTGGTTTATCTGGGCATTCCCAGGAAGCGGCCAGTTCTGTAGTACCACTATGGGTGTTTTTAAAATGTGACGGTACCATGGGTGGCCGTGCTTATACCGTGTGGCCAGCTGTGATGCCATAACATCTGCTCCTGCCTGCCAGATGTTTCCCCAGGCAGGATCAGGGCTCTCCCCAGACTGTGGCAGGCTTTAGCCTGCACTGTTCCTCTCCCTCCTCGCTGAGGCACAGCACGGGCTAAATGCTGCCACGACCCGGAGAAGCCATTCCCAGACCGGGGTAGAGCAGGCCGTCGCATGTGATGGCCTGCTCGACCTGACTCTGGTCCAGGACTGGAGCATTTCTGGGTGGGCGTGGTGGCCCCCATAGGCTGCCACATCCACCAATCAGGGGGGTGGGCGGGCTCCACTCAGCCGGACGGGACCGTGAGGAACATGTCCACACGTTACCCCACCCCCTCCCCGGGCCACCAGCACATCAGTTTGGCGGCCGGGCCTGGGGTGAGGGCCCTCACCCCTGGGTAGGATCAAAGCATGGTGGCACTATGCACCTTCACGTCTAAAAACACTCTATGTTGCTCTGACTGCTGGCCTGGTTGTGGGTGTGATGGATGCCCCACAGCAGCATATCACGCACCCATTGCTTGTCCAACAGGAACCGTTCCAAATGCTTTTTGGTTGGATTTTTCACCTGCCTCTTTCTTTGTCTCACCTCTAGCCCTTCTCCATCCTGTGCTTTTGTCCTTGATCCAGGCTTCTTGGACAAGCTGCTCAACTGTAACCTCCTGGCTTGCTTCTAGACTCCTCAGTCTGGACTCTGCATAGGTGGCGGGTGAGTTCTGTATCGGGAGTTGGGGGGGAGGCTAAGGGTACAGCTGGGTTGGGGAAAAAAATTTGCAACCCCCTACTCTCTTTTATTTATTTATTTATTTATTTATTTTAAAAACTTTATACCCCACCCCTCTTGCACAGTAGGTTGGGGGCTTACAATCTCAATAATAACAACACATTGAAATACAAATATAAAAGACAGGGGAGAGGTCATAAAAAGAAACCAAAAAGAAAACAAGTAACCCTTCCTCCCTATCCCTCACCCTCCCACCCTACCCGTCTCTCTCACCAAAAGCCTGACAGAACAGCCAGGTCTTGTAAAGTCCTCTACTGGGAAACATTAGGGCTTGGCACTCATGTACAATGCAGCTTGAGCCTATGGGGTACGCTGCACATGTGAGCTCAGGCCTCCATTCTTTTCTGAGGAGAGATGGGCCCAAGAAACCTATTTACTTCACAGTCTGGATCAAAACCAGACGAGTGGCAACCCTGTGCTCCAGCATGCTCCCTGAGTTCAGCTGAACGAACCATCACCGTGTCGTGTTCATACAGTTGAGGGCATGGTGACAGGTAGGACAATGATCCTTTATGAAGGGTTGCTCATCGTCCTAGCCCTGCCCCCTTCTGGAGCTATAAAAACAGTGAGCCCTGACATTTGGGCAGATGGGAAGGAACTCTGCTTGAGTCGTACACTGGTAGTATACCGTATACAATTTTGCTGTATGCTGGGAGCTGTCCATGGTGCTGCTCTGAGCCAAGGCTGAGATTTGACGTGGCCAGCTTGACTTAATCCCTCCGAGCAGGCCAGAGGCCTGGGACTGTGAGTTGGAAACTGTATTTACTTTCTATTGACCAAGCCACTATAAATAAACTGAAACTAGTGACGGAAACCTTGTGCTTATTATTAGTTTTTATTATTAGCAAGCATTTATATAGCACAAGCAACGTACCTGGTGCTTTACAAATTAATTGAATAGACACGGTCCCTGCCCTAGGGCTTACAATCTGAGAGAAGGGGGGAATGGAGGGACGACGAAGAAAGGGGAACAGAGGGAGAGACAAGGAGTTGTAACATTCACGAAGATGCGAGGTCCCAGGTGCACGCGCTTGGCTTGGTTACGTCAAGAATGATGGCTGGTTAGTCTATGCGGTGAGGATATGAGACACAGACCTCAGGTAACAGATTGTACTGGATGGAGGGTATCAGCAGGAGTTAGGTGAGGGGAACAAGAAGTCGGGGAGGGCAGAGCAGAAGAGGTGGGTCTTGAGGAGGGATTTGAAGGTACGAAGGGAGGGGGTGAGGAGGATGTGGGCAGGGAGGGAGTTCCAGGCATGGGGGGCAGCTAGGGAGAAGGGACAAAGGTGGTTAGGGGAGCAGGGGAGGCGTGGGAGGGCGAGAGAGGGAACAGAGGAGGAGCGGAGTTCATGGACTGGAGTACGGAGGGAAATTAGCGCAGAGAGGTGGCGGGGGGAGCAAGGTTGTGAAGAGCTTTATAGGTGAAGATTAGGAGCTTGTGCAGGATTCGTTCAGGAATGGGGAGCCAGTGAAGAGAGGAGAGGAGGAGCTGCACGTGGTCGAAACGGCGGGCAAGGTTGATGACCCTGGCAGCAGAGTTTTGGACAGAGATAAGGGGAGAAAGGGAAGAGCAGGGGAGGCCAATGAGAAGGAGGCTACAGTAATCGAGGCAAGAGATGACCAGGGCATGAGCAGAGCTTAGACCGATCCCATGAAGATTCGGAGGCTGACAGCCAGCTGACTTGTACAGGTGTGCAGAGACGTGTTCTCGGTGGGTGCTCCATAGTTATGGAATTCCCTTGCCCTGGCGGTTCAGTGAAAGACCCTCTTTTGAGGGGCAAATGTCAAGCATTTGTTACCCTGAGCCCAGGGGATGGGCAAGAGAGAAATTAAAATAAATAAATAAATAAATAATATGCTCAATTTTACTTAGATGGTACTAGTTTCAGCGTACACGCAGTCTGTCGCAGTGCCCATGATAAAGCATAGCAGTTGTGGATATTTTTTTGATCTGAAAGGAACTTATGATTCTTCTCCAGAAACCGGATGCACTCACTAAAGCATGGGTGTGTGGAAGCTTTCCCCTTTCAGGGGCTACTTTGAAAATGTATACAAGCTTCAAGGTCCACATAGACGTTGGGGGTGGAGGTGCTTAAGGGTGTGTTCAGGAAGAGGAGGGTCCAGATCATAGCTCTGTCCCCCCGTCCATGCGTGCATGCCCTCATCCCTGCCCCGTTGCCTTGAGCTCACCCTTTCTTGGGAATAGGAACTGGATCCAGAGGCCACATCCAGGAATGGCAAAGGGGCCATGTAAAAACTAGCTATGGGGCTGCATTTAGCCCCTGGGCCTGAGGTTCCCCATTCCCTGTACTAAAGCTTTGAATATCAGAACCGGAACTACAGCAGGACCATACGGTCTGCTGTTCAGAGTGGGCATCCGTCAAAAACAATGGAGTCCCAATGATTAATCCAAGCAAGAGAATAGCCCAGCAGATGCTGTGAATGGAGCCCTGAGATGATTCTATTTTCATCATCATGCCTCAGTTAAAGGAAGGGCTATTGCACCTTGGACCATCTGGAACAGCTTTCCACGGTAGTAACAGTTACCACAAGGGGCAAGTTATTGCAGCAATCAGTCTCAGCAAATGCCAACGGTGTAGATCACCTTCGCAAGGAAAGGGCAGTCAAAGATGGTTGAGGCATTTGTGAAGGGTGACTGGGAAGTGATGACATTGTGTAAATGATAGGATATAGTCTATTTTGTGAGGCTCTGAGGTGCAATAGAGTTGGGTTAGTTTTTTCATTTTGGGAGGACATCCAAAGACATTCGGAGTCCCACCAGAGTAAAGCTTTAAAATCTCTGTCCATGATGCTTGCCTTGACTCCTTTTGGAGGCTTCCTCCATCAGTAATTAGCCGGTCTGGTCAGGGGACAAAACCTCTGCCTGCCGGCCACTGGGAGGAAACAATAGGGAATGAATCACTCCATCTCGGGTCTGTTTGTGTACGCTTTCTCTGAAGCATCCAGTACTGGCCAGTGTTAGAGACAGGCAGTGGTGTGGCAAAGTTGTGGGGACCCCTACAGTCCAAGGCCCAGGCTTAGCAGAACCCCTTTGCTCCGTGGAAGCTATGCCATGGATACAGGGCTTGGCAGACTGTTGGTCTGACGCCAAATGGCAGTTCTTATAGTCTAAGAGAGTGGCCCAGCCAGTCATAATTGGGCTCATGTCCCAATTATGGGCTCCCCTAAGGGCAAAAAGGCAGACTATTCCTAAGCAGTAGCCTCCCCACCAAGGCCGGCCTTGGCCTCCCCCAACAAAAGTTGTGGTGCTGCCCTCATTCCCAGTGAGGGTCCCCAGAGTGGCAGCAACCTGAGGTTTTAACCATTATCAGGGTAGAGCTGAAACATGTAGCAGACTTGCTGCCTGTGGGGAATACTCGCATTTTCAAGTACCACACCAGGAACTTGACGGGCTACTCAATTACCGATTGTGTAACTAAAAAATAAATAAATCAGTAACTTCTAGGGATGACCGAATGGGGTTCGGAGCTTGGCCCAAACTTGGCCTGTTCAGACGACCGAACCCGAACATGAACTGAACTAGATCCGAACGTCGAAATGACCGAACAGTTCAGTCAGTTCGGATCGCGTTTGGGTGGGTTCGGGTGGCAAAAATGTGTAACTGGAAGGCAAAAGGTGACAGGGAGGGGGGAGTCAGCTGAGGAGCAGACTTCCAGGCACCAGGGGTGGAGAGGGTTGGAGGTAGCAGCCAGCCTGCCCAATCACCATTCCTTTTCGGCTCAGACCACTGGCTTCGCAGTCTGCGATTGGCCACGGGCTAGGCTGCACGGAGCCAATGGGGCTTGCGGTGAGGTGGGCGCAGCAAGAAACAAAACTGATTGCCTCCCCCCTTCCCAACACCTTCTAGCTAGTTACTGTTCCTGAACAGCAGGCGTTTCAGAAGTCTGTCTCTCTCCCAGCAGTTTTTGTTCCTTCCTATTCCTAATCCATTGCCATCCTCCTCCTATTTCACCCATCCAACCCATTTACCTCTATATTATCATTTATTTAGATTATATTAGATAGATTTAGGTGTTATATTTTGTTTTTACCCCTCCCTGTGTTCAATCTTCCTTCCTCCCTCCCCCCTCCATTGAATCCTTTCCCTCTCCCTCTTATTCCATCCCTGATTCCCTTCCCCTGTTTTAAGTTTTGGATTTATTTAGAGTAGGANACTCCTCCCTGTGTTCTTTGTGTTTCCCCCTGTGTAATATTGTATATATAGATAGGTAGTTATTAGATAGATACTTACTAGATAGATATACGTAGTAGTTAGCTTAGTTAGAGAGAGAGAGAGAGAGAGACAGTGTGTTTGTAGGACAAGGCCTTTGTAGTTAATTATTAGGATATTCCGTTTAGTTCAATAGGTTTTAGAATAGTTAATAGCAGTTAGATTTAGTGTGTGTGTGTGTATATATATATATATATAAATAAAAAGAAAAAGCCACTCCAGCCCCAGGACCCACAATCAGGGTTCTGGGGCCTACATTACTGGCAGGTAGGGCTGTGGCCAATATGTATCTAGAAGCTGCCACTCTAGCCCCAGGACCCACCATCATGGGTCTGGGGCCATCATTCCTCTCACAGAGGTGTGTCATTCCACCGCATCAAGAAACAGCCACTCCTGCCCCAGGACCCACCGTCAGGGTTCTGGGGCCATGTTACAGGCAGGGAGGGCTGTGGCCAATATGTATCTAGAAGCTGCCACTCTAGCCCCAGGAGCCACCGTCATGGGTCTGGGGCGATCATTTCTTGCACAGAGAGCCTTTTTCCAAACGGCCGAACTGAACTGAACACGACTGAACCAAATGGCAAACGGACTGAACGGCTGAACCGAATGGGCGGACCGAACCGAACGGCCGAACCCAAACTGTGATCTGTTCGCCCATCCCTAGTAACTTCTGGTACCATGTTTTTGAGTTTCCAATTACCAGTTGGTATACTGTGACAGAAAACTGAAAAAACAAACAAAACAGGACCAAAAGTAAAATAATTGGAACCAGAACAACAACGTTCTGGGACGGGAAATCACCATTCCAGGACAGAAAACAAAAAATAGGCACCAGAAGTAAAAAATAATCACTATCGTAAGTTGACATTTTGGGACCTGAAGTTGGCATTTGAGGACATCAGGTACCCAGATCTGATTGGTGCCCAGATTTGTTGGGTCAGTTCGGGTACTGCTAACGTGACAGGTATACCCATATTTGAGGCTACCATTCATCTCTAAGGTCCAGCACTCCACCACCCCTTCCCACTCTGAAGACTTCCTTCTTGGCAGGGCCCTTTGTATTAGAAATGTTGCCAGTGGGTGGGGGTAGGGTGTTGACCTCGCTCTCTCACCCACCCACCCAGTCTGAAAATTTCCTAGTGGTGCTCCGGTCATGTGCAGAGGCCCCCCTGAGAGTCCAGAATCCAGGCTCAGCTGAGCCCCCTTGTTCCATGGAAATTATACCCGTGGATACAGGGCTTGACACGTGCCCAAAGGTGTGTGTGTCTCGGATGCTCTGACTCAAAATGACACTTCTAAGAAAGGGTCCCGGTCAGTTAGTTCTCTTAATTCCAAATCAGAACATGAGGCAACCACTATTCTGCACTGGTCAGTCTTCATCTGGAGTACTGTGCCCAGTTCCTGGCACCACATTTTAAGAAGGACATTGACAAATTGGAACTGGTTCAGAGGAGAGCAACAAAGATGGTCAGGGGGGGTTGGAAACCAAGTCCTATTAGGAAAGGTTGAAGGAGCTGGTTAGTGGTTACGTGTAGACTGGAGAAAAGAAGACTAAGGGGAAGACATGATAGCGGTCTTCAACTATCTGAAGGGCTCTCACATAGAAGATGGTGCAGACTTGTTCTCTGTTGCTCCTGAGGGCAAGACTAGAATCAATGGGCTCAAATTACAAGAAATCAGATTTTGGCTAAACATTAGGAAGAATTTCCTAACAGCAAGAGCTGTTCAACAGTGGAACAGATGGCCTAGGGCGGTGGTGGGCTCTCCTTTGCTGGAGGTTTTCAAACAGAGGCTGGATGCCTGTCTGTCAGGAGCTGTGGAGTTCCTGCGCTGAGCAGGGGGTTGGACTAGATGACCTCTTAGATACCTTCCAACTCTAAGATTCTATTATTCTAACCAGAGTCCTTCATATTCTATGATCCAAAGCCATTTTCTGGACCTTGCTCCAGATAATGCCCAATACGCAGGGCCCCGAGTCTTCTGCGCTGCCGCGATTCGCGGGATTTGCGCAGAATCCTGCCCTCGGCAGGATTCTCGCAGAAACTGGGGAAATCCCCGTGGGATTTCCCTTCCTTGGTGGTGAGCCAATCAAGGACCAGCTTTATTGAGGCCACAAGCCAATCAGGGGCTTGCACAGCCTTTATAAAGCTGGTCCCATCAGCACATGGGACCTACTTGAATCGCCGTGAGACCGCGCTCTAGAATCACTGCCACCGCCGCCGACTCCAGCCACTCAGCTCCAGCCGCTGCCGCCAGGATCCCCGCTGCTGCCTCTGCCGCCACTGCCTGGATCGCTGCTGCCTCTGTCTCCGCCGCTGCCGCTGCCTCTGCCGCCGCTGCCTGGATCGCTGCTGCCTCTGCCTCTGCCACCGGGATCGCTGCTGCCTCTGTCTCCGCCGCC
>QEPC01003796.1:1179516-1203823 GCA_003113815.1 Sphenodon punctatus | reverse complement strand
GTGCCCAAGCTGGCAGAAGTGGCACTAGCTTCTATAAACTCTGTAACAACTTCTGCCGATGCAGAGCGCAGTTTCAGCACACATAACCTGATATATACAGACACACGCAGAGGCTTTGGGGAAGACAATCTCAGGCGATCTGTTTTCATGTGTTTTAATGCAAATAAATAAATGTCTTTATTTGCTGGACTGTAAAATGTGTTAATTAAAGCAAATATGTAAATAAATGTTTTTTTAAATTATAAAGATGTCATTACTGCTATTAAAGAACTCATTTTTAATTTTACTAGACTGGTTTTGTAACTTTATTGGGTCGCAGAATTTTCCATTTTGGGTCGCAGAATTTCAGATTTTTTTTTGCAGAAGAATCAGGGCCCTGCCAATACGGTGAGGTTCTCATCCACTGTGTTTCACCAACTGAGGTGTAAGTATCCTGGCTTCCTTTTCCCAGGTGATTTTCACATCATCATCTTGAACATCTAGGCAGTGCAAAAGTCACTTCTTCATTTGGGTATCTTCATTTGGGTATCCATCATCTACCCCTGGGTCCATGATACAAATGGGAGCCCTGTCCAGGATTCTAAAGTGGAGATGAGCTTGCATTTCACATTGTTCACTTCTAATGTCTCCCCTGGGGAAGGATACATTCAAATGCATTTCTGCTGCTTATCTGGAAACGATCCATTTCATTTGAATCTGGAAATAGTAAAACAAATGAAAAAGAAACTTTCTTAAGGGCAAAAATTAAATGTGAGGGAAAAATAATAAAGAAAAGTTGAAGTCCCAGGTCAGTATATTGGGTTGTTAAGTTTTTAGTGAATATTTATGAACATACGGCATTCGCTGCCAGTTCAATTTGTTAGGGCAATAGCCAGCTTTCATTTAAACTTTCCAATTTGTTTTATGATTATTAAGCAAAGTCAGCATTCTGCGGGGGTTTTTTTTTGCCAAACAATAAACAGAATGTAGAAAGCTATTTAATTGAAAACTGCAATTAAAATAATAGACCCTACGGTGCTTATTTTAAAAGAGAGAAAAAAATTAGGCAACAAAAAAAAATCGACTCAGAAGTTAAAATGATTCCTTCTCCCCAGAACACAAAGGGCTGAAAAATTCATTGCTTCAGTTTGTATTAGCTGCTTATGGAGACCTGTAAGAGAGAAAAAAATAAACACAGGCCCCTTTTACACGAACCTTCCCTCCTTGCCCACGTGGGCGGGGCGTCCGTGCGAACGCTGCGGTGGCTGAATGGGTGTCTTCTGGAGTGCTACAGCAGGTGAGGGGTGCATGTGTGCTCTCACGCTCCACCCACCTCCACCCACGCATGGAGCAACAGGTGTCAATGATGGATGCTCCGCCCCCCACTGCATGGACCAACAGGCGCCAATGATGGATGCTCCACCCCCCACTGCACCCACGCATGGAACAACAGGCGCCAATGATGGATGCTCCGCCCCCCACTGAACCGCCCACGCATGGAGCAACAGGCGCCAATGATGGATGCTCCGCCCCCCACTGCACCGTCCACGCATGGAGCAACAGGCGCCAGTGATGGATGCTCTGCCCCCCACGCATGGAGCAACAGGCGCCAATGATGGATGCTCTGCCCTCCACTGCACCACTCACGCGTGGAGCAACAGACGCCAATGATGGATGCTCCGCCCCCCACTGCACCACTCACGCGTGGAGCAACAGGCGCCAATGATGGATGCTCCGCCCCCCACTGCACCACCCACGCATGGAGCAACAGGCGCCAATGATGGATGCTCCGCCCCCCACTGCACCGCCCCCCCATCCTCCCACACACACAGCGGCCCATTTGAAACAGGCCGGAGACACACCTGACTGGGGTTCATAGGAGTTCTACTGAAATGATTTGGCCATTTCTGAAAGTGAGGCCCCCAGGTCTCGAATCCCTCACCCCAGGGATTGGCGTGCTGCCCTACATGGCACGGCTTCAGGCTAATTTCCTCATCTCCATGTCTCCTCCCAGCTCTTGTCCTGATCCACACCCACGTGCTCCATATTTGTAATCTCCTTTTCTCTTTCTCTTCTGCTCCTGCCTCCTGGCTTCCTGATTAGCTACCAGCCTTATGTGAGGCATGCTGGTGCCACGGGGAAACGGGCAGAGCATTGCTCTTATACTCCGTCCCACTCTGTTCTTGACTCCATGGCTCTACGTTCCCTTCCATCTGCTCTGACCCCAGTTCCTAACCCTGATTTTTGTTTCCCTCTCATTCCTTGTTTCCTAGTTCCTGTCTTGGTGTCTCCTTGATTGTGTTCTGGTCCCTTGCTCTCCCGTAGCTTGTGTTCCTCTCATGCCCCTTGACCTCCATGATGAGTCTACTCTCTCTGACACTCAGGCTTCTTTCAGAATCCTTGCTGAACGTTTGTGCTATTTGTCACGTTTCGGATGCCTTTCATCCATTCACTGGTGAATGTCTAGCACTTTGTGACACCAGACCCTCCAACCTTTGACAGAAAAAAAATAAAATCAGTCCACATCATTCACCCTTAAATTGCATAAATGTGTCTATGTTTATGAAAACTTGCAATAGCCCACTGACTAACTTTGGTATAGGTTGTATGTGCAGCACTGATGGTTCAAGTTACACCTTAGCCTATTAAAAAGTCAAAACTCTCAAATGGGTGAATTGTAGGGGTGTACAATGTGTTTTTTTTATATATAACAAATGAAAATGCCAATTTTTGTTGTTAAAACATAAACAACAATATTAAAAAATATTTAAAAAACCAGAAAAACAGTTTTAAAAAATGTTTTTCTGGGCAGCCTGGCACATGGCTCAGACGGCAAACAACAGGTTCCAGGTGGAGTGGGAAGTGAGAAACACGTAGGATTACGGTCTCCGCTGGCCAATTGGCAGAGCAGATGGATCAGACCCCTGTAGATACTGGTCTTTGCTTCCACTTTCTTGCAACTTGCTTGTACCAATCGTGGGAGCTTGGGGGAGGGAATAGGGCTAGCGGGTTGTTGCTCTGTGCACGTCCCGTGTTTCGTAACTTGACTCTTGTGCTTCTGTGTGTGAGCTGTTCAGTGTGCCTTCATCTGTGCATTACTTTTCAGACAAATTTTTGGTATAAAGAATAGACCTCTCCCTCTTCCCATTCTCATACCCCCAGTCTCTCCTCCAATTACACATTCCTAACCCTGTGTGTTTCTGGCAGCTTACAATGCCCTGTCCTAACCTGGGGTGCCCACAATGACAAACAAAGTCTGTGCCACTGCCCACCTGCCCGTCCACTGCTCTTTTGCTCTGCCTGCCTACTGCTGCTGCTGTCCTAAGGTGTGTGTTTCTCTCAGATGCATTGTCCCCCCTGGGTGATTGCTGCTGGAAGCTGATAATGCCCTTCCACACGTTGGGTTGCCGCCACTCCATCCTGTGATGAATGGTCTCTCTCTTGCTCTCATGTCTCTTGCCCCCCTGGAGTGCTCCCAGCAACTCTTGAAGCCATGACATGCTAGCTGGCTAGGAGTAGGCCTGTAGCGGAATGTCGCAGCAGTAGCTATTTCTGCCGGAAACAGCGTTTCTGCAATTAGTGGTATGGCGTGGCAGAGGCTTTCATTCCGCTAGTTTCATTCCGCTACTTCTGCAGTTCCTCTAATTTCATACCGCTACTTCCACAGGCTTCGCAAAATAGCAGAAACATGACATTTTCGCTACTTCCGCCATTCCGCCAGTACCACAAAATAGTGGAACAGTGGTTTTCTGACAGTTTCCGCAATTTTTACACAATTCTGCAATTTTCAGAATGCTGGTGGAATTAGCAGAATGTCCGCAGAAAAGCTGCGGTGTGGCGCGGGCAATTCCAAAATGGTGGAATGGAATCGCAGCGCGGTAACAGCTGCTGCCACATCAGCCCTAGAGGAGAGTAAAGCTTCTCCTCTCCTTTGCCAGTCCCTGCTGTTTCAGCAGCCAGTGCCCGCTTCCTGCCAGTGTCTGCTCTGTCCTGTCCGCCTGCTGTATGTCAGCCTCTCACTGATATCCTTCTCCCAGGGTCTTTCTCTTCAACTTGAAGCCTTGCCATACTTGGGGAACCACCATCTCTTCCTATGCAAGTGCCTGGCTGCTTCAGTGCCCAGCACCCACCCCATACCAGTGTTTGCTCTGTTCTCTAGCCGTTTGCTGCGTACCAGTCTCTCTCTGATATTTCTGCCACCCTGGGGCATTCTCGGCATGTATGGGGAAGGGACAATGTCAGTGAGGCACTTTTTGAAGGTGTGAAAACTAAAAATGTTGGTTTAATATTATGATTTTATTATTAATTTATTATTAGCAAGCACTTATATAGCTCCAGCAATGTACCTGGCTTAAATATATATTAAATGTAATTGATTAGACATGGTCCCTGCCCTAGGGATTACAATCTGAGAAATTGGGGTGGAGGGGGAAGACGAAGGAAGGGGAACAGAGGGAGAGACAAGGAGTGTAACATTCACGAAGATGTGAGGTCCCAGGTGCACACGCTTGGCTTGGTTACATCAAGAATGATGGCTGGTTGGTCCATGTGGTGAGGATATGAGTACACAAACCTCAGGGCACAGATTATATTGGATGGAGGGTATCAGTAGGAGTTAGGTGAGGGGAGGGAGGAGTTGGGGAGGGCAGAGTGGAAGAGGTGGGTCTTGAGAAGGGATTTGAAGGTACGAAGGGAGAGGGAGAGGCGAATGTGGACAGGGAGGGAGTTCCAGGCATGAGGGGCAGCTAGGGAGAAGAGACGAAGGTGGTTAGGGGAGCAGGGGATGCGTTGGAGGGTGAGAGAGGGGACAGAGGAGGAGCGGAGTTCACAGACTGGAGTATCGAGGGAAATTAGCGCAGAGAGGTAGGGGGGAGCAAGATTGTGAAGAGCTTTATAGGTGAAGACTAGGAGCTTGTGCAGGATTCGTTCAGGAACGGGGGAGCCAGTGAAGAGAGGAGAGGAGGGGCTGCACGCAGTCAAAGTGCCGGTCGAGGTGGATGACCCTGGCAGCAGAGTTTTGGATGGAGATAAGGGGAGAAAGGTGAGATCAGGGGAGGCCAGTGAGAAGGAGGTTATAGTAATCAAGGCGAGAGATGACCAGGGCATGAACAAGGGTTTTGGCAGAGGAGACAGAGAGAAAGGGCGGATTTTAGCAATGTTATGGAGGGAGATTTTTTTATGTTTTTCATTGTTAGTAACGAACAAAAATGGGCAATTTTGTTATAATAAAAACATAAACGAATAATACTTTAAAAAACAAAACAAAAATCAAAACAATTTTGTTTTTTTCTTCTGGTGTGCATCCCTAGTGAATTGACAGTGGGGTGAGCCAATGCCCCGCACACGTGCGTGCAAACTACATGCATCTCCATAGGGATTGCATTGTACCATGCGGATCCCGTGTGGGACCTGCACGGATCCCACTTGGGATTGTGGCCATTGGCCCTAGAATTTTAGTTTTAAAGATGCTCAGTAGATCACAGATGGAAACGGAGACAGTCCCTTCCTGCATGCTAAAGTATCATCTCTCACAAGCACACTCATACCCCTCCTACCTTTTTAGTTTTCAGTTTGATCCCAGTCACACAGCTCTCTTCCACCTGGGATCTTTGTTAGGCCTGAAACGAGAAATCTCGATGAGCACTGTTTCCGTCAGAAGCAGGGCATTCACTGATATAGAAACATACCAGCTTTCCCTGTTGTTTTTGCCATTTTCCATCCCCTCTCTCCTCCAGGTTTAACAAGGTCACTCCATGTGGGTCCCAAGCCGTATGTGTGCCCCACGCGCACACCGGGCGTTGTGGTGATGAAAATGTGGCATCTAAATGCTGGGGAAATGCAGGACATTACCATAAAATTGCTGTAAAACTGCTGTAGAAGTCCCGGAATGTGCTGAAAAGTCCTGTAAAGTGATGAAAATGAGAAAAAATGGCAGAAACATGGAATCCCTAGAAACAGATGAAATACTGACGTACCCTCACAAGCACTCCCGAAAGGTCAGTATTTCCCTTCGGAACTGGAACCCTTGCTTTCGTCTCAGCCCTAATCTTTGTTTCTCGATAGCAATGCTTAATCCAAGCATGTTAAACTCATAAAAGGTGTCCCAACCCACATCAATGAAGCAGTTAACCTAAAAATTACAGCTCTTCCTGGATGGATTAATGAGATGGTAATGACCCCCTTTGTCAGCCAAACCTGGTTCAAACGTTACACTGCTGTCAGCGGGAAGACAGAAGAAGATGCTAAAACCCGTTACTGTACGAGGCAAAAAGGTACTATTGGAGAGTATGCAACACCTTTGTGATGCGTTTGAGCACTTTCGTCACTTCCAGGTGCATGATGCTCGGCTGGCTCCCACTCTCCTGCTGTTTCGGCGTATATGTAAGACCTGGCTGTTCCGTCAGGCTTTTGGCGAGGGGTACGGGTGGGGTGGGGCTGGGGATAGGGATGGGGGTGTTCCCCATGTAGTGTATTTTAAATTGTTTTAAAATTTTATTATTGTTTTAAATGAAATGTTGTTCGCCACCCCGGGCTGCCCTGTGGGCAGGAGGGACCGGATATAAATTTAAAAATAAATAAAATAAATAAATAAATGTGTATGCACCTTGAACTGAGCTGTGGCCTAGGCATGTATGCTTTCTTCTCACAGTTACCTATCCCCCTTCTCTTCTATACTTTTGCTACATTTATATACTGCATCTTGTCCTAGCTTAGGCTCTGATCCAAGATCTCACTTTACTCACATGTCACGTCCCATTTGATTTGATGGTGTAGGTGTTAGCAGTATCACAACCTTTGATTTTCAGGGCTCTGAAGCACAAACCGTGGCTTCCTATGTGTTGCTCCAGTAACCAGCAATAACTAGTCCCTGGTTTTAAGTGAGACCTTTGGGTGTACTGCCAGGTGAACAATAGATAATAATAATTGTAAATACTTCAGGGCAGGGAATATATCTGGCTCTGCGTGTGTAATGTGCCGCTTAAATGCATGTTGCTACTTAAGAGATTGTTTGAATAACAATGTGCGAGGGGAATGAATGGGTTTTTAAAAGGTTACAGATATAATTTAGAGAGAATCACACAGATGCTTTAGAAGTCTTTAGAGAGAAAGCTGTGAGAGTGGAGATTGATACAAGGCTGGAGTTAGGAATCCACGAGCTTCTCTCAATAAGCTGAGTTTATTGCCAAAATGCACAGCTGTACACAGCTCAAGGAGGTAGAGCAGGGGCTGTGAGGGAGCTAATGAAGACTTTATCCATAACACGTTCACCTCAAGGTGTCCTTGATGATATATTCCAGATTTATTCCCTCTCTAATTACCAGCAAGAGCAAGTGATGATCGATATAGGGATGTCGATAGGGAAAAGCTAACCGCAATACAATGTGACAGAAGTTTGTAAAATGATGAGTGGTGTGGAGTAATTAAATAGGGAGTACTCAGTAGTAGTAGAACTCGGGGACACTCCATGAAACTAACAGACAGCAGAGTTAAAACAAATACAATTTCATGCAACACTCAATTAACTTGTGGGATTTTGTGCCAGAGGAGGTGATTGTGCTCAGAATGGCTCATTTTGAGCATTGCACAGGGATTTTATAAAAAATTTTTTGCCTCCTCCTTGGAGACTTCCTCCCTTCACACGCAGAGAAGTTGAGCGGGGAGAGATCCAGCATCTGGAGCAGTCCCCCATGGACTCGGAGGGGTGGGGGCACCCCCTCCAAGTCCTTTTTAAAGATGTTCTTTACCTACAGGTAAAGGGAATGCCTTGTGGGGTGGTTGTGTCTGTCTCTGGCTCTGTGGCCCCTTATGAATGGATGGCATCATGCCCATTGTGACATGGCCAGACAGGGACTAGGGCCCCTGGTCACCGGCAATGGTGGCAGGGACCAGTAATGGCTGCATCTGTACAGCAGGTAGGGAGGAGGGGAGAGGGCGACTAGTAGGGAAGGGGGAGCTGTAAAGAACTCCTATGCTTTGCATATATGAATGCCCTTGGCATGCGTCTTTCCTCAGTTTTGTTTTGTTTTGTTGCATGTGCAGGGAGAGGTGCTGTTCTTGAGATTATCACCAAGAATACAGGTCATTCCAGGCTCATCCTCATTGTGCAAGAATGAATGGAGAACCCTGATTCTCCATGAGAAAAGTGAGAATACCTGGATCAAGTGTCAGTCCTACATGAATGATCTCACAACTTTAGAGAGAGAGAGAGAGGTTGAATAGTATGTTGGCCCCAAACAGAAGAGATGAAAATGTTATGGTTAATTGAATGTTGAAAATTAATTATGGAAATATTTCCTTTCTTTAATGGGTGAGATGGTATGTTTCTGTCAAACATTTCTATGTTGGGAGGATGCCCACATGACCATTTTGCATGGCTCCCATTGAATTCTCAGGACCTGGCACTGGAGTTCTGCCACTGAATTTAGTGGCAGAGGATTGTTCTCTCCTTGAATATTTTTGTAGTGGTGTATATGTTATTTTCGTTATTACAATAACAAAGAAAAATGTCATTTTCATGATTGTTATTGCAATAACAAAAACGAAAAAGAATAATAATAGAAATGAAAACAACTTTTTGTTTTTGAAATAAAGGAAAAAAACTGGAAAGCATATTTCCGGCTATAACTTTTTTTATTCTTATTCAAATCTGATTAAACCTGGGGAAATTTTACCCCCAGCAGAGGGTACTCTGTGTTCCATGTTTCAAAAAGATTAGATAAAGTAAACCGATTTTAAAAGCAATTGAAAGTTGTGATTTTAAGGAAAGCTCCATACACATTCATGGCTACAAATTCTTTATCTTCCATCCAATTTACATGAAACTGTAAATATTATGTACCTCCACAAGCTTAACATTTCTGCCAATTTTCAAGAATATTGGATAAAGGGGCCTGATGGTATAAGACATTAGCCTGAAAATATATTTCCAGCTGTAAAATTTGTATATCCCCCCCTGTTTACAAGATTTTTGGCAGTAATATATCACATACCTTCCCTGTCATCTCTGCCAAACTACAGAATAACTTGATAAAGGGACCCAATTTTATAAGCACTTGATGTTGTTCCCTTGAAGACCATTATTCAGATAAATGGCAGCACATGCAGTGCCAGTCAGAAGCAGGCACCTGCCATGGCAGGTGGAGGGAGACTGTAGGAGGGAGGATGTGGAGCAACTCAAAAGACTGACAGACACATTCACTGTCCAATTACTGCATTCTTCCAGCTTTACAAGACCAATCGGTAGTGGCTTCAAGGTGGGCTTATGGGGCGGCCCTCAGGCGGGCATAGAAGGGTCATAACTGGGACTTTGGGGATAGTATCCCAGCAATCAGGAGACCTATTTTATACATCTAGTCTGGCCAATTATCATCACAAGCACATCCACTGTGACAAGTACATAAGAGAATGTCTATTGGCTCTTTCCTAAACAGATGCTTCTGACTTAACAAGTCAGTAACGAGTAGGGGAGAGACGTTGGGATGGTCACAGCACAGAATGAGGATATTTCGTTGACATTTTTTTTGGCCAACTGGCATAACAAACTGATCGTATACCACAATGGGTGTTTTTAGACACACATTTCTCCTGCATGTTTGCTGTGACATTCAGAACTTTCTGTGTGTCTAAATCACTCATCCAGATCTTAAACATCCAAATTTTTGAACTTCTGTGTGAAACATCTCCCAGAACCTTTGTGTGTAAAAGATTCTCCTGGTAAACTGCTTTGCTCCAGGTAGCTGCGGTCACTTGTTTTCCATGGCAGCCTGTCAGGTTTACAGCTGCGGCTACTTTAGGCTGCCTCAGGGCAGTGTTTTTTGTGAAGAATGAATCCAGAACTTACTTGTGGACTTGTAAACCCAGAAGATTGAAACATCCGGAACTTTAATGTGTATCTAAAAATGCCCAGTGACATGTAAGAGAATCTCTGGCATAGGCTGCTTCTCTGCATATGCTGTGCAGGCATATAAAATTTTGACCCTTTTTCACATCTTTCTGATATATGGCAGAGATGATTGTGAAAGTGTGATATACAGCACTGCAAAATTTCATGTACACTGGTTAGAATACAAAGATGTTACAGTCAGACATACATTTCTAATTTAATTACTTATACCACAAGGATGCTTTATCCAATTCTTCTGAAAAGTGGTAGAGAGAGTACATACAGGAAGGGGTATAAACATGCCAAGTTTCATCTACATTAAATGTGAGGCAAAGAAGTTACAGCAAAGAATATATATGAAGATTTTTGCAAAATAATGTAATTCAACTGCTTATAAAATTGTATTCTTTTATCCAATCTTTGTGGAATTTGGTACATATACTGCCTTCCATTGGAGGTACACTCCCTCCAAGTATCAGCCAAAAATAATGAAAAACAAAAACTTTACAGCTGAATATATGTTTTCCATTGAAACCAATGGAAAACGAAAATGAAAGCAAAAACAACAGATTAAATAACATAAACGAAAACGAAAAACAACGTGGGCCCCTGGTGCATCCCTCTGTTGCAAAGTGGTTCATTCTGCACCAGATGTGGAGTGTAGAAGAATGCAACCAATCCAATTCCTGTCTACGTGGGATGTCAATACTCCATGCATGCACACTAAGGCTGCGATGAATCTTTGGGAAGATGATTGGCAAATTCATTCTCACAAATTTGGCTTCATCCCTCTAGTAGGGTGAGCTGGCCTGGCAAAGGTTAATGGAGATGACCCCCCTGCTCCTAGCCAGTTAAACCTCCCAGCTCTAGCGAATGGTCAGCTGAATCTGAGGAAGTCAGCTAACTATTGGGGAGACTAAAACCCCCAGCTCATTGCAAGAGGGACACTGCTAGGGAAGCCTAGCTAGGAGCCTCTTGGCTGGACCAAATTCCTGGAAGGGAATCCCTGGAGCAAGGAATGGGCTTTTTGTTAATTTCTACATCAGTGTTTATGTTTGTGACTGAAGTCCACTGTCAGGTGGGAGCCCAGAGTGGAGCTCTGCAGTGCAGAGTAGGGCTGAAACTCAGTATTCAAAAGTATTTGGTTTTTTCCAAGTATCTCTGTATTCGACTCAGTTTTACTGAGTACAGAGTAACTGAAGAATTTGGTTTTCAGTACTTGGTCTAGTACTCAGACCAACCTACGAGGCTTTTCCTGCCCCTATATAACGCGATTCGGAAAATACTCAGTACTTGGTTTTATTTTACCGTGTACAGAATAGTAAGTATTCGCTGACAGTCCTCGGAAATACTCGCAAATATTCTTTTTTACTATTTGTTTCAGCCCTAGCAGAGAGAAATGAGTGAGAAATAACTCACTCACTTATTTCACTCAGTAAATAGCTCTCTCACTCAGCAGAAATGAGTGCAAAATAATGGAGAGTGAGAAATAAAACAGCTAACTAAAGGATCTTTCTGTGTGTAGGGGGGTAGCGAATAAGTGCAGCACGGTGGGGCCCTCAAGCCTGGGAGGCACACATGCATATAGAGTGCATCTTATACTGGAGTGGCATGCCCCATCATGGGGCCCATTCCATCCTCTGTCTCAGGGCCCATTCCTACCTGGCTACGCCCCGGTACATGGTGCACACACACACTGGAGTGGAGTGCCCCAGCAGGGGTCCATTCCACCATCTGCCTCAGGACCCGTTCCTACCTACTAGCTAAGTCCCTGTCTGTGTGGTGCCTGATTCTGGGGAAACCGAGGCACAGACCCCCTGTGCAAGGAATGAGTTGGGTTGAATTTGTCACAATCCCTATTGTGAAATTTACATCACTGTGTCTTTGTTTTCTTCTCTTTAGTATTTTGGTCACTTCTGTGTTTTAGTACTCAGAGCTTTGTTTAATTTGGTAGTGCCTCTTGGTGAGGTTTGTTGTTGTTTGTTGCTGCTACTGTTAAACTCTTGAAGGCAAATATAATCTGTTTTGGAAAAAGCGAACCAAACAAAAAAACCTCCCCATGTAGTACTTCCAAAGTAAACTTGGGGCATGAACTAACGAGAGGTTGGCCTGCTGCAGTCCAAGTTCGGTCAGTGCAGCCCCTACTCAGCCCCCCTCTCTTTTTCAACTGACCCAGACCCTGCCGTCTCACTGCTATCCCAGTGTTTGGAGGCCATGGCGGAATGGATGTGGCAGAGCAGACTGAAGCTCAACCCTGATAAGACGGAGGTGATGTTGGTGGGGAGAGCGAGGGAAGTAGTGGCCCCCCTGATTGGGGGGGGTTTGCCCTCCCACAGCTCTGCAGGTCCGGAGTCTGGGGGTGGTGCTGGACGTGGATCTCCACCTGGAGAGGCAGGTGGAGGTAGTCGTGAAGGCGGCTTTCCGCCAGTTGCATCTGGTGCGGAGGCTGCGTCCGTACATCTCCGGCCCGGACCTGGCCTCCCTCATCCATGCCTTCGTCACCTCGAGGCTGGACTACTGCAACGGAGCTCCCCTTGGGCCTGGTTCGGAGGCTGCAGTTAGTGCAGAATGCGGCGGCCCATCTCCTTTTGGGGACGGGTCACCGGGAGCACATTACACCAGTGCTCCGGGCTCTGCGCTGGTTGCCGATAGCGTGCTGAGCCAGATCATATAATGATCTATAAGGCCCTTCATGGTCTGGGCCCCTCATACCTCAGGGACCGCCTGCCCTCCACACCCCAGGGTGGCTCCTTTGGTCTGCCGGGGGTGCCTTCTTGGAGGTCCCCTGCATTAAGCGTGGGGACACAATGGAGAGGGCATTCTCGGTGGCCGCGCTGCGCCTTTGGAACTCCCTTTCAGAGGAAGCCCGCCTGGCCCCAAGCCTGTTGACATTCCAGCAAAGTTGTAAAACCTGGCTGTTCACCCAGGCCTTTGGGGATGGGGGGAGGAGGGGAGGGTTTTAGCTCCCCTACCTCATTTGTTTATTGTTTTTATTGAGGTCCCGGGCCCTGTTTAATATGTGTTTACTATTATTGATTTTTTAAAATTGTTTTTATATATTGTATATGTTTTACTGTTGTAAGCCGCCCCGAGTTGGTTACAGGAGGGGCGGGGTACAAATTTATAAAATAAATAAATAAAATAAATATGCTTTCCGTGTCTAGCCTAAAAAAATGGGCAGTCCATGGTGTGTCTGTCATGCGCTTTAAGGCAGCCCCCACTGGCAGTACTAGCGAGAGAGGGGAGAGGTGCAGGAAGCAGTCGATCCTTGAATGCTCTAGGATTTCCGTCTGTGACTCTATGGTGCTGGCTGACCTGTATGCGTGGAGGTGCTGCCTGCAACCTAACCGAGGGGATGCGGACACGTGAGCACACATTAGACCACATTCATCTGCGTGGCAGGCTCCAAATCCTCCAAGACCCATGAGTGGGTCTAATGAGTGACCCATGAGTGAGGCTGTGGGTCCAGTGAGGGTGGCCCCATGTCCGGTGAGGGCGAACACCTAAAAAATGGGTAAGCGGACACTCGCCGGGTGTGGGCTAATGTCTTGCTTGTTATTACCCTAAGTATTGAAATAGCAATGTGAACAAAAGTACAAAATACCAAAGTAACCATAATTACCAAAGAGAAGAAAATAAAGTAGTGAATACTTCCAAACATAAAATACGGGCGTTGGCAAAATACCAAACCTGATAATACCAGAATGAAACCTCACAACAAAGTTGAAAGTGAAACCCACTTCATATTTGTTTGAACAGATTTGAATAGATTGAATTTGTCAAATTCGGTATTCGGTTCAAATCTTCCTTTCAGCAGTAGTAAGTACACAATAGTGGAATGTATATTGAATAGTATTTAATATAGTACTTCCCCTCTCCAAGATGATTGATGATTGATTGATGACTGATTTTAGATTGATTTAAAATCTGTCTGTCTGTCTGTCTGTCGTGCCTGAAGTGTACCTGACACTGTACAATCATAGACAGGTCCCTACCCCAAGGGGCTTACAATCTAGGAGACAAGGGTGGGGGAGACAAGAGAGATGTGAACATCAGGAGGGACGAGGATGAGCTTGAGAAAATGCAGATTACCAGCTTGAATAAAATGATATGCACAAGTCATATGCTTTGAGGATTGGAGATGGTTATTTTTTTCAGCTTGGTTGAATTATTCATGAATCTCTTTAATCAATGTTTTACTTACAAAGAAGCTTCTGGCTCTTGTTTTAATTTGTGAAATGTCTCTTCCTGTTAGCAGCAAGTACTTTCTTATCTGGTTAGGTTAACAGAATACAATCCATGCTTGTTAACGCTGGTTTGTATTAAAAGCATTCAGATGCTATTCATAACTAATGAAGCGAAAAAGAAGGTAGGAGGAAACAATTTCTCTGTGTGTGTGTATTCCAGACAAAGGGTATTTTCAAATGTGACACCCTGACCCATGGCCACGCCTACCCCAGTGAGGCCATGGGCCGGGGTGTCACATCTGCTCCTGTGCCACCAGTTGTTCACCAAGGGTCGGGGCAGACGTTACCCCAGACTGTGGCAGGGTTAACACAGGATGTGTGCTGGGCTTCTGGTCAGCGTACATCCTGTGTTAAACCCTGCCGTGGTCTGGGGTAGGCATCTCCAGACTGTGGTAGAGTGGACCATCATGTGTGACGGCTCCACCTAACCCTGGCCCATGGCTGGAGCAGTTCTGGGCAGGCACAGTGGCCTCATAAGCTGCTGCACCTGCCCATCAGGGAGGAGGTGGGGCTGTGCTGAGGAGTGTGGGGGGCGGGGCCGTGTGGGCCCATGTCTACACGTCCCTCGCACTCTCCTCATGCCCCAACCCCCTCTGGCCACCTCAACGTTTGTTTGGCAGCAGGACTTACCCCTACCCGGAGTGAGGGGTAGGTGAATAGCCTGTCACGTTTAAAAATACCGAAATATGATAGTGAAATCTAATAACGTTATTTATCGTTTCTATAGTGTTCTCGATATTCAGAGTTCTTTACAATCCTTTTCTGGCAACCTCGTGAGGTAGTCCATTATTAATATTCTTCCCACCCACTGTGTTCAGTCTTTCAGTGTTTGGGAGTGTGGCAGAGGGTGCTTGGCAGGAAGGGCTGGTGGTGGTGACCTTGGCAGCTGTTGCCACCCACAGGTGTACCAGTCCCCTCTTGGCCGAGTAGGATGTCTGTTGCTGTAGGAAAGGGGATACCCCTTCTTGGTCTGGGCTCTCCCCGGCCCTGGCAGGGAGTCCCTCCAGCATCATCAGTTCTTCTGCCCTTCAGTCCCTTGGCTGCTGCTGCCCTCTGCCCGCTTTTCAGGGCTCACCCCCAGCTCCTCAGGCTGCTGCCTTCACATAGAGGTGCCTCAATCCCAAACTCAGTTCCCCCAGGTACTGCTGTGTTGCAGAGCACCTTGGCCCCAGTCTCTGCAATCCTCAGGGTGCTCCGCCCGCTCGCTGCCTCTTGGCTCCGCTACGTTGTTCTCCCCAAGTTGGCGAACACGTCTGCCTTTATCCTCTGTGCCTACACCCAGCCGGGGATGTCGCCTTCTGATGATGTCAGCCAGCCCGTCGCAGCTATGTGACCTTGCTGGGACCCACTTCCTCCTCTGCACTTCCTCCTCCTCCAGCCCGTCTCACCCTGTGTCACAGGGAGTAAGGATTGTTTCTAAGGGGCTGTATCTGGACACTGGAAAAGGGGTCAAATAAAAACTAGCTGCATTTGGTCCCTGGGCGTGAGCTTCCCTACTCCTGACTTAAAAATAACTGTTTTAAGGACATTTATGTGCAGCTCATTTTAAAAATCTACCAAGTCTTAAGAACACCCAATCTTATGTCTAAAAAAGGAACAATAAATTGTTTCCATTATTGTGGAAAAGGCACTGGATTTGATTATTTCAGTGTTCTTAATATGCTTTTTCTTTTGTCTTCTTTTTTTGGATGGCTGGAGAAAATATTAAAAGTATGCAAGAATAATGACCTTGAATGGGAACCGAGCACCTCATTCTGAATGCCAGAGGCAAAAGGTTTTCATGCCGTGTTTCTTGCTGAGCTAAACAGAACGAACCAAACGTCTCCCCTGGCCTTGTAATAAAATATGGCCGTGTGTTGTCATTTGTAATCTAAGCCCAGCTACAAATCTTAACACTGGACTTTGGATTTGCTGAGTGGCCAGAACTTTCACAGAAGTTATTGGGAAGCTCCGAGGGCTCAACATTTCTGAAAATGAGAACCCACCAGGAGGCTCCATTCTGCATGATTTATCATTCCATTCTTGATGTAACCAAGTCAGGTGCGTGCACCTGGGACTTCGCATCTTTGTGAATGTTACACTTCTTGTCTCTCCCTCTGTTCCCCTTCCTTCCTCCCCGCCCCTCTCTCAGATTGTAAGCCCTAGGGCAGGGACTGTGTCTCTTCAATTAATTTGTAAAGCACCAGGTACATTGCTTGCGCTATATAAATGCTTGCTCATCATCATCATCATCATCATGTGCTTTCCATATGGGTTGTGGGTATCCACGGCAGCTAGGTTGGTGCACTCACAGTGGAAACAAATTTTTAAAAAAGCTAGCCGCAAACTGAATTTGGTCCCCGGGCCTGAATTTCCCCACCTCTGCCTTTAAAATAACTGTTTTAAGAACTATTGGTTTGCAGCTCATATTTAAAATCGACCAAGTCTTAAGAAAACCCAATGTTTTGTCTAAAAAAAGAATAATAATAGGACTGGAGCTGGAACGGGGAATTAAGATCGAGGTGGAGCAGAGGAAAGTAAAGTTGGAAATCAGGCCAAGAAGGTTGGGCTGGGAATGAGGAACAAGGCCAGGGAAGCTAGGGCAAGAGTAACAGAGAAGAGCTCAGTAAGGCTTGAGGAACAGTAGTAAAGAGCAGGGCGAGGCTCAAGGAGCAGGACGAGGCAGGAACAGGAAACAAGCTATTGTTTTTACCCAGCTTCCTGCCAGTCAGCCTGTCAGGTTTGCAGGATCGGGACCCTGGTACCGACGGAGCAGTGCTCAGAAGGTCACGGGGGTTGGGGGTGTCCATCTTGTAGCCAAAGTCCAGGTCAGCGGTGGAAACCAGTAAGTCCATATGTAGTGGTCAAGGCAAGGTCCAGATGTAGATGGGTAGGTTTCTGGGCAGCAGACAGGCAGGAAAGGGCAGGTACTGAGCTGGAGCTCTGGCAGAGTGGTCTGACTAGCTGTCTGTGACAGATTGCTCAGGCAAGGGAGGGGTGACAGAAGGAGTAAATAAATACTGGAAAGAGGGCCAATGAGCAATAGTCTTCTAATCACCTGACTGCCACAGGCTGTAGCACAGGTAGGCTGGATTGTGCTTCATGGGATGCGGTTCCTTGGTCTGGCTTCAGGTTATTTATTTATTTATTTATTTAAAATTTATATCCCACCCCTCCTGCCCACAGGGCAGCCCGGGGTGGCGAACAACAATCAATGAAACAATTTTTTTTAAAAATTAAAAACAATTTAAAAATACAATATGTGGGGAACCCCTGCCCCTCCCCCTCGCCAAAAGCCTGAAGGAACAGCCAGGTCTTACATAAACGCCAAAATAACAGGAGAGTGGGGGCCAACCGAGCGTTGGTGTAGGCAGTACGATGCTGGCTCAGTCTCCCTGGGTAAGGGGCCTGAGTCTGAGATAGGCGTGTGCATTTTATTTTTGTTTTTCTGGTATTAATAACAACATTTTGTTTTTCATTATTAATACAGGGGGGAAAAATGGAATACAAAATTCAGAATAAAAATGAAAATTTTGGAATTAAAAAAACACTACATTTTGGAACATACATATCAGGCTGCAACATCTTTGTTTTCCATCCGATTTGCATGAAAATTGGAGTGAATATACGCCAAATTTCAAAAGGATTGGATAAAGGGTCCAGATTTTCTAACTATCATGGCTTGTGATGGTTTCTAGCTGTAACGTCTTTGCTTCCCATCCAGTTTGGATACAAGTTGGATAGCTTGTACCTCTCACCCACGGTGTCATTCCTTCCATATTTCATAAAGATTGGGTAATGGGTTCCTATTTTATAAGCAATGTATGTTTCATGGCTTGTGGACACATTTTTAGCAGTAACATCTTTGTTTTAAATCCAATTTGGATGAAATAAGGTAGAAGTGTATCCCTCATCTAAGGCATCATCTTTCACAAATTTCAGAAGGATTGGATAGAAGTCCCCAATTTTATAAGCAATTAAACATTTGTGATTTTAACAGAAGTTGTCAAATACTGATCCTGAAAATTATGGGACAAAACCGAACATTTCAGGACATAACTGGGACTTCAGACAGCAAGGTAGAAGGGATGGGGAAGCAGTTCAGCAATTTATTTATTTATTTATATAAAATTTTTATCCCTTCTGCTCACAGGGCAGCCCGGGGCGGTGAATAATAGTATAAAACAATAAAACAATTTAAAACAATTAAAAAGTCACAAATATGCAGGGATAAAAAACCTTCCCCCCCCACCCCCCCACCCTCCCCCTCCCCCTTGCCAAAGGCCTGGCGGAACAGCCAGGTCTTACATAAACGCCAAAATAACAGGAGAGTGGGGGCCAACCGAGCCTCCTCCGGGAGCGAATTCCACAGCACAGGGGTGGCCACCAAAAAAGATCTAACATTGGTGGCCACACGCCTGGCCCGGGGAACTTCCAAAAAGGCTCCCACGGACAATCTCAAGGGTCGCACGGGCACATGGGGAGTGAGACGGTCCCGCAGATAAATAGGGCCCAGGCCATGAAGGGCTTTAAAGGTTANTGTTCCTTAGTATCCTTAGTTCCTTAATATGGTTCCTTAGTATTGTTATTCCTTAGTTCCTTAGTATTCACTTATTGTTCTTAGTATCCACTTATTGTTCCACAGGCCTCGACATGAAGAACTACTGTTGTCCCTGTTCTGGATGGAGGAGCCATCATAGGGTATTTTCAGACGTTACGAGATCACAGTGAACCACGGTGAATACCCACCTGGGGTCACTGTGGCTCGAACGTCTGTTTGGCGGCCGCCAGATGTTCGCCACGGTCAATACCCGCATGGGGTCAATTTGAACCACGCTTCGCGGGCTACCTGGGGGAATGTCCCGGGAAGCGTGGTCAAAAAGATCCCCAGCGGGGACCAAAAAAAAGTAACGTTTGGCCGGTTGCCATGGCCCAGGATCCCCGGCGGGATCCCAGGCCACGGCACATCCGGCCCGATGCGGCGGCCGCAGTGGCCCCGCCGTCCGCCCGTCTCCTTGGAGAGCAGGCGGCGGGGTGCGTGGAGGGGGCGGGGCCGTGCGGCTCTGTCCCCTCCCAGATTCCCCACCGGGATCCCCCCGGCACGTCTGATATGGCGTGACAGGGTGACCCCGGCGGGGAATGAAAGGGTTGTTTTTGGTACGGGGCAAAGCGGCCCCGTAACATCTGAAAACACCCAAAGTAATCCAGCCTTGAAGTGATGAGGGCATGGATGACAGTGGCGAGGTCAGAGTCTGAGCGATACGGCCAAAGCTGCCAGACAAGATGTAACTGCCGAAACGCACTCCCCCCCACAATCACAATCTGAGATTCCAAGCTGAGCCATGAATTGAGGAGCACACCCAGACTCTGCACTTGAGAGGCCATGGGAGTGCGAACCCCCACAACAAGAGGAGACTCAATCACCCCCAGGCCCTCCAAGCCCTCACCCACCAACATCACCTCCATCTTGTCAGGATTCAATTGAAGATGGATCAACCTCATCCTAGCCCCCACAGCTGATAGACACTGGGAAAATAGGGAGACTGCATGACCTGGGTCGATGGAAAAGGAGAGGTAGAGCTGAGTGTCATCAGCATACTGATGAAACACAATGACCATGTGTCACGCGTAAATAAAATTTACTTACTTACTTACTAGCATACTGATGACACTGCATGCCCTGAAACCCTCTCACGATATCCCCTAACAGCTGCATATAGATGTTAAACAAGAGGGGAAACAGAATGACACCCTGCAGGACTCCACACGTGAGGTCCCGGGGGGAAGACGTACACTCCCCCAAGACGACCCGGTGAGTTCTCCTGGCCAGGAATGAACTAAACCAGTCCAAGACTGTTCCACCAAACCCAGCACGGTCCCGCTGGCGAGTCACCAACATCTCATGATCGACTGTGTCGAATGCAGCCGAAAGGTCTAGCAGGACCAGTAAGGTCTGATGACCCTGGTCCAATGCCAGACGGAGATTATCAACCAAGGTCACCAATGCAGTCTCCGTACCATACCCAGGCCAAAAACCAGACTGAAAGGGGTCAAGGAAACCGGTGAGGTCCAGATATTCCTGGAGCTGCCATGCCATAGCCCGTTAAATAACCTTACCTAAAAAGGGAACATTAGAGAAAGACCGGTAACTGGCAGGAGCATCAGCATCAAGAGAAGGTTTCTTGAGCAGCGGCCTAACCACAGCCTCCTTTAGGTAGTCAGGCACCCTGCCTTCCCGAAGGGAGGCACTAACCACCCCAGCCAGCAATGGCTGTAACGTCTCCTGGCTGGCTTTCACCAACCAGGACAGGCAATCAAGAGACATGATTGACAAATCCAGGCTGGCCAATTGGCATCCCAAAGACATCCTGCAGCACTGTAACAGAGGACGTAAGAGAATCCCTTTCCTAAGCAGATGTTTCCAACTTCCAAGTAACAAGCAGGGAGGTTGGGGTGGGCACAATACAGAACGAGAATACAGGATTTATCTTTCTGCTGGCCATTTGGCATCACAAACCCATCTTGTACTACTGTGACAAACATAAGAGGAACTCTGGTACAGGCTCATGCTCTGGAGATGCTGCCCAGGCTTCTAACTTGTCAGTACCCAATAACTGCAATCAGGGAGGCTTTGGGGGGGGGGGGGGTTGGCATTGGGGAGCAAATATAAACTTTTGCCAAGCTGCACAGCCCCCACCGTGGCTGGGTCGTGTGTAGCTCAGAGGCTGGTTCAGTGCTCTTTGTATGTGACTGATTGTGTTGTGCTGCAGTTTCCAGTCTCACTGCAAGTGTTCCTAATAGGGATGGGCAAACAGATCGCGGTTCAGGTTCGGCCGCTCGGTTTGGTCTGGTTTGGTTCGCCCGTTTGGTTCAGCCGTTCGGTCCGGTCATGTTCGGTTCAGTTCGGGCGTTCCGAAAAAGGTTCTCTGTGCAAGAAATGATGGCCCCAGACCCATGATGGTGGGTCCTGGGACTCGAGTGGCAGCTTCTAGATACATATTGGCCACAGCCCTCCCTGCCTGTAACTTGGCCCCAGAACCCTGACGGTGGGTCCTGGGGCTGGAGCAGCTGTTTCTTGATGCGGTGGAATGACATGCCTCTGTGCGAGGAATGATTTTATTTATTTATTTATTTATTTATGTCTTCTATTTATATTCCACCCCTGCTGAAAACAGCTCAGGGTGGCTAACAGTTTCAAAAATATAAAACGTATAGTTATAAAAATATTTTAAAACACTCATAAAAACAACATTTAAAACATGGCTAGGTCAACAGTAAAACAATTAATACAATAAATAAGGGTGGAGGAAGCTAAAGCCCCTTAAATTCCCTCCCCAGAGACCTGGGTGAGCAGCCAGGTTTTGCAAATTCTCCGGAAAGTTAAAAGGCTTGGGGCCAGGCGAGCTTCCTCCGGGAGGGAATTACAAAGGCGCGACCTGGCCACCGAGAATGCCCTATCCATTGTGCCCCCCCCCTGCTTAACATGGGGGACCTCCAAGAAGGTACCCCCGGCAGATCGGAGGAGCCGCTCTGGGGCACGGAGGGTGAGGCAGTTCCTGACGTATGAGGGGCCCAGACCGTGAAGGGCCTTATAGATTAACACCAATACCTTGAACCTGGCTCAGCACGCTATTGGTAGCCAGTGCAGAGTCCGGAGCGCAGGTGTTATGTGCTCCCGATGGCCCATCCCTGACAGGAGTCGAGCCGCCGCATTCTGCACTAGCTGCAGCCTCTGAACCAGGAACAAGGGCAGCCTCACATAGAGAGCATTGCAGTAGTCCAGACTTGAGGTGATGAAGGCATAGATGAGGGAGAGCAGGTCCGGGCCAGAGACGTAGGGACTCAGCCTCCGCACCTGATATAACTGGCGGAAAGCGGCCTTCACCACTCCCTCCACCTGTCGCTCCAGGTGGAGATCCGCATCCAATATCACCCCCAGACTCTGAACCTGCTGAGCTATAGGAGAGCGAACCCTCCCAATCAGGGGGGCCGACACCTCCCTCGCTCTCCCCACCACCATCACCTCCGTCTTATCAGGGTTGAGCTTCAGTCTGCTCTGCCACATCCATTCCGCCATGGCCTCCAAACACTGGGATAGCAACGAGACAGCAGGGTCTGGGTCAGCTGAAAAAGAGAGGTACACATGAGTATCATCAGCATATTGGTGACATCGCACCCTGAACCCTCTCATGACCTCCCCCAAGGGCTGCATATATACATTAAATAACAATGGAGACAGAATGGAACCCTGCAGAACGCCGCAGGATAAAGCACAGGGGCAAGATGCTTCAGCTCCCAACACCACCCGGTGGCTTCTTCCCGAGAGGAATGAGCGGAACCATTCAAGAGGAGTCCCATCCAGATCCCCCAGGTCATGCAGCCGCTTCAACAGCAGCCCATGGTCCACTGTGTCAAAAGCGGCTGAGAGATCTAGCAGGGCAAGAAATGTTGAACATCCTGCATCCATCTCTCGGGGGAGATCGTTGACCAAGGCCACCAACGTTGTCTCAGTGCCATAGTCGGAGCGGAACCCAGATTGAAAAGGGTCCAGGAAACTAATGCTATCTAGATGCGTCTGGAGCTGGATCGCCACCCCCTGCTCAATAACCTTCCCTAAAAAGGGAAGGTTAGAGACAGGACGGTAGCTGGCGAGTGCATCCACATCGAGTGATGGTTTCTTGAACAGGGGGTGCACCACAGCCTCCTTGAGGCTAGGCAACAATCTCCCCTGCTGCAGGGATGCGTTAACCACCCTCGCTAGCACCGTCTCCAACATCTCCCTGGAGGCTTTCACCAGCCAGGACGGGCACAGATCAAGTTCACAGGTGGTGGCTCTCACAGACCCCAAGACATCCACCGCATTGGCTGGCATCACTTCCTGAAACTCCCCCCACAAAGTTTGACCAGACGGGGCCTCCATCACCTCGTGCTCTCCACCTACTGCCCCCAACCCAGTGTCAAAGTCACTCTGAATCCAAGTGATCTTGTCTGCGAAGTAGGTGACAAACTCCTCACAGCGGGCCTGGGACAAGTCCCCGTCCAGGCGGGGGGAGGCCGGACTGAACAGCCCCCGCACCACCTGAAACAGCTCCGCCAGGCGTGACTTTGCAGACGCTATGAGGACAGCAAGGAACTCCTTCCTTGCTGTCCTCGCAGCCTCAACATAGGACCACAAATGTGCCCTATGGAGAAGTCGGTCGGTGATGGCCCCAGACCCATGATGGTGGGTCCTGGGACTAGAGTGGCAGCTCTACATATTGGTCACAGTCCTCCCTGCCTGTAACTTGGCCCCGGAACCCTGATGGTCGGTCCTGGGCTGGAGTGACTATTTCTTAATGCGGTAGAATGACACGCCTCTGTGCAAGGAATGATGGCCCCAGACCCATGACGGTGGGTCCTTGGGCTAGAGTGGCAGTTTCTTGATGAGGTCCTGGGACTGGAGTGGCTGTTTCTTGGTGCAGTGGAATGACATCGCCTTTGTGCGAGGAATGATGGCCCCAGGCCCATGATGGTGGGTCCTGGGGCTAGAGTCGCAGCTTCTAACATATTGGCCACAGCCCTCCCTGCCAGTAACATAGGCCCCTGAATCCTGACGGTGGGTCCTGGGGCTGGAGTAGCTGATTCTTTTTTTATATCTATATCTATACTAAATCTAACTGCTATATTAACTATTCTAAAACCCATAGAACTAAATGGAATATCCTAATAATTAACTACAAAGTCCTTGTCCTACAAACACACTGTATCTCTATCTATTTCTATAACTAAGCTAACTTCTATGTATAGCTATCTAGTAAATATCTATCTAATATCTATCTATATATACAATATTACACAGGGGAAAACACAAAGAACACAGGGAGGGGTACGAAACTAAATGAAAATCAATCTAATAATAATCCTACTCTAAATAAATCCAAAACTTAAAACAGGGGAAAGGAATCCGGGATGGAATAAGAGGGAGAGGGAAAGGATTCAATGGAGGGTGGCGGGGAGGAAGGAAGATTGAACACATGGAACACAGGGAAGGGTAAAAACAAAAAATAACACCTAAATCTTCTAATATAATATAAATAAATGATAATATGGAGATAAATGGATTGGATGGGTGAAATAGGAGGAGGATGGCAATGGATTAGGAATAGGAAGGAACAAAAACTGCTGGGAGAGAGGGAGCCTTCTGAAACGCCTGCTGTTCAGGAACAGTGACTAGCTCAGA